>JANRMT010062807.1:37148336-37168744 GCA_026402145.1 Polypterus bichir lapradei
CTTGAGGCTATGCAGGGCACAAGAACATTTAAGCTTCTTGGAAATCATCAGCATCAACTCAGACCTTGAATAGAAGCTGTCGTGTGATGACCTAATAGATGACTTAGGCTTCAGAAAATGTAGGCAAGAAAGAGACTGAGGAAACCCCAAAACATTCACTTTCAAGTTTTGATTATTTTGATAAAAGTATTTGTATTTGATGTTAAAAGTTAGAGTTTCTTTTTTTATTTAATATTTATTTATGTTTTTGTTGTTCAAATTAAATATTCATGTAATGGATTCAGTGAGTGGCTCGACCCAAGAAGATTCTGCCTAGGGCCCTGGTTTGATTAGGGGCAGCAGTGCCTATAACAGAACTGCTTTGAGAGAGAACAGCGGGGAACTAAAGCACACTAAATAAGTCAAAAAAAAAAAAGGAATCCCAGACATAGTAACGAAAACAGCTTTGCCCCAAGGTATTAAGACAGGATTACGATTGCTTCAATTATAAAGAAATAATTCAAATACTTATATAAATATACCAAGAAAATATAATGATAAAAAATAAAAATAAAATAAATAATAACTAATAAATAAATAAAAAAATTAAAATATTAGTAAAAAATACATAAAAAAATTGAGAAGAAGTCATGTTTCATAGTCAAATGAACTTTAGCATGACAGTGTGCTGTGGACAAACCTGGAGGGAGGTTTACAGTGTATTAGAATATCAAGTGCTTGACACGGATGAGCGAGAAGGCCAACATCAGATGATTTCTGGTACCACTTATATTAGATAAGGAGAAACAAATGTGAAAAGTCAGCTGTATAAGAAAAGATTGCTTCGAACAGAAAACAGAGGAGAAGATGTGTTGACCAAACAGAAAGAGAAAGAGCAGAAACTGCTTGTTGAGATGAACCTGAATGACAGAAAAGAGAAGATGCAGTGGAGCAGTGCTTCATTTTAGCTGATTTAACAGGGGGGCAGAAATCAAGCTTCACCTTCTCCAAACTACATTTCACATTAAATGACTAAACTGCAGCTCTTGCCATATCAGTATCAGCCTGTACTTCATCTGAATAATAAAGATGTAAATCAGAGTGGAACTGACATATCTGACGTTAGACTCCTTGAGACGTGAAGGCAGCAGTTAGGCACCCAAGTTTAAACAATGAGATACAACTCAAGGATGGGTTAACAGTGAAGGTTCAAACTAACACGCCTATAAGCAGACACTACATCTGTAACTGGAAGGGACATTAATCCAATCCCCAAAGTTTACTCCTTCCTTCCAAGACTAGCTGCACTCTTCTCTAATGGACACTCTCTGAAATGGCTGCTTACACTCTCTGAAAAACTGATGAGCTGCTCTCTCTTTGGGGGGCTGTAAACTGACAAGCTCTTCTTTTTGTGGACTTGAAAGCTGAGCTCCATTCTGTCAAGCCAATGGCCATTACTTCAAGAAGGGAACTTCAGCATTTAAACTCATGTGACAGAAAGAGTAATTCTTTTCACTATGAAATTGCAGTGGACACAGAAAATAGCCAAACTTAGAAAAGTGTTGCACACCACAAAGAAAGGAAGACATCACAAAGAGAAAGAGTGCACTCCAACACAAGAAGAATCCTCCACTTGAACCCTGAGCAACAACAGTAACAACTTCACACAACTTCAGACATCATCCTTAAAGACTTCTTTCATAAAACAGTTGATCTGTGCCAAGATAAAGTAGGACTCTAAACAGAAGAAAAAAGATGTGTTATTAGAACATTAGAACGATCCAGACAAGAACACGCCATTGAGCTCAATAAAGCTCGCCAGTCCTATCCTTTTTATTCTTTTAAAAAAACTTTTTTTTGAAAGTCCCTGAAAGTCCTACTGTTGACCACACTACTGGGTAGCTTATTACAAGTGTCTATGGTTCTCTGTGTGAAAAAAATCTTCTTTTGTCTATGAAATTTAGCCTTAACAAGTGTCCAATTGTGATTCCACATTCATTTAAAAGTAACAATCTCAATCCACTGGACTAATTTACTTGATACTTTTAAACACTTCAATCATCTCTAAATCTTTAAATTTAAACTGAAAAGGCTCAGCTCTTTTAATGTTTCTTTATAATTCATCCCCTGTAGCACTGGAATCAGCCTAGTTGCTCTTCTCTGGACCTTTTCTAGCGCTGCTATGTCCTTTTTGTAGCCTGGGGACCAAAACTGCACACAGTACTCCAGATGAGGTCTCACCAGTGTGTTATAAAGCTTTAAAATGTATGTGTCTCTCTGTCTGTCTCATCTGTCTTGTACCTACACCCGCCTGGAGTCTGCATGCTGTGGGACTTTCCATTATTTATTAAAATCACACTTCGCCACAGACCTCTTATCACACCTCAACTGCAAGAAACTAACAAATGATGTGATTTCAATTGTAACTTTTTAAGTTTTTGTAAATCATATAGAGCTACACTTTTCTATAAAAATGTGCTACATAAATAAATGTTGTTTGCAGAATGCTGTCTGCTAATGGAAAAAATAATAGATGAGTGACCCACATATTATGGTCCATCTAAGCCTAAAACACCTGCATGAGCACAACATATCAGCTCATCACTGATAAGGTAAAGGGAGAGGTTACTCACAATAACATTTATTACGTATCTGGGAATATTAGAACTTTGGCAATGAAAATTGAGTTATGGTACATGGAAAATAACATTCACTCTAAAACTAAAAATGCTTGATAAAGCATTGACTTTCTCTCTCCTAATTGAAAGCTTCCTCAAGATGCAGACCCTGGATGTGTGTTAGGACATTCATAAGCTGCATGCTACACAACTGATGTGAGGATCATATCAAACTAAGACTGAATTAGTAAGGGGTATACTTTTGTCATTGTTTGCATGTATGCATCAAAGAACTATTCAGAGAAGTCAACCTTTTTTGTGACATTGGATTTGTGTCTTCTAACTACTGAGAGACTTCATCATTTATATGAAAAGTCATGGAAATACCTGGCAGACTGTCCACAATGAACACCAGGTTCGAACATAAGGATTTTCATTTTTATATGGTAACAGAAGGTGTGGATATTTTCAAGAGATGGGAGAGGACTCTTCAAAGAACATCTAAACCTGATCAATTGGCTGTCCACAATGGCTGGCAGTCCCAGAAGCATTGGTTAGGGTCTCGTCCATTAATGTAGTGGAAGATGCTGAGTTGATTAACCCTTAAAACGCCACATACTTGCGGGGGAGTTAATGCACCACCGGACACCAAATACTTTTTTGCTGCACATTTTAAGTAAATGTCACAATTCACCAAGAAAACATAAAATTATAATTGAACACATTTTTTTTCATGCGAAGAGCATCACAATTACTACAACACTAATCATTTTACACACTGTTAATGAACTGTCAAAACTTAAAAAAACAAACTACTGCAACAATCTCTTATTATACGTACAAGATGCAACTGGCGCAATGGATGGAATTCAGTAAATCACCGAACCAACTGCGCTTGAACTGGGAGCATGCAAACACACAGAGGTAAACGCTGATCCTTGCAGGCTAGTCTAGTGCAGCGGCTGAATCTCAGGTGCAGTGCTGCAGGGGGCAGCAGTGGTCATGAGCTGGCTGCTCAACGAATGTACGGCACGGACTCATCAGCTCTGGCGTGCTGACAAATGGCACTGGGAAGCAACTATAGCCAGTTACAGCATTCAACGAATGTACTACTGTATACTCGGCTCCGGTGTGCTGGCAAATTGCACTGGGAACCGACTATAGCCAGTTTTGGGAGTTTAAGGGTTAAAGAGATCTGTGGTGGCAAGTTAGTGAAGGCTTAATGAGACTAGAAATTCTGCAAATACTGAATATAGTGGGGCTATTGTGAATAACACACATGTGTAATGTTACACAGAAGGTGAGGACGGTGCCTTAAGGGTATTAGACTGGGGTGGTTTGGACCATCTCAGAAGGTGTGCGGGGCCATAGATGAGACCAGCATAAAACCTGGGAGAGGACAGCTGTGACAATAGGGAGTAGATGTTGCTGTGGGCAAAATAACTGGCAATGCTCACATTGGAATGGGCAGACACCAGTCTGTGGCGGTGTGGAGGAGAGTTTCATTTGAAGTTAGACAGATGAGAGTGACGTGAAAGTTGAATGGATGGAGAACGCAGTGCTCTGAAGAAAATGACAGATGAGAAAGGTGTAAGAGCAGGTGACTGGTGGGAAGGGGGTGAAGGGATTCTGAACAAATCCAAATCGTATTATTTAATATCATCTACTGTTGATTTCTGCTTTGCACTTGTAATATTTCTATTGCACTGTTATATTGTATTGAGGATTACTTGTTCTCTGTTCTGTGTATTTTATTGTATTTACCCTCTTTTTTATGACACCCACTGCATTCCACACTTACCTGGAAAGGGCTCTCTCTTTGAATTGACTTTCCCGAGGTTTCCTCCATTTTTTTCCCTACAAGGTTTTGATTTCTTTGGTGTTTTTCCTTATCTTCTTAGAGAGTCAAGGCAGGGGGGCTGTCAAAAGGCAGGGCCTGCTAATAAAGCCCATTACGTTAATTTTTGTGTCATTTTGGACTATACAAACATTAATTGTATTGTAAGGTTGTTAGTGGTGTGAAAAATAACAGTTTTGTGTATGCTTTATTAAAATGTTTAATTAAAATTTTTCTGTGTGTTTGAAAAGGGATTGCAGATCTCTTAGGCTCTAAGGTGGTGGTCTCCATTTTTTTGTAGAAAAGTGTATGATTTAATTAAAGTGATATCACACTCCTCAGACTAACAGCAAACGGTTATGCCGGAATTTTGGAATGGAGACTCCTTTTAATAGATAAGCCTGAGAAGGACAAGAAGAATATTCTGCTCTTGCTGAATTGGTTGGTGTTTTCCAGATTAAAAATTTCACCTTCTCCCTGGGTATTCCTACTATATGGCAGAGACATGCAGATTAGGTTGACTGGTTAGTCAAATTTGGCCTCTCTATTGTGTGCTTCACATTTAGAGACCTTTCCATGGCTTGTCTCTGCCTTTCCACATTTGATTAAACAACTTCAATTAATGAGTGAATGGTGGAAAAACTAATTAGAAAAGAGCCTTGTTGAGGAAAGCAATGACATCATATGGCTGAGCTGTACTATTGGGGAATTCTGGGAGCATGCTGGCATGTAATGGTGCCTGTTTCTAAAACTCCTTTTTGTGATCCCCTTTTTTTTGGAAGTAATACAGTTTCTACCCATTGACTGTGAATTGGTTTGCACCCTCGTAGGAGGACTGGCACTGTTGCTGTCGCTGTTCTACCTGATCTTTCTCATTGGTGTTACTTCAGCTGATCTCTGCCTGCATAAGGACATTTTGGAGAAAGTCTCCTTTCCTTGCACTAGTTACCTATTAAAAAGATGATCCATTTTAATATCCTACTTTTAATTTACAGATGTATTGCTGGTATCTTCAAAACTTAATTACCATTTTTTCATCTGTTAGTTCTTTGTGCTCAGGGTCCTCTGACCTCCTGGTTGTTCCACAGATAAAATGTGTCACTGAAGCTGTTCTTCTATTGGGCCTCGCCTGTGGAACAAACTCCATCTTTGGAGTGAAAGTACCTGGAAATGAAGAACATGGACACAGAGAGATCTTGATTCCCACATTAACCAGTTTTTTTTAATCACAATTTTTTTTTTTGCATTTTATTAATTTTATTTAAATCAGCATTCCATACAAGTAAGTCAAGTTTAACAATAACAAGTCAACCCCCACCCATGAGAAAGAGTGCTAAGCTTGCATAGTAAAACTTTAAACTAGTAAAAATAAGAAAAGAGATAAGTAAACAAATGAATAAAAATGAATAGAATAAGAATAAGAGAATTAAAATGCTCATTTTAAAATGTTATTGATTAGATCCTGCCAGGTCAAACTTAACAAAACTAAACTCAATTCTACTCGCGCCCATAAGAAAGAGATGAAGGCCAACAGCCAGAGTAAAACTTTTGAGAATAGTAAAGAGGGAAAGGAGCTCTTCTCCCCAATATAAAGGCTTATTCTAAAATGTTATCAATTAGATCCTGCCATGTTTAAAAAATATTTTAAACAGGTCCTCTAAGT
This sequence comes from Polypterus bichir lapradei, assembly GCA_026402145.1. NCBI lineage: Eukaryota > Metazoa > Chordata > Cladistia > Polypteriformes > Polypteridae > Polypterus > Polypterus bichir. Next base: position 37,154,434 of record JANRMT010062807.1, read on the forward strand.
GAGAATTTAATTTTTTCCCGTTTCAAATAGTATATAACATCAGTTACACACTGACTTAAAATAAGAGAGTTAGAATTCTTCCAGTAGACCAAGATAAGCCTATGTGGTAGGAGTGTAGTAAAGGCAATTCCAGTTTGTCTTTTCTTCTCCACTTTAAGCCCATCTGGAAGAACACCAAACACAGCTGTTAATGGGTTAGGAGGGATTGTGACACCAAGGCTATCTGATAGGCATTTAAAAATGTTTGTCCAAAATTATGTTAATTTGGTACAGGCCCAAAACATGTGACCAAGTGAGGCTGGAACTTGATTGCAACATTCGCAGGTTGGATTTAGCCCAGATAACAATAGCGTCATACTTACAAACTTTAATCATAGGCAAGAAATTGTTATCTACAAAGAAATAATCAATTCTTTAGTGATGCACTGGTGAGTATAAGGGATATGCTCTTGAGTTTGGGTTTAGAAATCTCCAGGGGCCTCATGCATACCGCCGTGCGTAGAATTCGCACTATAACATGGCGTAAGCACAAAAGCCGAAATGTGCTTACGCACAGAAAAATCCAGATGCAGAATCTGTGCTTTCGTCCACTTCCACGTTCTTCCGCTCCATAAATCCCGGTCAGCGTGAAAAGTAATGCACGTGCACGCGCCTCCTGTCCCGCCCCGTCTCCTCCCAGAATTACGCCTCATTGAATATGCAAATCATTATAAATTGCCCTCAAGCTCAGCGTTCTGTGAAAAGGCAATGGCAAAAGCACGGGGGAAAATATAAGAATTTTAGCAAATACCAAGTGGAGGCAAAGGAATAACGTTCTATTTGTTGATTTAAACAGTGGTATAATCAACAAATGGAAGTTGATCCAGTGACATAGTGTGTTGGAGAAACTCAAAAGCTCAAGTTCACAAAGTCGCACAGTGCCAAAATATAAAAGAAGTCACATATCAACTCTTTAAAAGGTGAGTTGTAGCCCAGCGGCTGAGCTTATTAGGGTACAGACAAAAAAAAATAGGCACACCGTGGGAAAAAAGCACGAAGTGTCAACTTTAATCTCGAAATTTCCACTTTAATCACATAGTTTATTTTGTCATTAAAGTAGAACATCATAAACTTCATCTTAAAATCGTTTAATTTACTAGTTTCTCAAATACCATCGTAACTAAAGTAGCAAGTTAAATGCTTTGTTTTGTATTTGATATTCAGTGTGCTCTATGTGTGGGAATCACTAAGTGCTTCTGTTCTTTCTCTTTCTCCGACAGGACACAGAATCCATTACATTCGTGATATTACAGCTTTCTGAATAATTAAAATACTGAGATGTATACGTGGTACAATTTTCATGATGATTTGAATGAAAGCATGTTATTAAACATGGGAACACGATGGCGCAGTGATTGGTCATGTCTCACACAAGATGCTGCTGCACCATGTGCGACCTTCGATGAAATAATTTATTGTAGCAGTACTGTCTCTTCCAAACGTACTAACCTGCAATTCCTGTCCTTACTTTTCTTTCCCCAAGTACCCAATTGCCACACAATCAGCTCTGTAATAGACGTTAAGCCATCTGTAAGCTTACAACGACAATTCTTCAAAACTTTTAAGGAACATTGAAATATCTTCATAGTACGTGGTTAATTATTCTATCTGTCTATCCTTCCAGTGTCGCACCAGCCTCAGTAAATATACAGTGCAAGGCAGAAACAATACGTGAACTTGCTAATGCTGAGGCACCGTGTCCTCACATGTTTAATTATTAACAATACAGATTTAATTAAATGAAGTTAAAGTTTTATCTGTATAATATAATCAACATATTTTGCTGCATTTCATCTTAAAAATAATATCGTCATCATATGTAAATACGCACTTTATAAAGTGGCGCAGGTTGTGAAATATTATAACTGTAGTGCAAGTTTACAGTGGGGTAATTGTACTTATAAGTACAAACAGTTCTACAAGGAGCTATTGATTGAGTGCGTTTATAGTTCTTGGGATGAAACTGTTTCTGAACCGCAAACTCCGTACAGGAAAGGCTTTGAAACGTGGCTTTGGCAGCATGTGCCTGATGCTGTATACCGATAATTCTCATTACGATCAGCTGCTGCTGTGATTCCCCACTCAGATAAAGTGATATAAATACTCTGAGTGGTGCAGTGAGAGTAATATGAAAAATGATGATCCGCTGTGGCAACCCTTAAAGGGAGCAGCTGAAAGAAGAAAAAGAAGAAGAAGAAGATGGTGCAGTGAGAGTAACAACGCTAAAGCAGTTATGGTATTTGGAACACTATGGCTATTCCCTGGGCCATTATATTGTTACAGGTAATCTACAATCAGATGCATTACACTAATAAACAATATGCGGTTAGTTTCAGTGTATTTATAAAGCCGCGTCAGAAATGTGGTTCTAAGAAATAAAGGGTAACCACACAGGAAAAGTAGCACTGCTTTGACATTGGGTGCTGCCAGTCTGCAAAACCGAGTGGAGAACTTGCGTACGACAAGGTATGAGGTACCGTGGAAAAGTGCGTGGCTTTATGCCAAGTGTGGGTTTTATACATCACGATTTGAACGTGGAAATGTTCTTACGCAACATTTCTGTGCGTATGCACCGTTTATGCATGAGACCCCATGGGTCTGATAAGTTGTGGTCAGTTACAAACTGTGTAATTGATTTTGCAGTGTTAGATGTCCTCGCCCCTGCGGCAGAAGACCTATTTAGATCTGGATTTAAAACACAATTAAAGACCCAGCCATTATAATTTTATGAGTGTTCACATTGGGAATGGATGCAAATCGTTTTGGATGAAGTTCCTATCATCCACCTTGGGTGAATAAATATTTATCAAAATTTATTATTAATGACAATCACATATCTCCCTTCAGAATCAGATACTACATATAACACTACAAATGAGACTTGTTCTATGTATAACAGTTCCCACACCTCTAGTTTTCTTTGTAAAGTTGAAATGGAATATTTGGCCAGTCTAGTCTCTGTGCAGCCGAATCTGATCCTTGTTTAATAAGTGGGTTTTGGCGTTAAAATCTGTTAGTGAGGGAAAACTTTCTTTCTCTTTAATTCATGATTCAGGCCTTTAACATTCCATCTCATAAAAGGATAGTTTAGTGATAACTTGCTCTCTTTCTCTCCCCCTCTTATCTCCCCCCATTTTGCCTCCCCACGTGAGGCTGGTCCCCACTTCACAAAGTCCTAGTCCTCTGACATACCTAGAGAAAGAGCGCATTTAAAACAAAAGAAGCCATCCAGCTTTTATATGGACAGTTGTGTACACACTTTGAGCCTCTTTTTGTGCATACATCTGACCCTTAGACTGGAGTCGACTCAGGCCTCCTGTACTGTGGCACACATATCTGCTGTAATAATAAGAATATTATTTTCTTTTTCCTTAAAATAAATTGCTTCGTAATCTTCTCTTTTAATTTCAAAACATTCCAATATACATCAATAAATCCTTTTTTAAGCAATTAGATTCAACCATAACCTCATTTATTTGGAATTTAAAACATTCATGTATCCAAAGATGAACCCTACAAAGACCTAAGGCAGAAGGTGGCATGGCTCTACCTAACTTTCAGTTTTATTACTGGGCCGAAAACATACAAGCTATAAAAACTTGGAAATGGACACAAATAGATGAACATACACAGACCTGGTCAGCAATAGAAATAAAATCCTGCAGTACTTCTATCGCCAATATACTAACAACCCAATTGTGCTTCACACTCAGAATATGGAACCAATATAGGAATTATTTTAAGATAGAAAAGCATTTATCGGTGGCACCTCTGCATGAGAACCACCTTTTTCAACACTCGCAAACATATGCAGTTTTTAATATCTGGAAAACATTTGGTATTAAATCACTTAGAGATCTGTACATAGATAACATCTTTGCATCCTACGAACAATTACATTCTAAATTTAACTTTCCAGCAACACATTTATTTCACTATCTTCAAATCAGAAACTTTGTTAAACAGAACCTGCCTGATTTTCCCCATCTCCCACCTTCCTCTATGCTGGACAAAATACTGCTCAGTTTCGAGGAGTCAGACAGCATTTCTGCCATATATAAAACCATTTTACAGTCCCTCCCTTTCAAAGATCCAAGACGACAATGGGAAAAGGATCTCTCACTCAACATCTCAGAAAAGGAGTGGAAGGTAGCAATGCAGAGAATTCACTCAAGATCCATATGCAAAAAGCATACAATTATTCAACTCAAAATTATATATCAAGCACATCTGTCTCACTTAAAATTATCCAAAATGTTTCCAGGGCAAGATTCAACCTGCGAACGCTACAATCAAGTTCCAGCCTCACTGGGTCACATGCTTTGGGCCTGCACCAAATTAACATCATTCTGGACCAAAATCTTTAAATGTGTCTCAGACAACCTTGGTGTCACAATCCCTCCTAACCCCTTAACAGCTGTGTTTGGTGGACTCTCAGATGGGTTTAAAGTGAAGAAGGACAAACAAACTGTGATCGCCTTCACTACACCATTGGCACACAGACTTATCTTGCTCAACTGGAAGAATCCTAACTCTTCTCTTTTAAGTCAGTGGGTAACTGATATTATATATTATTTGAATTTGGAAAAAATCAAATTCTCACTTAGAGGATCTGTGCAGAAATTTTTCAAAACCTAGCAGGATCTAATCAATAACATTTTAGATTAAGCTCTTAAAGCACTGAGGAAGCAGATTCTCTTACCAATTCTTTTTCTTCTCCATTTATCTTTATCCGCTGATTAAACTCATCGATTTACTTATTTATAATTGCTTTAAGTTTTTGTTTGTTGGCCATGCTCTCTTTCTCAGGGGTGGGGGTTGATTTGTTTTCAATCCTATTTTTATAAAAACTGATCTATTTATTTGGAATGATACAATAAAATCAATAAAATTTAAATAAATAAATTGCTTTAGAAAGTCCTATTTCCAAATCTCTGGAAAAGGCAAAAAGAAAAAAAAATACTGTGATGGACTTAGAAAAAGTCTTCAAGAAAAGAGAAATATATCTAGTATGTGTATATGTTTTAAAATTTCCTTTTATGTGTGTTTTTTTGCCTTTAATATCCTCACTTAAACGCATTCATAATAAAAAAATTATGTATTATCCTCACAATATCACTGATATAATTTGATATATGCCAACCTGACCACTAGGTGGCATCAAATAATACAGAATGGCTGCAGTGTTTATCATTAAAAACAGATGTCCATAGTCACCGCACTCCTTGGGGTTACCTTGCACTTTTCTTAGAAAAGCTACTCGGGACTTTCTTTGCTTTGGGCCACTAGGAGGCAGCATTGTAAACCATTTAAGTACAAACTGGGACTAGATGGCAGACCAGTAGAAGGAATTAATAAACTGAGAATTATTTGACAGAGCCCAGAAGCTGTAATATTAGAGTAATGGTGGCTAGAAGTAGGAAACTGAATGAAAGGAAAGTGAAAAGTGCAATGAAGTTGAAAACATTGGCAGAGTCTTAGGAAGGGAAACTAAATCAGCAGCTGGAACACACGTTTAAAAAAGTAAGAGTCTATAGGCTGCTAGGTGAAAATTAATTAATGATGGAGATGTCTACTCTCTCATATTGTGTCCTGCCATTTGCAGAAGGGTAAATAGCAAATATAATTAAGACAAAAATCCCAATCCATCTATTTTCTAATCTGCTTATCAAGCTCATGGTTTCAATTTGAAAGAATCAATATGTCAATTAATACAGAGCTGGTTCAGGATAGAACAGCAGCTACTCTAATAAAATCCATTATAGTGTCACTATTTATTTTGAACCAGCTCTGTGGGCAAAGCCGAAGCCAATTCTGGATGGAAGGCAGTGCCAGTCCCAGCAGCAATGAATGCACAGTGTCATCTAATATAGAATTGGTTTAGAACAAGATAAGAACAGGTGAAGTAGCAGTAAACACAAAAGTGCATTTGTGAAAAATCACATCCTCCAAATCAGTAAACATGACATGGCAGGGTGATGCAGTCACCATCTATTCTGATTAATGGATGCATCTTCCTGGGGTCAAATCATTTGCTGTGAAGATTGTTTTCTGCTAAGTACAACAAATTTTGTCTCATATCCCCAAAGACATGCATTTTATTTTAAAGGTGACACTAAATAGGTCCCAGGTGAGATTGTGGTTAAGTGAACCGACCTGTCTTGTTCACTGTTGCTTCCTACTTTTTACATATTATTGTGTGGAAGGTTTAATTTTCAATGGATTAACTTCCCATTTTTGACCAAATCAATAACTATCATGACAAAGTGAAAAAAACATTTTCAAAAAGATTGGAAAATTTGTTAAAACTCAAATAACTGAAACCTCTCATTCATATGAATATTTCTACCCTTAATTCCTTACATTGTAGAAGCTCCTTTGGCAGCAGTTCAAGCTTCTAATGTTCTTGAGATAAGACTCTATTAGCTTTGTAAACCCGGAATTGAGCAGTTTATCCCATTCTTCCAAACAGATCCTCTCAAGCTCCATTATATTGAATTGGTAAAACATTCGTAAGCTGCCACCTTTGGGTCCCTCCACAGATGTTCCATGGAGTTTAAGTCTGGCTTTGCTGGGACACTCAATTACAGACAAACACTTGTCCCAAAGCTACTTCAGTATTGTCTTGATTGTATGCTTTGGGTCATTGTGCTGAAACAGTTGCTGTAGTCTGAGGCTGATTGCGCTCTGGAGCAGGTTTTCCTCAAGAACTTGTCCATATTTGTCTGCATTCATCCTTCCGTCAATTCTAAACAGTCTCCCTGTGCCTGCTGCTGAAAAGGACCCATATAGCATGCTGTTTCCCCCACCATCATTCATCATAGAGATGTTATTAGACAACGGATGAGCATTGACAGGTCTTTGCCAGACGTAGTGCTTGGAGTTCTTGGAGTTCTGCACAAACATTTTAATTTTTGTCTCATCAGACCATAAAATTTTTTTCCTTATGCTCTTAGAATACAAAGGGGCTGTCAGATGAGTTTTACTCAAGAGTGGCTTCTATCCAGCCTCTCTGCTATAAATGCTTGATTGATGGAGTGCCGCTGAGATAGTCATCCTTCCGACAGTTTCTCCCGTTTCAGCAGAGGACTTCTAAAGCACTGTTAGAGTCATCATTGGGCTCTTGGTCACCTCCTTAACCAAGGCTCTTCCCTTCTTGGGTACTCAGTTTGGTCTCAGTTCATTGTTGAGCACACCCTCACTTCATTTCCTTTGTTTCTTCCCCATTCAGGATTTGCATATTGACGTCTCTCCTTAAAGCTGCTTGAGACATAAAGAGTGGAGTCACTGAGATTAGTCAGTTAAGCCTGTCTCTAAGACACAGTGGAGATGGATTTCGCACTTCTGTTTTTAGTGACCTTCTTTGTGTTGATTGAAGGTGAAATCAAGAAATAAAATTATCACACCTGTTATGTGAATTTTACTGAGAAAACTGTAATTGTATTTATATCTAAAAATAAATTAATTGTATTTTATTTAATCTCTTGTATTCTCTTCTACCCAGGGTCCTGTGGAGATATCATCATGACTCAGTCTCCCTCAAGTCTGTCTGCGCGGCCAGGAGAAACTGTCAGCTTAAACTGTAAAGCCAGCAGCTCCATTTACTATAGCAGCTATGAACGTCTTGCGTGGTATCAGCAGAAATCAGGAGAAGCTCCAAAACTCCTGATTTATGATGCAAGCACTCTGCAGTCTGGGATCTCAAGTCGCTTCAGTGGCAGTGGCTCAGGACTTGATTATACGCTGACCATCAGTAACGTGCAGCCTGAAGATGCAGGACATTACTACTGTCAGCAGAGCTACAGCACTCCTCTCACACAGTGACACAGAGCCGTACAAAAACTCCCTCGACTTGTCTGTGCAGCTGCTGCTCTTAATTGTGCTGGTGATAAGAGTGAAGTTACAGGGTTGGCACACAAGAGAGAAAGAAAGAGAAAAAGAGAACAGAGAACAGAAAGAGAGTCTTCTGTTCACAATATATTACAAAAAAGGAAACACATCAGTGATCTATCTATCTGTCTATATGCATACAATATTATCCGAATGAGAGACAGAAAAGTCTGACTTATCATAAGATGCCATTATTTGGGGTGTTCATAAGAAGTGTAATAATTTACTTCATAAGATAGAAGTGCAAAAGAACACAATAATTGCTACATCAGATGTTTGAGAAATGTACGCTGGGCAGTTCAATTTAAATGTTTAAAGTCCAGATATCCTCAATTGTTATAGAAAATTGTCATTTTTTTATCCTCTGGTAGAGGTCCACAGAGGGCTACATCTCTAGTAAAGGATCAAAAATAATATCAAATTTGTGATCATTAACCTTACAATAGTCTAAAACGATACTCTACGTGCTTATGTTTGAAATGTGTTCTTTTTAACCTTCTGTGAGTGGCCTTAGAGGGCTAGGACAACCAGTAAAGAATCAAATATCAAAATATTATAATATTAGTGATCGGTAACCTCGAAATAGCATAAAATGACACTCCAACTGCCTATTTTACAAATCCCCAGATAGATAGATAGATAGATAGATTGATTTGAAAGGAGCTATTTGATCTTACAGTGGCAGATTTACAGGAGTACATGATTGAGAGTCGACCTCTTTGTCTCTTTTTTCTTGTCAGGAGAAAAATGACCCAGAAGATAAACTGCTAGCGTGCCTCTCATCTGCCCAGGTCTTAATTCCTTCTGGTAAAAGTTACATTTTGCATCTCTCCTTCATTCAATTCTGAACCCAAATATTTTAAAACTGACCAGACTCGCCCCATTTAAACCAAACTACTCTTCACATTGCCATCACCATGTATACCCATGGCATTGGCATGAGATACAAAAATGTTATTTCATTTTTCCTTATACTGTTTTGCAAAACATCTTTCCATAGTCATTTCTAGTCTTGTGAAAATCAAAAATTATGACTCGGACTAACTTTTATTTAATTGTATTCAGGGTCAGTATTTTTTCCAATGTTCCATGTATGCAAGCAGTCAACAAATCAGACCAGTACTTTCAAAAGTATTTCATGGCCAGTAGTATCTGAAATGGGGTCTCTCCTTTAACTTCCGTTCCCAAGATTTCTTCCAGTTTATTCCCTACAAGGTTTTTATTTGGGAGTTTTTTGTTGTCATTTTAGAAAGTCAAGGCTGTGGGGCTGTCAATTAAACAGGACCTGGTAAAGCCCACTGCGGCAGTCCTTGTGTGATTTTGGTCTATCAAAGAAATGTTAGTCATGTCATCAGTTGGGCTGTTCATTGCTCTTGTCATATTTACAGTGCATTGTGTTATGTCAAGGTACATCACGTAACCTGTACACCATTTTGTGGGAGAGTCAGATGCCCTCACCGGATGCTTTCTCAAAACTGTGTGGGGAGAAGGAGACGACACTTTTAGCGATTTTGCCCCCTCTCGACAGAGTTTGTAAGGAGATCCTTAAATGCATATTGTGACAGATAGAGGGTGCTATCGTCTTCTTGAACCCTCAGATTAAACACCAGACACCAAGTAAAAGTCCAAATATATGACTTTTTATTAATACACATTGCACAAAGCACCCTCCTCTCCAAAATACTCATTAAATAAACACAATACTATAGTGAATAATCTATCCTCCTACTCCCAGACGTGTTGCTACCCTTCCACACAGCTCAGCTCAACCCTCTGGGTTTCCCACAATCCTTTATAGTCCTTGACCTGGAAGTGTTTCGCTCTCTCTGTCCATGTAACTAGGAACACTTCCGGGTCAGAAAGAAACTCCTTTTTCTTCAACCCCGAAGCATGTCATTTCCTCTGTCCTCGTGACTAGGACGCACTTCCGGGTTGTATTGAAAATACTCCTTGTTCCTCCCTGCAGCGTCCTCTAGTGGCCCCCATGGTATCCAGCAGGGCTGTGGATAAAAACTCCATTGTCTAGGATTCCCTGCTGGCCTTCGGGGCACCTCCATGCTGCAGGGAGGTCTCCATCTGGCGGCCTTGGAAGTATTGGCCGGGATGAACAGCCGGCCATATATCACAATATGCATTATAAAACTAAAAATGTCTATGTAAATTCCTCTCTTGAATTTAGTTGGAAAATGTCACTTAGTCCACCTGTGTTTTGAGTACTTGGCCAGAAGAGAAAAGAAGAGAACAGAAGAAGTCTTGATGACTGATGCCACAGAGGAGTTCATCCATACGCTGGTATATTTTAAGAATAAGAAAAATGAGCAAATGTATACTTGTTCTTGTTTTATAATTTATTTATTTAATAGAACTGGAAAGGAAGCAGAGGTAACTATTTTTTTCTAGGGCCTCTGTTTCCCTCCCAATGATTTGTCACTGGGGATAAAGTGAGCGAGTAAGTGAGTGAGTCAAATCAGTTTACTTTCATATAGCACTCGTCACAGAGTGCGAGCTCAGAGCACCATAGCAAGCTGACAGCTGTAATACAAATCACATGATGAACAGTGATGAGCGAAATAGCTGAGCTTCAGTTTTTGAAACTGACACTAAAATTTGCTTCTCAGGCAATTTTTTGATTGGGAAATTTGAAATACAAAATTCTCAAATACAAAAGAGTTTTTTTGGAGTTTAAAATTTTTTAGGGGGGCAATGAAAAATAAAAAAATTGCTTTCTAAAGCCTCGTTCGCACCTGCACACCATTTAAATAAGTTCTATACATGCCTGTCATCCACATTACCTCGGATGAGCACAGTGCATTTTTTAAATCATAACATGCAGCACATTTTCTACGGAAACACAAACTAAAATTCACAGTTGTGCACATTACCAGTTTTATCCAGTCGAAAATTAACTACCCAGAAAGCCACTTGCTCTCCACCATGATGGCCCTTACGTACCACCTGCCCGTTCTTGTTTCTTGATTCCTGTAGATGTGTTTGCTGGTATGTACCTTCCATATGCGGTGGAGCTTCGAGTTTCTTTCCTGTCTCTTATACATCTTTATGACTGTGATCATAGACATCATACCAGTAGACTAATTACAGCACGTGGCTCAACAAAATATTCAAACATGACATGAATTAAGTCCTCTTTTCAAAACAGCACTTCATTTAAATACTAAATGGCAGACAGACATAATGTACGTAAATTGCTTCCAGAAAGGACAAAATGTCTTTCTTCTTGTGTCAATATCGCACATTTTGCTGGAAACAAAAGACAATTTACATAAGAAACTTTCTTTTTGAAGGACATCCTCAGCTCCCGATGATGTCTATGATTTGCAGACTTCAAGCAGTCATTTCATGCAAGGGTTTTTCAGCAAAGTACTAAATATGACTGCTTTAATGTACCTGCCATTTCTCTATCCCAAACATTTAATGAAATGTATCTAATCTAATCTATCTATCCATTATATCCTAACTACAGGGTCATGGGGGTCTGCTAGAGCCAATCCCACCCAACACAGGGCACAAGGCAGGAAACAAGCCCCAGGCAGGGTGCCAGCCCACCACAGTGCACGCATACACTCCAAGGACAATATAGGATCACCAATACACCTAACCTGCATGTCTTTGGACTGTGGGAGGAAACCCACGCAAACACAGGGCGAACATGCAAACTCCATGGAGGTAGGACCTGGGAAGTGAACCCGGATCTCCTAACTGTGAGGCAGCAGCACTACCACTGAGCCACCATGCCGCCCTAAACTAATCTAATCTAATCTAATTCTTGTGCCCTGAAATCAGGGGACCATTGTAGAAAAAGTGTTCTAATTTCTACATGATGTGACCAAAATATATGCAGATATCTTTAAATTAAAGTCTGCCATGTTCATTTAATCACATCTGAATTGTTTGATTTATATAACAACTATATTTATTTATATAGCACACTTTCATGCAAATGATGTAGCTCAAAGTGCATTACAGGATGAAGAAAGTGAAATAAAAGACAAAATATAAAAATAAAATTGTAAAATACTAATTAACATAGAATAAAGTAAGATCTGATGGCCTGGGAGGACAAAAAAATCAAAAACTCCAGATGGCTGGAGAAATAAACAAAATCTGCAGGGGCCGAGACCATGAGACCTCCCAGCCCCCAGTGGACATTCTACCTATCATAAATGATCTCAATCAGTCCTCAAGGTTTTCAGGATCCACGTAGAAGAACTTGATGACGATGGTCATGTGGAACTCAGGCCTTCAGTCCATCAATGTAGGGACATCATGGTGCCCTGATCAGGTGGTGGTTGCGCAGATCAAAAAAGAACAGCAGAGATAGTAGGGGTTAGTACGAATTGCAGAGATATGATAAAAATGATAATTAAATGCATACAGTATACAGAATATCACGGTTACACTAAAATGAAGCTATAAGTAAGCCATGTTAAAGTAATGTGTTTTTAGCAGTTTTTTAAAGTGCTCCACCATATTAGCCTGGTGACTTTCTATCGGTAAGCTATTCCAGATTTTAGGTGCATAACAGCAGAAGGCCGCCTCACCACTTCTTCTAAGTTTAGCCCTTGGAATTCTAAGCAGACACTCATCTGAAGATCTAAGGTTACAATTTGGAGTGTAGGGTGAAAGACATTCTGAGATATAGGATGGAGCGAGATTATTTAAGGCTTTGTAAACCGTAAGTAGTATTTTAAAGTCAGTTCTGAATGACACAGGCAACCAATGCATTGACATCAAAACAGAAGAGATGTGTTCGGTTTTCTTTGTCCTATTAATCTGCTTAAAATGTGATTTAAAATTTAGGTCAGAGTCAATTATTATCCCTAAATTCTTTACCTCTGTCTTGACTTTGAAGCCTATTGGATAAAGTTTATTTCTAATACCCTCATTACATGCATTTTAGCCAATCACTAAAATTTCAGTTTTCTCCTTATTTAGTTTGAGAAAATGACTACTCATCTATTCAGAAATACAAGTAAGACATTGGGTCAGTGAACCAAGAGTGTCTGGGTCATCAGACGCTATTGATAAATACAGATGTGTCGTCAGCATAGCTGTAGTAGCTCTCATTATGCCTTGAGATAATCTGACCTAATGGAAGCATGTAGATCAAAAAGAGCAGCGGACCCAGGATAGAGCCTTGTTGAACACCATATAGAATATCATGTGTCTTTGAGTTATAATAACCACAACTAACAAAGAATTTTCTACCTGCCAGGTAGGATTCAAACCAATTTAAGACACTGCCAGAGAGGCCCACCCACTGACTAAGGTGATTTCTAAGAATATTGAGATCAATAGTATCAAATGCGGCACTTAAATTTAAGAGGATGAGAAAAAATAAACAGCCTGTGTCTGCATTTACCCGCAAGTCATTTACTACTTTAACGAGAAAAGTTTCTGTAATGTGATTTGTTCTAAACCCTGACTTAAACCTGTCAAGAATAGTATGTTTATTCAAGTGATCATTTAGCTGTATAAAGACCGCCTTTTCTAGGATTTTACTTAAGAATGGCAGGTTAGAAATAGGTTTAAAATTTTCAAAAGCAGAGGAGTCCAGATTATTTTTCTTGAGTAGGGGTTTAACAACAGCAGTCTTAAGACAGTCCGGGAAGACCCCCGTATCTAATGACGACTTTACTATGTCATATAAAAATATATCTTTGTCCCAAAAATTATGGAGGGCACTGTAAATTAGACAAGGAGAAACAAATGTGAAAAGACAGCAGAAACCAAAACTTTGAAGTTGATCAGGGCAGTGAAGAGAAGACATAATGTTATAACCAAATACAAAAAACACAAACTGTCTGTTAAGATGACCCTGAGTGACAGAAAAGAGATCAACAGGTTAGTGGAGCATTGGAGCTTAATTGTCACTGAACTGAGGCAGGTGATTTGCATAGACACGCCCCTTTGTGTCTAAGTGCCCACCTGACTGCACTGGCCATGTTTACAACCTCTGAGTGAGGCAGACTGACAAGGATCTGAAGTGACAATGTCGCCTCTTGTGCCGCTCCTCTACATCTTTGTCTTCTTCACTCACAGTATGACAGTTATTTTATAGCCGACACTTAGAAAGCAGCGCTACCTAAAAAAATAGATTATACATGTAAATATCATTATTAGTAGACTTTTCAACAATTTATTATATGAATCAAATGCAACACTGTTTAAAGACATATACTAATATAGAAAATGTAAAATTATCTTTTATTTCACAAAAGGAAATGGAGCGATATCTATGACCCAGACACCACCAGCTAAATCAACCAGGGCAGGAGAAGATGTTACTATTAATTGTAAAATAAGTAAATTAGTACATAGTTACTACTATTGATCAAATAAGTGAAGCTCCTAAACTTCTTAT
>JANRMT010062807.1:37168754-37203553 GCA_026402145.1 Polypterus bichir lapradei
TTATCTTTAAGGCAAACAGTCTGGCATTCCAAATCACTTCAGTGGGAGTGAATCAGGGACTGACTTTACTCTGACTGTCTGTGTAGTTCAACCTGAAGATGCAGGACATTATTATTTTCTGCAGACAGAAGAAGCCCCACTCTCACAGTGACAGATACCCATAAAAACCTGCCCTGATCAGTGGCACATGTGCAGCCAGTCTTAGCACCGATTCTAAGACAGGAGTCACTGAGCTGAGACATGAACACAAAGAAACTTTAAAAAGTATTTCAGAATGCAGAAACACCATATCAACACATGTGATGGTGCAGGTCCGGCTCCATGATCCTCATCTCATTTGGGAGCCTGTTGAACCCGACACTGTCGATAGTCAGGACCAGGATGAGGTTTACAAGTAAAGACACCACATGAAGCAAAGGGAAGGTGCAAAAGTTTTCAGTGCTTTTATTAAAACAATCAAACAAAAACAAGTGTCCCAAAAATGCAGTGCTCGAATATCCATAATTAAACAATAGAATAAAAGGTGCATCAGTGGAGTTTAAAATCACAATAAATAAGTCCATTAAAACAAGGTTAAAAACAACTGGCAGGAACAGTAATTTTTAAAAACCAGGTGCCTTCTTCTTTTAACATTGACGGCTCCCCTGCTTATCCTGTGTAGGCCTTGCAGCAGAAGAGTCACCCTAACAGCAGACACAGCTGACCTTCCACAGGTCTGGTTGCCTGCCGTCTCATGGCTATGGAGAGGATCCCTTGCCAGACTGAGATTCGGGTTCCAAACGGCCATGGCACTCATGCTAGGGCTCTACTCTCAAGCCTCCTCGACTCCTGTTTCCTTCCTGGTCTTCCACAGCGGACCACGCAAGCTCCTGGTCACCCCTGCTCCCTGGAACAGCTCAGCTGGAGTGATCCAAAATCCAACCGCCCCAAGAGCATCGGTCACACACTCTTCTTCAGGTCTCTTTTCCCAGCTGCCTGATTTCTCACCCTCGAGCCTGCTCTCCTCATCCCACTCACTCCTGTATCGGCTCTTTCCCCTTCCTGCCTTCTTCTCTCTTTAACCTCCATTCATTTTCCTTTCTTCATCCTTTTTTTTCTCCCCTTGCACTCGCTCTTCCCCTTAAAAAATGGGGACGTGGCACAGCGGTGCCCGTGAACCACTCTTACTATGCTAACATGCCCCCTCATATCAAAACGCAAGTGCTGCTATTATTTATTTAAAAAGGTGCCAATCAACTGTGGACCACATATTGATCACACACAAAAGCCGCTAGGTGTTTGCCTCCTCCAATCCTGTGTAACTAGTGGCACAGGTCCACGGCGTGGCCCTACACTGCACTAAAAACAAATCAATAAAAGCACTAAAACAACCCAAGCCCCTTGTATAAACAGGACATTAAAAGAATAAGACCCTTACAAGGACAATAAAACAATCAATAAATAAATGTTCATTAAAAAGTTCAGTCTTTAAAATGTCCTCCTCTGGCTTGGGTCTGTGAGCTCTTTCAAAGTCTGGCACCTATTCCGCTTGCTACTCTCTATCCCTTTCTTCTGTCCCCATCACCTGCTTATCCCACCGCTGCCACCATTTGTGACGGTGTTGGGTTCAAGAGGCTCCCAAATAAGAAGAGGGACCATGGAGTTGGACCCACACCGTCACATCATATTTTTACAAAACACCTATAAAGTGAAATAAATCGAATCAGTAAGAGCTGTTGTCTGCTGCATTAAGTAAGCAATGAGTAGATGGAATGAGAAGACTGCTTTCTGTCATCAGTTGTTTCTAATGAAATAAGCTACACATTTAGCATTATGATAAGGTGTTATTATATTAACTTCTTTTAAGATTGTGGTCTTGGTGTGATGGTAGTAATTGTACACCACAATGAGTTGTGTTCTCTGGACATGCTGTCGGTGCCTTTGATCAAACTGCCTGTTGTAAAGTGGTCTAATGGGAGGAAGCAGACAAACAATAATTAATAAATGACCCTCATTAAAATTACAATGAAATCTAAAAAACCTCAACGACAACAGGGAAGCCATAGAAATGTTGGATACTTACAAAATAAACCTTACACTTACAAAATGTATATATTACTGTGTTCATTATCAAATCAGATATATATTACAAGATTAGAACATGAGAAAATTATAACAGTCTAGACAAGAACAGGCCAATCAGCTTAACAAAGCATGCCAGTACTGTCCACATAATTCTTCTAAAAAAACATCAAGTCTAGTTTTGAAAGTCCCTAAGGTCTTATTGTCTACCACACTACCTGGTAGCTTATTCCAAATATATATGTTTATCTGTGTAAAGAAAAACTTCCTAATGTTTGAGCCAAATTTACCCTTAACAAGTTTCCAACTGTGACCCAGTGTTCTTGATGAACTCATTTTAAACTAACAGTCTCGATTCCTTTCATAATATTAAACACTTCAGTCATCCATCCATCCATCATCCAACCCGCTATATCCTAACTACAGGGTCACGGGGGTCTGCTGGAGCCAATCCCAGCCAACACGGGGCGCACGGCAGGAAACAAACCCCGGGCAGGTTGCCAGCCCACCACAGGGCACATACGCACACTCACACTAGGGACAATTTAGGATCACCAATGCACCTAACCTGCATTTCTTTGGACTGTGGGAGGCAACCGAAGCACCCAGAGGAAACCCACGCAGACACCGGAAGAACATGCAAACTCCATGCAGGGAGGACCCGGGAAGTGAACCCGGGTCTCCTAACTGTGAGGCAGCAGTGCTACCCACTGCATTATTTATATATTGTGGACCACCAGGGCACGTATAGCTTCCCTAACCCTGACACAGATAAGCAGAACTCCAATTGTCACACAGCACACTTTTATTTGTAGGTGGGGAAGCGTTTTCTTCGCTCCCCACAAGAGCACAATGTCCACAAGACAAAGCAGAGTCTTTTCGTTCTCTCTTTCTCTCCGCCTCCACTCCTCTACCAGCAAGCTTCATCCACATCCTCCTGAATCTGCCTACTCGAATGGAGTGGGGTGGCTCAGTAGATTCTGCTCCTAGGAGTGCTCCAACTGGCTTATCAGTATTACCTGGAATCACTCCCAGGTGTGGTCCATTGTAGGGCTCTACAGCTCCCCCTGATGGCCCCCCACAGAACCCAACAGGTATGCCAAACTTAAAGTACCTACGTGGCCTGCGGAAATCTGTGGCGCCACAGCCGCCCAGGAGGGCTGCCCTCTAGCACCCCATGGGAGGTAGTGCCTCAGAGATTACTCTAAATTGGCCAAATTATAAGTAAATAATTCAACAAGCAAGGGTGAATGCGAACGCAGCAAATTCGCTGATCAGCATTACTCCTGAAATGTGATTCAACCATACAATTTATTGGTTTATAGATTTATTTTAAATGCACACATTTTCCATTTATGCCCATCAATACATACTTAATTACTCATAATGACAAAATAAACAGATTTGCAAATTTATTTAAAATCAAAAACTGAAATCTCAGATTCATGTAAATATTTAGACCCTTTGTAGAAGTTCCTTTTTCAGCTTCAAGCCATCTCGGGTAAATCTCTATATGCATTGTGCATCTGGAATTGGGTGGTTTATCCCATTATTTCTGGTAGATACTCTCAAGCTTCATTAGACTCAGTGGGACGTGTCTATTAATTTCCATCTTCAGGTCTCTACACATGAAGCTCTATAGGGTTTCATTCTGGGCTTTGGTTCAGCCATTCAAGGACAGTCAGTGACTTCTTCTGAAGCTACCCCAGTGTTGTTTTGCCTGTAAGCTTCAGGTCATTGTTATGATAAAAGGTGGATCATCACCCCAGTCTGAGGTTACATGAACTGTGGCACAGGTTTTCTTTTAGGTCCTCTTTGCATTTGTCTTCCCTCAATTTTTCCAGTTTTCCTATCCCTTTTGCTGAGAAGCCCCCATAGCATGATGCTGCCCCCACCATGCTTCACTGTAGGGATGGTATTAGGCAGGTGATGAGCAGAACCTGGTCTGTATTGTAGAAGGAAAATTTTTATATTAACATAAAGAATAGCAAAGAGCCATAAAAAGTAATTAAAAGTTTCTAAAACATTAGATTAAGCATAAATTAGAATGTTAAGCAAATAATATAGGTCAAGTAAATAGTTAACTAAAAAATCAGTTATATTGCATTATTTTTTAGGCTTACAGTAAAATTTCCAGAGTAAGAAAAGAACAGAAAATTGACGCACAGAAACCAGTTTAGGATAAGATAAGAGCTTGAGAACACCTGTGATTCAAGGCTAGGAAGCGATAAAGATGGCTCTGAAAGGCACATAGAAATACCAGCTGGATTGGTGAATCAGCAGAAAAAAGGGTCACGCTGACATAATGCATGTAGAGAAAATCTAGCAAAAATATTAGAAGAATATATTAGAAATTAACTTTAGTGTAGAAATTAAGACAAATCAAGCATGCCAAACAATGATTAAATGAAAGCACATACTATACTTCTTTTTAATTAAAGCTTAAGCTTCAGGTCACTATTATAAAAAGTTTGGAAGGTTTAAGAAAGAAAATGATGAGAGGAAACCCATATATTGAATTGAAGCCTTGGCCAGTTAGAGAAAATGGGAACAGCATAGAAAAATAGAAATACCACGAGGGGGCCAGTGATGGGAAAGTAAGGAAATAATAAGGGTTCCCATGGAAACTCAAGGTTTGGCCGGACAGGAGTAGAAGGGAGTCAGAAGAGAGCTCATTTGAGCGAGGTCAGAAAAGATAGGAAATGACATAAGAAAAGCCCAAAGATGGTAAGAGGAAGCCATCCACCCACTATTAGACCAATCAAAATAAGCAGAACAGACACCAAGAGGAATAATGGACAGTAAAACCAGGTGCAGAATGAGCTAATCGAACGAGGCCAAAATGATAAGAAATTGTTATAAAAACTTCATTTGCTGTAATATTCGGGGCTCAATCTCATTCGGCCGAATTGGGTTGAGTCCGTGTAGTTGATTTATTGCAATAAAGCCTTAAAACTCTGTCTGTTTATCTCGAGTCCTAATAGCCTTTATTTTTAGGTAAAAAGCCTTCTGATGATGAATTTTTCGCCACGACAGTATATGACATAATGCTTGGATTTCTGCCCAATTTTTGTCTCTTTAGAGCAGAAAGTCTTTTTCCTCAGGCTCTTAGAGTAGAAATGGGTTGTCAAAAGCTTTTTACTTGAACAGCTTCTTTCTACCCACTCTGCCATAAATGTTTGATTAATGGAGTGCTTGTGAGGTGGTCATTCTTTAGACAGACTCTCCCATCTCAGCCAAGGACTTTTGAAGATCTATTAGAGTGGCCACTGGGGTCTTGGTCATCACCTTGTCCATGGCCCTTCTCACCTTATTACTCAATTTGGCAAGATGGACAACTCTAGGAGGTGTCATGGCGGTTCCAAACTTCTTTCATTTCACAATTATCTGAGGCCACTCTGTTCCTGGGAACACCCAAACCTATGGAAATGGTTTTGTACCCTTGCCTTGATCTACGCTTTGCCACAATTTTTTCTCTGAGGGTTACACTGAGCTCCTTGGATTTCATGGCTAATATTTTATCCTGACATGCAGTGTGAATTGTAGGAGATTCAGAGGTACAAGTGTGCCTTTCTAAACAATGTCCAATTCATTTAATTTTTCTAAGGTGAACTTCAATCAAGTTATAGAAACAGTCAGTCAGTCAGTCATTTTCCGACCCACTATATTCTAACACAGACAATCCCAGCCAGCACAGGGTGCAAGGTAGGAACAAACCCTGGGCAGGTTATAGAAACATCTCATAGAAAATAAAAGCAAACAAGTTGCACAAGGCCATGACTTGGAATGCCACAACAAAGGGTATGAAGACTTAATGTACATGAAGGAGAGATTTCAGTTGTTGATTTTTTAATAAATTTGCAATCCTTTCTGCAAGCGTGTTTTTGCATTTATGAAAATTTTTGCAGAACTAGAGAATGTCTAGTTCTATTGTCTCAAAAGACCACTCACATCTCCAGTTATTCCCAGTTTCAAATAAAAACTAACAGCGTTAGAACCCTGTGTGGGGAGACGGTAGTATGTATCGTGATCGTGATTTAGAGAGAATAAAAGTTCAAATAAAACTGTAACTTTTACAAGTCCTATAAATGTACACCATGTGTTATAGACGCAAACCAAGTGTACTGTATGTGTGTACTGTATAATATTAACAATAAGAGCAGCTCACTACTGAAAACGGCAAATATAGGAGTGAGTTGGGATCATACCGGGTACTCTTCATTACAAGTCAGCAAATCTTATTGCTATGCCACAGAAGCTGTTGGCTTTTCCTTGAACCTTTTGTGAAAGTGTTTACTTGATCTTTGGACTACAGGCTTCATACATTATACAGTTTATGCGAAAATTTTGTCATTTACTACTAAAATATGAAAAAGTTTCTGTTTTCAAAATGTGTTTACACAGATTATTGTAGAAATGGAACACACATGAAATGCATGTGATCCAAATAACGATCTATTATTTCCACTCTAAAACTCCACTTCACTCCCAGATAATCAATCAAGACAGGAGCTGGGAGAAGTTCGTGCATGGTCTATGTCAGTGGGGGGATGGAATAGCCAGCTGCTTGTCTTTATCGGCACATTTAGATGACAAAGGACGCTGGCGGAGAGGTGTGAACGGATTTAAGAAGTGATTTAAGATGGGCCAGATCTACAAGTTTTTTCATAGGCTCTGGTAATTCTAGTGTTAATGAGGACAGGGTTCCCATTCCAGTTGGCACTTGGGTGAAGTCTACATGTTTTCCTTGTGTCCATGTGGCTTTCCTCCATGTTTTCCAGATACCTCCAAAGACATGCAGGTTACAGTATGTAAACCGGTGATGCTAAACTGACCACTGATATGGTGTGTGTGTAGTGGATAAGATGGTTAGAAAATAGATAGATGGATAATATCATGTTTTTATTCATATTCCAAGGCCTGTTGTTGGGTTCATCTACATCAGTAATCTTTACTTTATACAGCAATGCACTATATTATGTGGGAAGCACTTGAACTTATATTGCTGAAAAAAACAAACAAAAAAATAAAAACAGAACAAAGGCAAAAATGGTTAGCATTTGTTATAGAAATTTCATTTTTTGACAAGAGCAAAAAGATTCAGTTAGTGCTACAGCCAAGCCAGCTAATCACATATACATCTACACAGGTCAGGTCACTGAGTGTTCAGGACAAAAATGATATCCAGCCTTCCTGGATCAGTTCAAAATGAGTGAGGCTTTGATAAAACCACAAATTGTCAGGTGCATGAATTCTCCCTTCTCTCAGTTCATTGTCGAGCACACCCTCACTTCATTTCCTTTTGTTTATTCCCCATTCAGGATTTGCATACTGACGTCTCTCCTTAAAGCTGCTTGAGACATAAAGAGTGGAGTCACTGAGATCGAGTCAGTTAAGCCTGTCTCTAAGACACAGTGGAGATGGATTTCTCACTTCTGTCTTTGGTGACCTTCTTTGTGTTGTTTGAAGGTGAAATCAACAAATAAAATTATCACACCTGTTATGTGAATTATACTAAGTAGTACTGTAATTATATTTATGTCTAAAAAATAAACTAATTGTACTTTATTTAATCTCTTGTATTCTCTTCTATCCAGGGTCCTGTGGAGATATCATCATGACTCAGTCTCCCTCAAGTCTCTCTGCACGGCCAGGAGAAACTGTCAGCATGAACTGTAAAGCCAGCAGCTCCATTTCCGATAGCAGCTATAAGTATCTTTCCTGGTATCAGCAGAGAGCAGGAGAAACTCCAAAACTCCTGATTTATCGCTCAAGCACTCTGCAGACTGGGATCTCAAGTCGCTTCAGTGGCAGTGGCTTTGGACTTGATTATACGCTGACCATAAGTAACGTGCAGCCTGAAGATGCAGGACATTACTATTGTCAGCAGGGACGCAGTACTCCTCTCACACAGTGACACAGAGCCGTACAAAAACTCCCTCGACTTGTCTGTGCAGCTGTTGTTCTTAATTTTGCTGGTTATAAGGGTGAAGTCATATGGTTGGCACACATAGGAGAAAGAAAGAGAAAGAGAGAACAGAAAGAGAGTCTTCTGATCAGAACATATTACAGAAAGGGTAACACGTGAGAAAATGACCCAATCCAGAAAACCTTTAGGGTAAAGAAATAATATTCTGAAATATTTCTATATTACTAGCTGTGTTAGTTGTCTTTGCCTGGAAAATTCATAAGGCGATGGAACTTTATATTGTCGTTGGTTATTTGAATGTATTGCAAGTACTTTGTAACTAAGTAAATACTTTTCTGTGCACAATATTTGTATTTTATTTTTTTTAATAAAAAGCTAATGTTACTAGCAGGAAGAGTGGCATAGTGGTCAAGGCTTCAGACTTCTAACCTTGTGGTTCAAATCCTGGTACTGACACTGTGTGACCATGAGCCGGTCACTGCACCTTTATGTCTTCTAATTTGAAAAAATAAATTAAACCAACTGTATCTCAAATGTTATCAGTCGTCATTAATAAAAACACTATAGAAATAAGTAATAATAATATTATCAGGTCACTGGAGCAGCGTACTCTTAATCATCCTATACATATTTGTTCATGCGTTAAACATTCCTGTATTAGATCAACTTCTGCTTTCTGTATTTAAACTTTAGGTAATAAAAAGATGCAGGGTTATTTCTTTAATTGTCCACAACTATTTCTGATGATTTTATTTTTCAAATTCACAAACGTTCTTTGCTTTGAAAAGAATTGACGTATCTCACAATGACACAGCTTTTTAAAAATTGAAGAGAATGCAATCGTTGCTGTAATAGAATCTATTTCAAAGATCATTTTTCCTATATTTTTTAATTTGACTCTGGTTGCATTGATTACCAAGGCGTTTTACTTCGTCTGAACTAGAATATACAATGTGCAAAAGATCCAACCTGAGCACCTGTTATGCTGTACTCTGTATTTTAAAAAGTAATCAGAGTGAAAGAGTCATGTTATATTACATAACTTTTGTGTTTTTATGGCAAATTAAAATAACATTAATGTCACTCTGTCATTAAAAAAACTTTGTCTGTTTAGAGTATTATTGATAGCCTAAATCAGCAAAAATCACAGACATATAAGAAAGTGGTGACAGAATGGAGTCTTTTGCAGAGTATCGGCACATACGCTGACACATATTTATAGGAAGTCACTGCACACTGGAGAGATTCTGAAGGACTGGAAAATGGCATCAAAGTGGAGCTTATGATATTATTTATCTGGACTTTCAGAAAGCATTTGATAAGGTGCCACATGAGAGGTTGGGCATCAAATTAAAAGGAGTGGGAGTTCAGGGTAACGTGTGTAGATGGGTGCAGAATTGGCTCAGACACAGGAAGCAGAGGGTGATGGTGCGAGGAACCAAATGAGAATTGCGCGATGTTAAGAATGGTGTCCAGCAGGGGTCAGTGCTAGGGCGGCTGCTATTTTTTAATATTATAAATTATTTAGATGGGAATACAAGTAACAAGCTGGTTAAGTTTGCAGATGATACCAAGATAGGGGGATTAGCAGATAATTTGGAATTGGTCAAATCATTACAGAAGGGCTTGGACAGATTTGTGGCAGATGAAATTTAATGTCAGTAAAAGTAAAATGTGACACAAAGGAAGTAAAAATGTTAGGTCTAAATACACAATGGCAAGTCAGAAAATCAAGAGTACACCTTATGAGAAGGATTTAGGAGTCATAGTGGACTCTAAGCTATCAACTTCCCAACAGTATTCAGAAGCCATTAAGAAGGCAAACAGATTGTTAGGTTATATAGCGCCCTGGTGCGTGGAGTGCAAGTCCAAAGAGGTTCAGCTCAACTTTTATAACGCACTGGTGAGGCCTCATCTTGAGTACTGTATGCAGTTTTGGACTCCAGGTTACAAAAAGAACATAGCAGCACTAGAAAAGGTCCACAGAAGAGAGACTAGGCTGATTCCAGGGTTACAGGGGTTGAATTATAAGGAATGATTAAAAGAGGTGAGTCTTTATAGTTTAAGCCAAAGAAGATTAAGAGGTGACATGATTGAAGTGTTTAAAATTATAAACGGAATTAGTCCAGTGGATCGAGACTTATTTTAAAATGAGTTCATCAATAACACGGGGACACAGTTGGAAACTTGATAGAGTTAAATTTTGTACAAACATTAGGAAGTTTTTCTTTACACAAAGAATGATAGACACTTGGAATAAGAGACCAAGTAGTGTGGTAGACAGTAAGACTTTAGGGACTTTCAAAACTCGACTTGATGTTTTTTTGGAAGAAATAAGTGGACTGGTGAGCTTTGTTGGGCTGAATGGCCTGTTCTCATCTAGAGTGTCCTGATGTTATAAGACATCCACACTCACTCAAGCTGGACAGTTTAGAGACATAATTTCTGTTTTTGATTCCACTTACTGCATAATGCCATATCAAACCCAAAGAATTAACCCACACTGGATGGAATGCCTTTCCAAAATAAAGCTCAGAAACACATCAGACCAATGTTGAGTCTCCAGTTAAGTTAACCCACACATCTTTGGAGTTAAGCTGGAGTACCTGGAAGCAGAAATGCAGACATAAGGAGAAAATGCAAATTCTATAAGCTGAGATTTGATTCTTGAACTTTTACATCACTGTGTTACCCATAAAAAATAAAGCAAAAAACTAACAATTCTCTACGATAGCACTGTGTAACAATTCCTTCAGTGGAAAAAACTTTTCTCTATCTTCAAAGAAGACAGTCAAGGAGCCCAGATGAGAATGTAGAACATTTCTTTATTTAGACTGACTTATGCGCAGATGTCTCAGTCCATGTAGTGAGAAATCAATTAAACAATTCATCTACTTTTATACTTTTCTATTAACAACTCCTCATTTCACTCTTATATTCAGAACTTTATCTCCTCCTCCAATCAACTAACACCACCAGTCATTTCTGACTCTTGTTGACTCTCCCTTTGATCTGAACACTGCTTCAAAGGAGGGGTGTTTGGGCTTTCCCATTAGTTTATCCTCGCTTTATAAAGGAGTGTTTGTTATTCATTTACCTCATTCTAACCTTAAGCTTCAAACTACATTCAGTTAACCCTTGAGTTACCTTCAGTCCTTTACCTTATCTTTAATAATTAATTCTGTTACAGATTCAAAAATTGACTAAAATATATTGACTAAATGCATTGACTAAAAATTCTATATTCCATGCGCAGTAGAGAGTTAAGTCTACAATGCACAGCTTCAAACTAGTTGTCTACTTAAACATAAAAGACACGAATCACTGGTAGCCTATGACCAGAGACACCCCTTTCTAAACACAGGTCAAGCGCTGCAAGAATGGCCAATGATGAGCAGCCATACCATACGCACTTCAGAACAGGTCATCCACCTGAAGCTAAGCATGTTTGGGACTGGCCAGTACTTGCATGGGAGACCAAACATGAAAAGCTTGGGTTGCTGCTGGAAGAGGTGTTGGTGAGGCCAGCAGGAGGTATTTACTCTGTGATCCGAATGTGGATCCTAATGCCCCACTACAGTGAGGGGAACACTATTCTGTAAAAAATGTCACTGTCCTTTGAATGAGTTGTAAAACCAAACTCTTTACTCTATGTAGTCCTAAAAATCCCTGGGCACCCTTCGTTAAGAGTAGGGTGTATCCTGACATCCTGGCTACATTGCCCCTAATCATCTCCGGTCTCTAATTGGCTGTCTCTCATCCCTGCAACATCTAACAGCCAATTTGTGGTGAGCGTACTGGCACATAATGGCTGCTTTTGCATCATCCAGTTGGATGCTGTACATTAGAGGTGGTTGAAGTTGCTCCCCACTCACTATGGAAACCTCTTTGTGTAGTGAGAAAAGCTCTACATAAATGTAAAGAATTATTATTATTATTTTTATTATGAATGGAGGACTGATATGCTGGGGCCTAATGGAGGTTCACAGATCTTCACAACTCAGGAGCTCTGCTGGACAGCCAGTTGGATTGCACATTTTTGTCACTTGGATTATTTGATTTGAGTCAGATAACTGCTCCCACAACCCTGATCTGTAACTGGGCATATTACATAATATCACTGACGTATACTGTAAAGCAACAACCTTCTCAATGAATTGGAGCTCAGGAGGTCCACAGATTAACATTGTAGTCAGTCACTTATTGTCATCAACTTCCATTAAAAAGCTGAGAGAAGGTTTCACGTCAGTATCAGTCAGGAGCACCGAAAAGAAAAAAGTAAAATGAAAGCATGAAGAAGCAGTTTGTGCTACATTTACAGACATGTTTTAAAAGTCTACATTTGTCCAATTTACAGTAAGCTAGCTAATATTACCTCAGTTACTACTACATTAAAGCTATTAGTTTACTGGTGAAACATTGGATTAACAGTAGCATTATGTGTCATATCGAGTGTTTAAGAGATATTATCTGTTCTTACAGTACCTACCTGACACATTGTTGAGAATTATTTATTACAGGAATATAAACCTCGGGACCTACAAACATTGTTAAAGGCTGTTATTGATAGTTGACATGTGAAGTACTCTGAGTGTGGTTGCATTGAGGACATCTTTTTAAATTTCACCAGCACACAAGAAGTTCTCTGGCTTACTAGTTAGTCATTGGCTGAATTGTGGGAGAGTACCACACAACAACTTGGACATCCAAAAAGAACAATTAGTTCAGATGAACCTCAACAGTTGGTTAATTTGAAAACTTCAGCTCAGTAAGACATACTTGAGGCTATGCAGGGCACAAGAACATTTAAGCTTCTTGGAAATCATTAGCATCAACTCAGACCTTGAATATAAGCTGCCGTGTGATGACCTAATAGATGAGTTTGGCTTCAAAAAATGTAGACGTGTGTTGTTGTGATAGGCAACAAAGAGACTGAGGAAACCCCAAAACATTCACTTTCAAGTTTTGATTATTTTGATAAAATTATTTGTATTTGATGTTAAATGTTAGAGTTAAGTTTGTGATGTGTGCTTTCTTTGCTTATTTATTATTTATTTATGTTATTGTTATTCAAATTAAATATTCATGTAATGGATTCAGGGAGCGGCAGGGTGGGTGGGCCGGTGGACCTAAGAAGATTCTGCCTAGGGCCCTGGTTTGGCTAGGGGCAGCAGTGCCTATAACAGAACTGCTTGGAGAGAGAACAGCGGGGAACTAAAGCAAACTAAACAAGCCAAAAAAAAGGCATCCCAGACATAGTAATGAAAACAGCTTTGCCCCAAGGTATTAAGACAGGATTACGATTGCTTCATTTATAAAGAAATAATTCAAATACTTATATAAACATACCAGGAAAATATAAAGACAAAAAATAAAAATAAAACAAATAATAAATAAAAAAATGAGTAAAAAATACATAAAAAAAAATTGAGAAGAAGTCATGTTCCATAGTCAAATGAACTTTAGCATGACAGTGTGCTGTGGGCAAACCTGGAGGGAGGTTTACAGTGTATTAGAATCTCAAGTGATTGACACGGATGAGCGAGAAGGCCAGCATCAGATGATTTCTGGTACCACTTATATTAGATAAGGAGAAACAAATGTGAAAAGGCACTGTATAACAAAAGATTGATTTTAACAGTAATAAGAGGAGAATTTGTGTTGACCAAACAGAAAGAGAAAAACTGCTTGTTGAGATGAACCTGAATGACAGAAAAGAGAAGCTGCAGTAGAGCAGTGGTTGATTTTAGCAGATTTAACAGGAGGGCAGAAATCAAGCTTCACCTTCTCCAAAATACATTTCACAATTAACAAATAAACTGCAGCTCTTTCCATATCAATATCAGCCTGTACTTCATCTGATAATAATAATATAAATCAGAGTGGAACTTACATATCTGACGTTAGACTCCTTGAGACGTGAAGGCAGCAGTTAGGCACCCAAATTTAAACAATGAGATACAACTCAAGGATGGGTTAACAGTGAAGTTTCAAACTAAAAAGCCTACAAGCAGGCACTACATCTGTAACTGGAAGGGACATTAATCCAATCACCAAAGTTTACACCTTCCTTCCAAAACTCGCTGCACTCATCTCTAATTGACACTCTCTGAAATGGCTGCTTACATCCATCCATCCATCCATCCATCCTCTTCCGCTTATCCGGGGTCGGGTCGCGGGGGTAGCAGCTTAAGCAGAGAGGCCCAGACTTCCCTCTCCCCGGCCACTTCTTCCAGCTCCTCTGGGAGAATCCCAAGGCGTTCCCAGGCCAGCCGGGAGACATACTCCCTCCAGCATGTCCTGGGTCTTCCCCGGGGCCTCCTCCCGGTTGGACGTGCCCGGAACACCTCACCAGGGAGGCGTCCAGGAGGCATCATGATCAGATGCCCGAGCCACCTCATCTGACTCCTCTCGATGCGGAGGAGCAGCGGCTCTACTCTGAGCCCCTCCCGGATGACTGAGCTTCTTACCCTATCTTTAAGGGAAAGCCCAGACACCCTGCGGAGGAAACTCATTTCAGCCGCTTGTATTCGCGATCTCTTTCTTTCGGTCACTACCCACATCTCGTGACCATAGGTGAGGGTGGGAATGTAGATCGATTGGTAAATTGAGAGCTTTGCCTTACGGCTCAGCTCCTTTTTCACCACGACAGACCGATGCAGAGCCTGCATCACTGCGGACGCCGCACCGATCCGCCTGTCGACCTCATGCTCCATTCTTCCCTCACACGTGAACAAGACCCCGAGATACTTGAACTCCTCCACTTGGGGCAGGATCTCTCCCCCAACCCTGAGAGGGCACCCTTTTCCGGCTGAAGACCATGGTCTCGGATTTGGAGGTGCTGATTCTCATCCCAGCCGCTTCACACTCAGCTGTGAACCGATCCAGAGGGAGCTGAAGATCACGGTCTAATGAAGCAAACAGGACAACATTATCTGCAAAAAGCAATAACCCAATCCTGAGTCCACCAAACCGGACCCCTTCAACACCCTGGCTGCGCCTAGAAATTCTGTCCATAAAAGTTATGAACAGAATCGGTGACAAAGGGCAGCCCTGGTGGAGTCCAACTCTCACTGGAAACGGGCTCAACTTACTGCCGGCAATGCGGACCAATGTCTGACACCGGTTGTACAGGGACCGAACAGCTCTTATCAGGGGGTCCGGTACCCCATACTCCCGGAGCACCCCCCACAGGATTCCCCAAGGGACATGGTCGAACGCCTTTTCCAAGTCCACAAAACACATGTAGACTGGTTGGGCAAACTCCCATGCACCCTCCAGGACCCTGCTAAGGGTGAAGAGTTGGTCCACTGTTCCGCGACCAGGACGAAAACCACACTGTTCCTCTTGAATCCAAGGTTCGACTATCCGACGGACACTCCTCTCCAGAACCCCTGAATAGACTTTTCCAGGGAGGCTGAGGAGTGTGATCCCTCTGTAGTTGGAACACACCCTCCGGTCCCCCTTTTTAAAGAGGGGGACCACCACCCCGGTCTGCCAATCCAGAGGCACTGTCCCTGATGTCCATGCGATGTTGCAGAGATGTGTCAACCAAGACAGTCCTACAACATCCAGAGCCTTGAGGAACTCCAGGCATATCTCTTCCACCCCCGGGGCCCTGCCACCAAGGAGTTTTTTGACCACCTCGGTGACCTCAGTCCCAGAGATGGGAGAGCCCACCTCAGAGTCCCCAGGCTCTGCTTCCTCATTGGAAGGCATGTTAGTGGGATTGAGGAGGTCTTCGAAGTACTCCCCCCACCGACCCACAACATCCCGAGTCGAGGCCAGCAGTGCACCATCCCCACCATATACGGTGTTGACGCTGCACTGCTTCCCCCTCCTGAGACGCCAGACGGTGGACCAGAATCTCCTCGAAGCCGTCCGAAAGTCGTTCTCCATGGCCTCCCCAAACTCCTCCCATGCCCGAGTTTTTGCCTCAGCAACCACCGAAGCCGCATTCTGCTTGGCCTGCCGGTACCTATCAGCTGCCTCCAGAGACCCACAGGATAAAAAGGTCCTATAGGATTCCTTCTTCAGCTTGACGGCATCCCTCACCGCCGGTGTCCACCAACTTACACTCTCTGAAAAGTTGATGACCTGCTATATCTTTGGGGGGGAGGGGGAGGAGGTGGGTGGCTGTAAACTGACAATCTCTTCAAGCTAGTTTGATAATGCATTGACGTAAATACAGGCAATATAATTTGTTTTTACAGCTCCTATGCCCTGAACAACACAGAACAACATGTTTTCCAAATGGGAGCAAATTATACTCAGAAAAAAAAAGAAGTTTACCATGAAGCAGTAATGATCATTATACATTTTAAAAGAAATATGCCACAATGATATATAACTAATTTATACCACACAAAAGCTTGGATGTAAAACACAGCAAACTGTCAATATGCCAAACACATTCACACATCACTGTGCATTTTCATTTTTAGAAGCAAAGAGAAGACAAAGAAATATTGACATATTTTTAAATAAAAACTAAGCAGTTCTATGTCACTTATCTAAACTGTGTCTTTTCTTTACCACATCATTGGCTGTTTGAGAGTGTAACGGATATATAAAGTACATGAATAGTAAAGGCTGTCATGATAATAATCAAACCAGGTAACAGTTTCTTATAAAATACACAGTAATTCTGATGAGCTTTGTATCCGTGTCATAGAAAACAACCTAAACTAAAATCAGCTGAAACTTGAATACTAATACTAGAAAAATAATAATGCTTGTAATACAATATATGCAATGCTTCATAAAATTATAAATTGTGTCTTCATGAAGACTTACAGTGCTCCATGGACAAACAGAGAGAGCTAGAACTTTTTAGAATTTGGAATATGAAACAATAATAAGGATGACACAAAAGGCCAGCATCAGAAGATCTCAGACATCGCCTATGTTTATATTGCACAAGAAGTATTAACAGTCATTTTAGAAAGTATTTAAAGTTAACATAACATAATGGAGAAGACCATTATGATGATACCTGCAGCACTAAATCTTCTAAGACCTGTAATTATATGTAAATATTATACTGAATTACTTTATCAAACTTACATTAATTACTTTAAAATACTCAGATGGGACTGGGTGGTAAAGAATTATTTTCTCCAGCATCCTCTCCACTCTGGCTGCCTGATCAAAGCAAATGTTACCAGATCTAAAATGAACTTTTACTAGTTTAACTGCAAAAAACTAAGAAATGATGTGATTTCAATTGTACCTTTTTTAACTATTTGTAAATTACATTCAGCTACACTTTACTTTAAAAATGTGCTTGAAAAATAAATATTGTTTGAAGAATGCTGACTGCTAATGGACAAAATGGTAGATGAGTGATGCACATTGTATGGTCCATCTAAGCCTAAAACACCTGCATGAGCTCAACATATCAGCTCATCACCGATAAGGTAAAGGGAGAGGGTTGGGTACAATAACATTTATTACGTATTTGGGAATATTAGAACTATGGCACTAGGGGATCTAGGTGAGACCAGCATAAAACCTGGGAGAGGGCAGCGGTGACAATAGCGAGTAGATGTTGTTGTGGGCAAAATAACTGGTAAGGTTCACATTGGAATGGGAAGACAGCAGTCTGTGGCGGTGTGGAGGAGAGCTTCGTTTGGCGTTAGACAGGTGAGACTGACGTGAAATTTGAATAGGTGGAGTACACAGTGCTAAGAATAAAATGACAGATGAGAAAGGTGTAAGAGCTGGTGACTGGTGGGAAAGGGGGTGAAGGGGTTCTGAACAAATCCAAATTGTATTATTTAATATCATCTACTGTTGATTTTTGCTCTATATTTGTAATATTTCTATTGCACTGTTATATTGTATTGAGGATTACTTGTGTCCTGTTCTGTGAATTGTATTGTATTTACTCTCCTTTTTTTATGACACCCACTGCATACCCAACCTACCTGGAAAGGTGTCTCTCTTTGAATTGACTTTCCCAAGGTTTCCTTCATTTTTTTTTCCCCTACAAGGGTTTTTATTTTTTTGGAGTTTTTCCTTGTCTTCTTAGAGCGTCAAAGCAGGGGGGCTGTCAAAAGGCAGGGTCTGCTAATTAAGCTCATTACATTACTTTTTGTGTGATTTTGGGATATACAAAAATAAATTGTATTGTAAGGTTTTTAGTGGTTGGAAAAATAACAGTTTTGTGTATGCTTTATTAAAATATTTAATTTAGATTTTTCTGTGTGTGTGTGTGTGTGTGTGTGTGTGTGTGTGTGTGTGAAAAGGGATTGCAGATCTCTAAGGCTCTGAGGTAGTGGTCTCCATTTTTTTGTATAAAAGTGTATGCTTTAATTAAAGTGATATCACACTCCTCAGACTAACAGGAAAATGTTATGCTAGAATATTGGAATGGAGACTCCTTTTAATAGATAAGCCTGAGAAGGACAAGAAGAATATTCTGCTCTTGCTGAATTGGTTGGTGTTTTCCAGATTAAAAATTTCACCTTCTCCCTGGGTTTTCCTCCTATATGGCAGAGACATGCAGATTAGGTTGACTGGTTAGTCAAATTTGGCCGCTCTGTTGTGTGCCTCCCATTTAGAGACCTTTCCATGGCTTTTCTCTGCCTTTCCACATCTGATTAAACAACTTCAATTAATGAGTGAATGGTGGAAAAACTAATCAGAAAAGAGCCTTATTGAGGAAAGCAATGACATCATATGGCAGAGCTGTACTATTGGGGAATTCTGAGAGCATGCTGGCATGTAATGGTGCCTGTTTCTAAAGCTCCTTTTTGTGATCCTCTTTTTTTGTTTGGAAGTAATACAGTTTCTACTATTGACTGTGAATTGGTTGGCACCCTCGTAGGAAGACTGGCACTGTCGCTGTTCTACCAGATCTTTCTCATTGGTGTTACTACATCTGATCTCTGCCTGCATAACGACATTTTGGAGAAAGTCTCCTTCCCTTGCAATGGTTATCTATTAAAGAGATGATCCATTTTAGTAACCTACTTTTCATTTACAGATGTATTGCTGGTAACTTCAAGAATTAATTACCATTTTTCATCTGTTAGTTCTTTGTGCTCAGAGTCCTCTAACCTCCTGGTTGTTCCACAGACACAATCAGTCTCTGAGACTTTTCTTCTATTGTGGAACAAACTCCATCTTTGGAGTGAAATTATCTGGAAATGAAGCAACATGGAGGCAGAGAGATCTTGATTCCCACATTAATCAGTTTTGTTTTTTTTAATCACAACTTTTTTTTTTGCATTTTATTAACTTTATTAAAATCAACATTCCATACAAGCAAGTCAAGTTTAACAATAACAAATCAACCCGCACCCATGAGAAAGAGTGCTAAGCCAGCATAGTAAAACTTTAAACTAGTAAAAATAAGAAAATAGATAAGTTAACAAATGAATAAAAATGAATAGAATAAGAATAAGAGAATTAAAATGCTTATACTAAAATGTTATTGATTCGCTCCTGCCAGGTCAAACTTAACAAAACTAAATTCAATTCTACTCCCACCCATAAGAAAGAGATGAAGGCCAACAGCCAGAGTAAAACTTTTGAGAGTAGTAAAGAGGGAAAGGAGTCCTTCTCCCCATATAAATTCTTATTCTAAAATGTTATCAATTAGATCCTGCCAGGTTTACAAATCGATTTAAACAGGTCCTCTAAGTGAGAATTTGATTTTTTCCCTTTTCAAATTGTATATAACATCAGTTACCCACTGACTTAAAAGGGGAGAGTTAGGATTCTTCCAGTTGAACAAGATAAGTCTATGTAAGTAAAGGTAATTACAGTTTGTCTCTCCTTCTCCACTTTAAGCCCTTATGGAAGAACACCAAACACAACTACTAAAGGATTAGTAGGGATTGTGACACCAAGGCTGTCTGAAAAGCATTTAAAAATTGTGGTCCAGAATAATGTTAATTTGGTGCAGGCCCAAAACATGTTACCCAGTGAGGCTGGAACTTGATTGCAATGTTCACAGGTTGGATTTGGCCAAGATAACAATAGCATCGTACTTACAAGATTTAATCTTAGGCAAGAAATTGTTATCTACAAAGAAATAATAATTTCTTTAGTGATGCACTGGTGAGTAGAAAGAATATGCTCTTGAGTTTGGGTTTAGAAATCTCCAGGGGTCTGATAAGTTATGGTCAGTTACAAACTGTGTAATTCATTTTGCATTGTTAGATGCCCTCACCCCTGCCGCAGGAGAAATATCTAGGTCTGGATTTAAAACACAATTAAACTCCCCAGGCATTATAATTTTATGAGTGTTCACATTAGGAATGGATGCAAATACATTTTGGATGAAGTCCCTATCATCCACATTGGGTGCATAAATATTTATCAAAATGTATTATTAATGACAATCACATATCTCTCTTCAGAATCAGATACTACATCTAATACTACAAATGAGACTGTTCTATGTATAAGAATTCCCACACCTCTAGTTTTCTTTGTAAAGGTGAAATTGAATATTTGGCCAGTCTAGTCTCTGTGCAGCCAAATCTGATCTTTGTTTAATAAGTGGGTCTTCTGTAAAAATACTACAGTATTTTGGGGTTAAAATCTGTTAGTGAGAGAAAACTTTCTTTCTCTTTAATTCATGATTCAGGCCTTTAACATTCCAGCTCACAAAGTTAACTGTATGTCATGGAGACATTGTTTCTCAACTTTCGTTGTAATTTTGTAGTCTTAACTTAAGATAAGACAACTTTGACCTTAATTTCCAATTTTCAAAAGGAGTTATTGCCATGAAGCCTATTGTTACGTTGGCACTTATAATTATGAGGATTCAAAGGATAGATTAGAGATAGCTTGCTCTCTTTTTCTACCCCCCTTCTACTTAATCTTGTAAGTACGATGCTATTGTTATCTTGGCCAAATCCAACCTGTGAACATTGCAATCAAGTTCCAGCCTCACTGGGTCACATGTTTTGGGCCTGCACCAAATTAACATCATTCTGGACCAAAATCTTTAAATGCGTCTCAGACAGCCTTGGTGTCACAATCCCTCCTAATCTATTAACAGTTGTGTTTGGTGGGCTCCCAGATGGGCTTAAAGTGGAGAAGAACAAACAAACTGTGATTGCCTTTACTACACTATTGGCACGTAGACTTATTTTGCTAAACTGAAAGAATCCTAACTCTCATCTTTTATGTCAGTGGGTAACTGATGTTATATACTATTTGGAATTGGAAAAAATCAAATTCTTACATAAAGAATCTGTTCAGAACTTTTTCAAAACCTAGCAGGATCTAGTCAATAACATTTTAGATTAAGTCCTTAAAGCACTGTGGAAGCAGATTCTCTTTCCATTTCTTTTTCTTTTCCATTTATCTTTATCCACTTATTAAAGTCATCAATTTACTTATTTTTACTAGCTTTAAGTTTTACTGTATTGGCCATGCTCTCTTTCTCAGGGGTGGGGGTTGATTTGCTTTCAATCCTATTTTTGTAAAAATGGATCTATTATATGAAATGATTACAATAAAGTCAATACAATTTAAATAAATAAATAAATTGCTTTCGAATCTCCTATTTCCAAATCTCTGGAAAAGGGAAGAAAAAAATACTTTAATGGACTTAGAAAAAATCTTCAGTAAAAAAGAAATATATCTAGTATGTGTATGTGTTTTAAAAATCCCTTTTTTGTGTGTTTTTTGCCTTTAATACACTCACTTAAACACTTTCAAATAAAATAAGTTTGTATTATCCTGACATTAACACTGATATAATTTGATATATGCCAGCCTGACCACTAGGTGGCATCAAATAATACAGAATGGCTGCAGTGTTTATCATTAAAAACAGATGTCCATAGTCACTGCACTCCTTTTTTCAGAAACCCTTCTCTGGACATTCTTTGCTTTGGGCCACTAGGAGGCAGCACAGGAAACCCTTTACGTATAAACTGGGACAAGATGGCAGACCAGAAGAAGGAATAATCAAACTGAGAATTATTTGGCACAGCCCAGAATCTGTAATATTAGAGGAATTGTGACTGGAAGTAGGAAACTGAATGAAAGGAAAGTGAAAAGTGCAATGACGTTGAAAACACTGGAAGAGTCTAAGGAAGAGAAAGTAATTCAGCAGCTGGAACACACGTTTAAATAAGTAAGCTTCTACAGTATAGGCTGCTAGGTGAAAATTAATTAATGATGGAGGTGTACTCTCTCATATTGTGCCCTGCCATTTGCAGATGAGTAAGGAGCAAATATAATTAAGACAAAAATACCAATCCACTTGATAATCTGCTTATCAAGCTCATGGTTTCAACCTGGAAAGAATCAATATGTCAATTTATACAGAACTGGTACAGGGTAGTACAGTAGCTGTCCCAATGTAATCCATTATAGTGTCACTATATATTTTAACCCAGCACTGTGGGCAAAGCAAAAGTCAATTCTGGATGGAAGGCAGTGCCAGTCCCAGCAGCAATGAATGCAAAGTGCCATCTAATATAGAACTGGTTTAGTAAAAGATAAGAACAAGTGAAGTGGCAGTAAACACAAAAGTGCATTTGTGAAAAATCACATCCTCCAAATCAGTAAACATGGCATGGCAGGGTGATGCAGTCACCATCTTATTCTGTTTAATGGATGCATTTTCCTGGGGTCAAATAGTTTGCTGGGAGGATTGTTTTCTGCTAAGTATAACAAATATTGTCTCATATCCCCAAAGACGTGCATGTTATTTGAAAGGTGACACTAAATAGGTCCCAGGAGAGATTGTGGTTGATTGGGCCGACCTGTCTTGTTCACTTTTCCTTCCTGCTTCGCTCTTGTGATGGGATTCACCAATAAACATATTATTATGTTGAAGGTTTAATTTTCAGTGGATTAATTTCCCATTTTTGACCATCAATTCAAAATCAATAAATATCATGACAAAATAAAAGAACATTTTCAAAAGGATTTGAAGGTTTATTAAAACTCAAATAACTGAAACCTCTCATTCATATGAATATTCCTACCCTTAATTCCTTACATTATAGAAGCTCCTTTGGCAGTAGTTGAAGCTTCTAATGTTCTTAGGGTAAGACTCTATTAGCTTTGCACACCTGCAATTGAGCAGTTTATCCCATTCTTACAGGCAGATCCTCTCAAGCTCCGTTATATTAGATGGGTAAAACATTCGTAAGCTGCCACCATTGGGTCCCTCCACAGATCTTCTTTGGAGTTTAAGTCTGGCTTTGGTTGGGACACTCAATGACAGACAAAGACTTGTCCCAAAGCTACTTCAATATTGTCTTGACTGTATGCTTTGGGTCATTGTACTGAAACAGTTGCTCCAGTCTGAGGCTCAGTGCACTCTGGAGCAGGTTTTCCTCGAGAACCTCTCTGTATTTGGCTGCATTCATCCTTCAGTCAATTCTAAATACTCTCTCTGCGCCTGCTGCTAAAATCACCCACATGGCATGCTGCTGCCACACCATCATTCACCGGAGAGATGTTATTAGACAACTGATGAGCATTGACAGGTCTTTGCCAGACGTAGTGCTTGGAGTTCTGAACAAACCATTTCATTTTTGTCTCATCAGACCAGAAAAATATTTTCCTTATGCTCTTAGAATAGAAAGGGGCTGACAGATGCGTTTTACTCAAGAATGTCTTCTGTCCAGCCTCTCTGCTATAAATGCTTGATTGATGGAGTGCTGCTGTGATGGTCATCATTCCGACAGTTTCTCCCATCTCAGCAGAGGACTTCTGAAGCACTGTTAGAGTCATCATTAGGCTCTTGGTCACCTCCTTAACCAAGGCTCTTCCTTTCTTGGGTACTCAGTGTGGTCTCAGTTCATTGTTAGCACACCCTCCCTTCATTTCCTTTGTTTCTTCCCCATTCAGGATTTGCATACTGACGTCTCTCCTTAAAGCTACATGAGACATAAAGAGTGGAGTCACTGAGATCGAGTCAGTTAAGCCTGTCTCTAAGACACAGTGGAGATGGATTTCTCACTTCTGTTTTTAGTGACCTTCTTTGTGTTGATTGAAGGTGAAATCAAGAAATAAAATTATCACACCTGTTATGTGATTTCTACTGAGTAAAACTGTAATTGTATTTATATCTAAAAATAAACTAATTGTACTTTATTTAATCTCTTGTATTCTCTTCTATCCAGGGTCCTATGGAGATATCATCATGACTCAGTCTCCCTCAAGTCTGTCTGCACGGCCAGGAGAAACTGTCAGCATAAACTGTAAAGCCAGCAGCTCCATTACCGGTGGCAGCTATAATATTCTTTCCTGGTATCAGCAGAGAGCAGGAGAAGCTCCAAAACTCCTGATTTATTACGCTAGCACTCTGCAGTCTGGGATCTCAAGTCGCTTCAGTGGCAGTGGCTCTGGACTTGATTATACGCTGACCATCAGTAACGTGCAGCCTGAAGATGCAGGACATTACTACTGTCAGCAGCTTTACAGCTATCCTCTCACACAGTGACACAGAGCCGTACAAAAACTCCCTCGACTTGTCTGTGCAGCTGCTGTTCTTAATTGTGCTGATGATAAGAGTGAAGTCACGGGGTTGGCACACAAAAGAGAAAAAGAGAACAGAAAGAGAGTCTTCTGATCACAACATATTACAGAAAAGGCAGATATTCTCAATTATTTTAGACATTTGTCATTTTTTTATCCTCTGGTAGAGGTCCACAGAGGGCTACATCTCTAGTAAAGGATCAAAAATAATATCACATTTGTGATCATTAACCTTGCAATAGTCTAAAACGATACTCTGCGTGCTTATGTTTGAAATGTGTTCTTTTTAACCTTCTGTGAGTGGCCTTAGAGGGCTAGGACAACCAGTAAAGAATCAAATATCAAAATATTATAATATTAGTGATTAGTAACCTCGAAATAGCATAGAATGACACTCCAACTGCCTATATTACAGATACCCATTTTTTTCAAAGTTTTCTGAAAAGGAGTAACTTTGACCCCTCGTGTCCCATTAGGGAGTAAACCCCTGGGGTCGGTTGATGTGGCCTGCACAACTTCAAGTCCTTCTGATCATTTTTGGTTAAGGCACCTTATGGTTTACTCTTTATCATAAGGGTGTAATTTCTTACATAAAATGTGGTCCAAAAATAGCCTAGAAAATAGGATTTTACAGGTCTTGGGATGGGACTCCCAAAAGCTCGACATTTTGCTTAACTAGACATGAAATGGTATTATCATATGTGGTAGTCTTGTTGTACTGATCAGTCAGGAGGCACAGGTTATTTCAAAGTATTTATAACTAATTCTTATGAACAAGATAGATAGAAGCAAATTGTGTTTTATTTCCAGCAATATTTGTGCTGTTGACACAAGAAGAAACAGATTTTGTCCTTTCTGGAAGCAATTTATGTGCGTTAATTTGTCATGTGTCTGTCTCTCATTTAGTATTTAAATGAAGTGCTGTAGTAAAATAAGGACTTATTTTATGTCTTGTTTGAATATTTTGTTGCGCCACGTGTTATAATTATTCTACTTGCATGATCTCTATGATGACAGTCATAAAGATGTATCAGAGACAGGAAAGAAACTCAAAGCTCCACCGCATATGGACGGTTCATACCAGCAAACACATCTACAGGAATCAAGAAACAAGAATGGGCAGGTGCTACGTAATGGCTAGCATGGTGGATAGCAAATGACTTTCTGGGTAGTTAAT
Source organism: Polypterus bichir lapradei (assembly GCA_026402145.1). NCBI lineage: Eukaryota > Metazoa > Chordata > Cladistia > Polypteriformes > Polypteridae > Polypterus > Polypterus bichir. The sequence continues at coordinate 37,194,386 of JANRMT010062807.1, forward strand.
TTTCCCGTGGATAAAACCTGGCAATGTACACAACTGTGAATTTTACTTTGTGTTGGCGTAGAAAATGTGCAGCATGTCATGATTTAAAAAAATGCACTGTGCTCATCCGAGGTAATGTGGATAACAGGCATGTATAGAACTTATTTAAGTGGTGTGCAGGTGATTGAGCACAAGTGTGAACGAGGCTTTAAGGTGCCAGCCCACCACAGGGCACACACTAGGGACAATTTAGGATTGATTTGTATAACAACAATAACAACAATATTTATTTATATAGCACATTTTCTTGCAAATGATGTAGCTCAAAGTGCTTTACAGGATGAAGAAAGTGAAAAAAAAGACAAAATATAAAAATAAAATTGTAAAATACTAATTAACATAGAATAAAGTAAGGACCGATGGTCTGGGAGGACAGGAAAAACAAAAAAAAAACTCCAGATGACTGGAGAAATAAACAAAATCTGCAGGGGCCGAGGCCATGAGACCTCCTAGCCCCCAATGGGCATTCTACCTATCATAAATGATCTCAATCAGTCCTCATGGCTCTCAGGCTCCACGTGGAAGAACTTGATGATGATGGTCATGTGGACCTTTGGCCTTCAATCCATCAATGGACATGGTGCCAGCCCATCGCAGGGCACACACACACACCTACACACCAAGCACACACTAGGAACAATTTAGGATTGCCAATGCACCTAACCTGCATGTCTTTGGACTGTGGGAGGAAACCCACACAGACACGGGGCGAACATACAAACTCCACACAGGGAGGGCCTAATTGCAAGACAGCAGCACTACCCACTGCGCCACCGTGCCGCCCCTATATTAATATAGAAAATGTAAAATTATCTTTTATTTCACAGAAAGAAATGGAGAAATATCTATGACCCAGACACCACCAGCTAAATCAACCAGGGCAGGAGAAGATGTTACTATTAATTGTAAAATAAGCAAATTATCATATAGTCACTACTATAGATCAAATAGGTGAAGCTCCTAAACTCCTCATCTTTAAGACAGACAGTCTGGGATTCCAAACCATTTCAGCTGGAGTGGATCAGGGACTGACTTCACTCTGACCATCCATGGAGTTCAACCTGAAGATGCAGGACATTATTATTGTCTGCAGACAGAAGATGCCCCACTCTTACAGTGACAGATACCCATAAAAACCTGCCCTGATCAGTGGCACATGTGCAGCCAGTCTTAGCACCGATTCTAAAACAGGAGTCACTGAGCTGAGACATGAACACAAAGAAACTTTAAAAAGTATTTGAGAATGCAGCAAAACCGTATCAGCACATGTGATGGTGCCTGTCTGGCTCAATGCTCCTTTATCTCATTTGGGAGCCTCTTGAACCCAACACTGTCAATAGTTATGACTGGGATGAGCTGTACAAGTGAGTACACCAAATGAAGCAAGGGGAATGTGCAAAAGTGTTCAGTGCTTTTATTAAACCCTATAACGCCATGTGTATCATATTGAATACAGGTATTTCTAAGGCCTGTTCCTTAGTAACAGGATTACTATTTTCCTCAAACACCAGTTGTATACAATAATATACATGTTTTCTCCCCCTGGTGGATGATCTATGCATCACAGGTGGCAAATGCAACTTTTTTTTTCAAGAATCCAAGATGGCTGCAGGCAAGGTGGAAGTTAACTTCGTTTTCAAGTGATAAAATGCCCTAATTTTAAAACAGTTACAGTAAGTGAAATGAAAAAAAAATGTGATTATGTTTCAAAATAAGTCTTTACTAGGGGGAAACAGCTCATAATAACTTAATTTTTCATTAAATATTTTATAGAACTGCGGTAGGTTGGCATCCTGCCTAGGATTGATTCCTGCCTTGTGCCCTGTGTTGGCTGGGATTGGCTCCAGCAGACCCCCATGACCCTGTGTTCGGATTCAGCGGGTTGGATAATGGATGGATGGATATTTTATAGAAAAATCATCAGGAAAAGGTGTGAATCAAATATGATACTATGGGTATATAAATGTATGTCTTGGGTCAGTGCATCAGTTGTTGTTTTAGTGCATTGCTTGATTAAATTTGTATTATATGTACAGTAATTCAAACTGCACTAAATATATTGTTTAATTTAAGCTTGAATATTTCTTTCAGTATATATTTTGAGTATAATTTTATGTTTATGTCAGTTGTAAATAGTCAGTATATAATTTGTAAATGTAGCAATGTATTGTTTGTATTATTATGATTTGAATATTTAGATAGCAAAGAAGTACAGTGTAGACGACGTCTTAAATATGATAATTGATGGAAATTCAAGTGACATAGAACAGTTAGGGGAGGAAGGTGACGATGGTAGTGATGAGGAATGGACTCCTAAGGGAATGGCTGCTACATAGGGATCAGATAGTAGTGGTGAAGAAGATGAACCTGTAGATGAAACAGACACACCAGTAACGCCAAAAGAGAGCACAACAAAGCAGTCAGCAAAGGGCAAAGTAAAAAAGAAAGAGTACAGATGGAGAAAAGTGCCATTTAAAAGTCCAAGTGTTGATTTTGATAGACATGTTGAGGACGTCTCTACAGAAAGGTCAGAATGGACACCATACATGTATTTCAAGCAGTTTGTTACTGATGAAATGATTCAGGATATTCAACCACAAACTAACTTGTACAGTGTACAGAAACTGGGAACATCAGTAAACACAACACCCAAAGAAATTGAACAGGTTCTTGGCATGTACAGTACAGGCCAAAAGTTTGGACACACCTCCTCATTCAATGTGTTTTCTTTATTTTCATGACCATTTACAGCACTCCATCACTCTCCTTCTTGGTCAAATAGCCCTTATACAGCCTGGAGGTGTGTTTGGGGTCATTGTCCTGTTGAAAAATAAATGATCGTCCAACTAACCTGACTTCTGCACAACACAACTGCTGGTCCCAACCCCATTGATAAAGCAAGAGATTCCACTAAATAACCCTGATAAGGCACACCTGTGAAGTGAAAACCATTTCAGGTGACTACCTGTTGAAGCTCATCGAGAGAATGCCAAGAGTGTGCAAAGCAGTAATCAGAGCAAAGGGTGGCTATTTTGAAGAAACTAGAATATAAAACATGTTTTCAGTTATTTCACCTTTTTTTGTTAAGTACATAACTCCACATGTGTTCATTCATAGTTTTGATGCCTTCAGTCATGAAAATAAAGAAAACACATCGAATGAGGAGGTGTGTCCAAACTTTTGGCCTGTACTGTACATGCACATGGGGTTGGTACAGATGCTCAATGTAAGAGCCTATTGGGAGATGGAGACAAGGTACCCCACAGTGTTTGATGTGATGTCTCGAGAACGATTCCTTAAATTGCTGACGCTGATTCATTTTCAAGACAACCTCAGAGTGTGTCTAACGACCAGAAAAAAGACAAACTGTGGAAAATCAGACCATGGTTAGAAAAACTGCGGCAACAGTTTCTTCTCATACCTCCTGAAGAATTTTATGCGGTGGATGAAGTAATGGTGCCTTTCAAAGGCAAGTCTAACCTGCATGTTTACATGCCATCAAAACCTCACAAATGGGGTTCAAGATGTGGGCACGTGCTGGACAAAGTAGGTTCCTGTATGATTTTACTGTCTGCCAAGGTGCGGAAAATCCAGATAAGGAGAAAACTGAATTTGGTGTTTCGGGAGATGTTATCCTGAAATTGACCTCAACGCTTCCAGCAGGACAAAATCACAAGGTTTTTGCTGACAACTATTTTACATCAGTACCTCTGGTGGATCACCTGAAAGAACGAGGACTCTACTATTTGGGAACAGTTCGAATGAACAGGGTAAAGAACTGCAGTATGATGGAAGAAAATGATGTGAAGAAAAAAGGAAGAGGGTCATGGGATTTCAGAGTGAATCAGGAAAACACTATCATTGTGAGATGGTGTGACAACAAGGCTGTGAATCTGCTCTCCTTATTTGTTGGAATTGAACCAGTGACAAAAGTGAAAGGCTGGGATCGAAAATCCAAAATGTACATAATGGTTCCAAGACCCGCTATTGTGGAGACATACAACAAATTTATGGGTGGTGTTGACCTTCTTGACATGTTGTCTGCTCTTTACAAGTTCTCCTTTAGATCCAGAAGGTGGTATCTGTACATTTGGTGGCACACTGTCACTATGGCAGTCATAAATGCATGGAATCTTTACAAGAGAGACCGGAAAGAACTGGAACCTAGGAAGAAACCAATGCCATTGCGAACATTTCAAGCTTCTGTTGGGACTTCTCTAACAAGCGCAGGAAAAGGGAAGATCCGGTATGGCAGACCACTGTCCTCTCCAGAACACGAGAAAATACCCCCACGTAAAAGACGAGCTGTTGCTGTAACCCCTGATGTGAGAAAGGATGGCATTGACCATTTACCAACTTGGAAAACAAGACAGAGGTGCAAGCACTGCCCAGGAAGTCACTTCTCACATGTCTACTGTGAGAAATGCAAAGTCAACCTTTGTCTAAACAAAGACAGAAACTGTTTTTTGGCATTTCACGAAATATAAACAAGTTGCCAAATATACTAAACCTGTTGTAAAAAGTTGTTAAATCTTGTAAAACATATTTGTGTGCTAAGGTTTTTCTAAAGGCATACTGTTTTTGATTGACTTGAAACACCTGGTGTTTCAAATGTGATACAAAAAAAAAAACCCAACATATTCCTAGGTCATATTTGAATTTTTTTTTTTTTGAACTCTCAAAAGGATCCAATAAACAGTTAATTCCTGAAAAAACAGATTTTTCTGACTATTCATTCATATAGTAGGCTTTATAGGGTTAAAACAATCAAACAAAAACAAGTGTCCCAAATGGTGCAGTGCTCCAATATCCATAATTAAATAATCCATAAAAAGGTGTATCAGTGGAGGTTAAAATCACAATAAATAAATCCATTAAAACGAGGTTAAAAACAACTGGCAGGAACAGTCATTTTTAAAAACCCAGTGCCTTCTTCTTTTAACACTGACAGCTCCCCTGCTTATCCTGTGCAGCCCTTGCAGCAGAGGAGTCGCCCTAACAGCAGACACAGCTGACCTTCCTCAGGTCTGGTTTCCTGCCATCCCATGGCTACAGAGAAGCTTTTTTGCTGGACTGAGACTCGGGTTTCCAACGGCCATGGTGCTCATGCTAGGGCTCTGCTCCCAAGCCTCCTCGACTCCTGTTTCTTCCCGGTCTTCCATGACGGACCACGCAAGCTCCCAGTCACTCCCACTCCCTGATAAAGCTCAGCTGGAGTGACCCAAATTCCAACTGCCCCAAGAGTGTCGGCCACACACTCTTCTTCAGGGCTTACTTCCCAGCTGCCTGCTTTCTTACCCTCGAGCCTGCTCTCCTCAGCTCATTTACTCCTGCATCGGCTCTTTCTGCCTCCTGCCTTCTTCTCTCTTTAACCTTCATTCATTTTCCTTTCTCAATCCTTTTTTTTTCTCCCCTTGAACTTGCGCTTCCCCTTTGAAAATAGGAACGTGTTACAACATTGTCAGTTAGCAGCTCCCAGCGCCAATTAGGGTCAGGGACAATCCAACACCTGTGCCCAGGAAACACTCTTACCATGGTAACATACCCCTTCCTACCAAGACACAAGTGTGGTGAATAATTATTTGAAAAGTTTGCAATCAGCTGCGGACCTCACTTTATCACACACAAAAGCCACTAGGTGTTTGCCTCCTCCAATCCTGTGTAACTAGTGGCACAGATCCATGGCGTGACCCGACACTGCACTAAAAACAAATCAATAAAAGCACTAAAACAACCCAAGACCCCTTGTAAAAACAGTACATTAAAAGAATAAGACCTTTAAAAAGACAATAAAACAATCAATAAATAAATGTCCATTAAAAAGTTCAGTCTTTAAAATGTCCTCCTTTTGCTTTAGTCCATGGGTACTTTCAAAGTCTGGCACCTATCCCACTTGCTGCGTGGTCTCCTTTTTCAGTCCCCATCGCCAGATCATCCCAATGCTGCCACCATTTGTAACAGTGTTGGATTCAAGAGTCTCCCAAATGAGAAGAGAGACCACGGAGTTGGACCTGCACCATCACATCACAGTTTTACAAAATACCTATAAAGTGAAATAAATCAAATCAGTAAGAGCTGTTCTGCACTGCATTAAGTAAGCAATGAGCAGATGGAATGAGAAGACTGCTTTCTGTCATCAATTGATTCTAATGAAATAAGCTACACAGTTAGCATTATGATAAGGTGTTATTATATTAACTTCTTTTAAGATTGTGGTCTTGGTGTGATGACAGTAATTGTACAACACAATGAGTTCTCTGGAAATGCTGTCGGTGCCTTTGATCAAACTGCCTGTTGTAAAGTGGTCTAATGGTAGGAAGCAGACAAACAATAATTAATAAATGACCCTCATTGTAGTTACAATGAAATCTAAAAAACCTCAACGACATCATGGAAGCCATAGAAATGTTGGATGCTTATTAAGTAAACCTTACACTTACAAAATGTATATATTAATGTGGTCATCTGAGATATATATTACAAGATTAGAACATTAGAAAATTAAAACAATTTAGATAAGAACAGGCCATTTAGCTTAACAAAGCTCGCCAGTCCTATCAACTTAATTCTTCTGAAAAAACATCAAGTCTAATTCTGAAACTACCTAAAGTCCAACTGTTTATCACACTACTTGGTAGCTTATTCCAAGTATATATGGCTTCTGTGTAAAGAAAAACTTCCTAATGTTTGAGCAAAATTTATCCTTAACAAGATTCCAACTGTGTCCCTGTGTTCTTGATGAACTCTTTTTAAAATAACAGTCTTGATTCCCTTCATAATTTTAAACACTTTAGTCATGTCACCTCTTAATCTTTTTTTCCTTAAACTGATAAGGCTCAGCTCTTCTAAACTTTCTTCATAATTCATCCCCTGTAGCACTGGAATGAGCCTAGTCACTCTACTCTGGACCTTTTCTATCCCAGAGACCAAAACTGCCCACAGTACTCCAGATGAGGCCTCACCAGTGTATTATAAACCTTGAGCAGAACCTCCTTAGACTTGTACTCCACAATTCAAGGCGCTATATAACCTTACATACTGTTTGCCTTCTTAATGGCTTTTGAACACTGTCTAACAGTTGATAGTGTAGAGTCCACCTTCACTCCTAAATCCTTCTCATTATGTGTACTCTTGATTTTAAAACCTCCCATTGGGTATTCAGACCTAACATTTTAGTTCCTATGTGTAATACTTTACATTTACTGATAATAAATTTCATCTGCCAGAAATCTGCCCAAGTTCTCATTTCAGCTTCAGCACTGTTTCATTTGTGCTTCCTGATTTTGATATGCAGTTTATGTTTCTTGTGCAGATTTGCTAGTTTTGAACACTGCTTTGTTCATTAAATACTGATATGTGTTTTCTGATTTTAAATTGGTTTCCTCTTAGGTTTGCCTATTTAGAAATCTCTCAAATAAATCCTTTAAAAATTAAAGAAATCTTTAATATTAAAAGGGCACCAGGTCTAGGTCTCATATATATATCCATCCATCCATTATCCAACCCGCTATATCCTAACTACAGGGTGACGGGGGTCTGCTGGAGCCAATCCCAGCTAATACAGGGCGCAAGGCAGGAAATAAACCCCAGGCAGGGCGCCAGCCCACTGCAGAACACATACACACACACACACACACACACACACACACACACACACACACCAACTAAACACTTTAGACAATTTAGAATCACCAATGCACCTAACCTGCATGTGTTTGGACTATGGAAGTAAACCGGAGCACCCGGAGGAAACCTACGCAGACACCGGGAGAACATGCAAACTCCACGCAGGGAGAACCTAGGAAGTGAACCTGGGTCTCCAAACTGCGAGGTAGCAGTGCTACCCACTGCGTTATTAATGTATTGTGGACCACCAGGGCACGTATAGCTGCCCTATCCCCAACACAGACAAGCAGAACACAAATTGTCACACAGCACACTTTTATTTATAGGTGGGGAAGCGTTTTCTTCACTCCCCACAAGAGCACAATGTCCACAAGTCAAGCAAAGTCATTTCATTCTCTCTTTCTCTCCGCCTCCACTCCTCTAGGAGGCAGGATACAAACCCCGGGCAGGGTGCCAGCCCACCGCAGGACACACACACACACCAAGCACACACTAGGGACAATTTAAGATCGCCAATGCACCTAACCTGCATGTCTTTGTACTGTGGGAGGAAACCCATGCAGACACGGGGAGAACATGCAAAATGTTTATTTTTTATTAGTTTATATTTTGTTGTTCAAATTAAATATTCATGTAATGGATTCATGGAGCAGCAGGGTGGGTGGGCCGGTGGACCCAAGAAGATTCTGCCTATGGCCCTGGTTTGACTAGGGGCAGCACTGCCTATAACAGAACTGCTTGGAGAGAGAACAGCAGGGAACTAAAGCAAACTAAACAAGCCAAAAAAAAAAAACAAAAAGGCTTCCCAAACATAGTAATGAAAACAGCTTTGACAGAAGGTATTAAGACAGGATTATGATTGCTTCAATTATTAAGAAATAATTCAAATACTTATATAAATATAGCAAGGAAATATAAAAATATAAAATAAAAATAAAATAAATAATAATAAATTAAAATATTAGTAAAAAATACATAATACAAAAAATTGAGACAAGCAATATATTAAAAGAGAAGAAGTCATGTTCCATAGTCAAATGAACTTTAGCATGACAGTTTGCTGTGGACAAACCTGGAGGGAGGGTTACAGTGTATTAGAATCTCAAGTGATTGACATGGATGAGCGAGCAGGTCATCATCAGATTATTTCTGGTACCACTTATATTAGATAAGGAGAAACAAATGTGAAAAGGCACTGTATAACAAAAGATTGCTTCAAGCAGTAAACAGAGGAGAAGATGTGTTGTCCAAACACAGAGAGAAAGAGCAGAAACTGCTTGTTGAGGTGAACCCGAATGACAGAAAAGAGAAGTTGAGTGGAGCAGTGGAGCAGTGGAGCTTGACTGAACTGAGGTAGGTGATTTGCATAGACACACCCCTTAGTGCCTAAGTGCCCACCTGACTGCACTGGCTGTGTTTATAGCCTCTGAGTGAGGCAGACTGACAAGGATCTGAAGTGACAATGTCGCCTCTTGTGCCGCTCCTCTGCATCTTTGTCTTCTT
>JANRMT010062807.1:37203563-37225932 GCA_026402145.1 Polypterus bichir lapradei
GCCTCTTGTGCCGCTCCTCTGCATCTTTGTCTTCTTCACTCATGGTACTTTATGAGAATTGTTTGATTGTTTAACATTTATATATCCTTGAAAAGAAGAGCTTCCTAAAAAAAAAATAGATTATACATGTAATTCTATTTATTAATAGGTTTTCTTACAATGCCTTATATGAATCATATGCAGTATAGTTTAATGATATATATATATATATAATGATCTTTTATTTCTCAGATTGCAATGGAGAGATATCTGTGACCCAGACACCAAATGTTAAATCAACAAGACCAGGAGAAGATGTTACTATTAATTGTAAAACAAGTAAATCAGTATACTCTTCCAGTTATGGTTATAACTTATTGTCTTGGTACCACCAGAGATCCAATGAGGCTCCTAAACTGATTATCTATTTAGCAAGCAATCTTCAGTCTGGGATTCCAAATCGCTTCAGTGGGAGTGGATCAGGGACTGACTTCACTCTGACCATCCATGGAGCTCAACCTGAAGATGCAGGACATTATTACTGTTTGCAGGCTATTGAAGCCCCACTCACACAGTGACAGATACCCGTACAAAACCTGCCCTGCTCAGTGGCACACGTGCAGCCAGTCTTACCACAGATTCTGAGACAGAAGTCACTGAGCTGAGTCATGAGAACACAGTATTAAAAAAATAAATAAATCAACACCATAACAAATTTTTAAAAAATACTGAAACCTGTAATAAACTGAATTCAAAATAACAGTATGGAACTGCATTATGCAAACAATGGGCAGATAGAATACTTGTTCTGTAATAAATTACTTCTAATAAAATATGCCATATAGTTAGCATTATAATAAGCAGTTATAATATCTGATCCCTCTAAGATTGTGATGTTTGTGTGGTGGGAATAATTGTACACCACAATGAGTTGTGTTCTGGACATGTTGTCTATGCCTCTGATAAGATTACCTAATGGGAAGAACGTGATAAACAATAATTAATAAATGACCCTCATGATAGTTAAAATGAAATCTAAAAAAACTTACAGCAGGTAAACTGGGATCCACTCCTGTAATCAGGTAGGGTGATGTTCATTGTACAAGCTAGTAATTTATTTGCCTTTTCCTCAACTGGCTATTAAATTTATAATTTCTGATTGCAAGGATTATAATATTTTATTTAATGATTTTTATCATTATTTTGATTATTTAATTTTGTAGCCATTTTTTGCATTTTTTTAATGGAAAACAGATGTATTTATGAGTATAAATACCAAAATATTGTGTGCTAAACCAAGAGGACCCCTCTTCCCTTTGATAGCATATACTAAAATACAAATGCTCTGACCTTAAAGGGGGAGCCACTATGTGCCCCATGTCCTATTGTGTAAAAGTAATAAATTGGGAGGAGGAAGAAGACGCGGTCTAAACAGAGTACTGACAGTCATTTTGTTCCATTTCAAACACTGTTTGTGGAAAATTAGTGTGGTGATTAAGCTGTACATATACTGAATTGGAAACCTCTAACTCTGGAGGAAAATTATTGTAATGAGCACAGAGACAGGAGAGACAGAATAAAAGATGGAAACCATGCAGGGTGACAAGTATGAGCCCTCAGATAAATGAGACAGTTTATTGTTTACATCACTACAGAGGCAAATCACAGACCTTTAGCATACTTATACAAACTCCTCCGCTGTTAAAGGCTGTATGGGAATGTCACTCAAGCAACAAATACCCACACAGGTCAGGAGCAAGTCATGTCTAACTCCATCTTGTCCCTTCTCTGTGTACATTCTGGATGATCACGGGCTGTACCCTGTTGATATGTGGCAAACAGGTAGTAATCCTGTCCACATGAATTTTCAGGGCTCCTGATTCCTGTCTCCAAGACTGTTCTACTGCCTGCAGTCTCTTTTATCGCCTTTCAGATGTACATCTTCTCCTTGACCCTCATTCCAGCACCTTGGCTTCAACATCCAACTCCTGTTTTCTACCTGGATGGTCCTCTTCACTCATACTGGTCCTAGCACTCACCTTGCCGTAAATAATGAACCAGTAGGTAATTCCACCATTCTTATTAAAAGGCACTAGTGCCATGTATTGTCCAGCAACTGGGTAGAACTTTCTAAGGCTATGAAATAGTAGGGTGTTTGCTGTCTATCAGGTAGCTGGCTCCAGTTCATCTGTGTTTATGTCCACCATAGTAAACACTGCAAATCCCTGGACCCAGTCTATCAAGTGCTTCTCTGTGCTGGCCACTATAGTGTTCACACGCTCTTCAAAAAGCAGCCAGCAAATCTTCATGAGACAAAAAACTTAAAGCAAATGATATTTAGATTTGGTATTTAATTGGTTTTGTGTAGTCACCAAAATGGAGTCAGTTAAGCCTGTCTCTAAGACACTGGAAATGGATTTTTTTTTTACTTGGTTGCCATCTTTGTGCTTATTGAAGGTGTCTACTAAATAAAATTGTTGCTTTATTGTCCAACCACTAAATTAACTGTACTTTATTCTCTCTTTTCCAAGGTATCATGCAGATATTATCATGGATAGTGTTCCATCAAGTTCTTCTGAAGAACCTGGAGAAACTGTCAACTTCAAACTGTAAAGCCATTAAAACCATTACCAGTAGCAATATTAACTACCAAGCCTGGTATCAAGCAGAAAGCAGGAGAACCTCCAAAACTCCTGATTCTGGTCAAGCACTCTGGGATCTCAGATCACTTTAGTAGCAGTGTTGCAGGATGCTTTTACCGACTGACCATCAGTAACTTGCAGGCAGAAGATACAAGAGATCACTACTGTCAACAGTCAGTCAGCTAGCCTTTCATACAGTGACAGAGAGCCTTAGAAAAAAACCCGTGACATTACTGGGATTCAGAGAGAGAGAGAGAAATCACTGTGCTTAAATTCATCTGCGAAATATGTATTATAAAAATAAATGTATTATTATTATCATATTATGACAAGCAATAAAGCCCTTTTAAATACACAGCAGAATTACTAAAATGGAAGAAAACTAAATGAAGGACAGTTTTGATTTGGCTAAAGATAACAAGAGCAGTCCCAGTCCCAGTGAGGCATTATGCAGATATATTGCTGAGGGTGTACAGGAGCCCCTGTAGTGTTTCTTGACACACTTCTGATGAATAATTTGTTGGCTGAGAGTCCTCAGTGTTAGTGTGTCAAATGAAGGTATGCAGCGTTGTTCATAATGGCACCCAGTTTACTCTTTATTCTCTCCTCCACTCCTACCACCACCGGTCTAAAGTGCATCCCATAACTGAGGTTGACTTTTTAAATAACTTTTTGATTTGGTTGATCTCTTGTGAAGTGATGTTACTTGCCCAGCACACCATCGCCTAGAGGTTATATAAAAGTTGGTATACAACATATCGGAAGGACAGGTGAGGATGGCAAAGGGTGATGATTCAGAATGAGGAGAAATGACAGATGAAAGCAATTCAGAACTGCCTGACTTGATTGCTTTTAAAAATAAAAGGACTCCTTGATCACTTTTTAAATTGAAAAAACTATCACATCTCAAGGTGAATTATGGCAAGATCAGGTATTTTTCATTTGGGTGTTGTGGAAAATTGGCTTACATCTCTTTAAGAAGTAATTTAAAGTTAGATGAGTTACATCTGGAATGGAAAGACCTGGAGAGAGCCCTGAAACTTATGTCAATAGGATATACAAAAATGCCAGCACATTACAATTAATGTTGAAATTTGTGATCCAGACTTTGAAATGCAGTCTGAATTTGTCCACATTACCAATTTGGAAATGATTGCAGCATCATAGAGATGCTTATTTTTAAGCTCGGCAACAGAAATAATTAATTCCGTTATAAACACTCTAAAGTTGAGTCATTCTGAATTCTGGCATCTTCAACTGTATAGCTTTGGCTTGTTCCTTTTACAGACACAGCAAGCTGAACCTGCTCTGTTCACATATTAAAGCCTTTAAATGTATACCTGTGGAACCTCTGGACAGATCTGACCATCTTACTGCCACCTACATACCTGTTACTGACAGCAGCAGCTCTTCATTATCCACAGCATATGTTCAATGTCAGGAGGAAAAAAATATAGTATATCTAATATAATCAAATCTAAATCTTTGAAGCCTGCCTGTAACAGAGTTGTAGAACTTGTAAGGGATCTCACTACCCACACTGAAGGAACAAAGTCTCCAAGCAATAAATAGTCTTCTCTGCACTTTCGTAGGTAGTTCTTCTATGTTACAAGACCAGTACAGCCTGACATTGATGTGGACCCCCAAGAACTTGTAGAAAGGCACCACCTCTTTATCCACTCTATGAATATTGATTGGGCGTGGAGTCTCTTTGGCATGTTGAAAGCCAATAACCAGGGGCCTCATACATAATGCCGTGCGTAGAATTCACACTGAAACATGGCGTACAGACAAAACTGGAAATGTGCATTTGCACAAAAATCCAGATGCATAAATCTGTGCGAACGCCAACTTCCATGTTCTTCCGCTGCATAAATTCTGGTCAGTGAGAAAAATAACGCACATGCACGCGCCTGCTGTCCCACCCCATCTCTTCCCAGAATCGCACCTCTTTGAATATGCAAATTAATATAAATAGCCCTTAAGCTCAGCATTCTGTGAAAAGGCAAAGGCAAAAGCACGGGGGAAAATAGAATAATTTTAGCGAATACCAAGTGGAGGCAAGGAAAAACGTATTATTTGTTGGTTTAAAGAGTGGTATAAACAACAAAAGGAAGTTGATTGAGTGACATGGAGTGTCAGAGAAACTGGAAAGCTCAAGCTGACAAAGTTGCACAGTGCCCGAAATAAAAGAGAAGTTGTCACATATCAAAGTCGCCGTGAAAAGGCGAGTCATAGCCCATCATCTAAGTGTTATATGAAAGCTTATTAGGGTACAGAGAAAAGATAAAAAAATAGGAACTCAGTGATAAAAATTTTGAAATATCAACCTTAATTTCGAAATTTCCACTTTAATCACATATTTTATTTTGTTTAATTTACTAGTTTCTCAAATGCCATCGTAACTAATGTAGCACGTTAAATGCTTTGTTTTGTATGTGTACTTCTATGTGCTCTATGTGTGTGAATAACTTTGTGCTTCTTAAATGGGCTTAAATGGGCACAGAATCGATTACATTTATGATATTACAGCTCCCTGAATAATTTAAATACTGAGATGTATACTTGATATCATTTTCATGATGATAGGAGTTAAAACATGTTATTAAACATGGGAACACGGTGGTGCAGTGATAGTGACGATCTGGCGCCCTGTCCAGTGATTGTTCCTGCCTCCCACAAGATGCTTGCTGCACTGTGCGTGACCTTCAGTGAAGTAATTTATTTCAGCAGAACTGTCTCTTTCAAACGTACTAATCTCCAATTCCTGTCCTTCTTTTTCTTTCTCGAAGTCGCCAATCACCACACTATCAGCTCTGTAATAGATGTTAAGCCATCTGTAAGGTTAGAAAGCTGATTTTTCAAAACTTTTAAGGGACATTGAAATATCTTCGTAGTACATGTTTAATTATTTTATCCATCTTTCCGTCCAGTGTCGAGCCAGACCCAGCAAGAATACAGTGTGAGGCAGGAACAATCTGTGAACGGGGCACCAGCTCTTTGCTAGCGTTGCAACACCGTGTCCTCACATGTTTAATTATTAACAACATAGATTATTTAAATGATGTTAACATTTTATCCTTTCAATGTAATAAACATATTTTGCTGCATTTCATCTTAAATATGATATTGTCATCATATGTAAATATGCACTTTATAAAGTGGCTCAGGTTGTGCAATATTATAACTGTATTGCAAGTTTACAGTGAGGTGATTGTACTTATAAGTACAAACAGTTCTACAAGGAGCACTTAATGGACTGATTGAGTGCGTTTATACTTCTTGGGATGAAACTGTTTCTGAACTGCGAGGCCTGTACAGGAAAGGCTCTGAAACATTTGCTGTATGAGAGCAGTTCAAATAGACAGCATGGCTAGGGCAGTGTGTGCTTGATGCTGTATACTGATAATTCTCTTTCTGATCAGCTGCTGTAGAGTTGTGATTCCACACTCAGATACAGTGATATAAATACTCCGAGTGGTGCAATGAAAGTAATATGGAAAAAGATGATCCGCTGTGGCAACCCCCAATGGGAGCAGCTGAATGAAGAAGAAAAAAGTGCAGTAAGAGTAACAACGCTAAAGCAGTGATGGTATCTGGAAAAGTTTGGCCATTCTGTGGACCATTATATCGTTACAGGTTAATTACAGTGAGATGCCTTAAGCTAATAAACAATATGTGGTTAATTTCAGTGCATTTAATAAAGCCACGTCAGGGATATGGATCTAAAAAAGAAAGGGAAACCACACTGGAATAAAAGCACTGTCTGATGATGGGTGCCGCCAGTTTGCAAAACCGAGCAGAGAACTTGCGTACACCAGGGATTGAGCTAGCATGAAAATGTGCGTGGCTTTACGCGAAGTTTAGGTTTTATACATCGCGATTTGAGCGTGGAAACGGGAGTATAAAACATTTTTGTGTGTATGCACTGTTTATACATGAGGCCCCAGATCTTTGGTTTTGCTGATGTTGAGCTTGCAGACATCTCTCAAAGATCTCTACCTGACTCCGATACTCTGTCTCATCCCTCTTATCGGTACATCCCATTAGTCCCAATCACCTGAGAAGTGACGTGACCTAGTGTTAATCCGGAAAGTATTCACAGCACATCACTTTTTCCTTTTTGAATTTTTCCACTATTTTCTTTTCTAGGATCTCCCATTGCTTCCAGGAGTTCTAAAATGTTACAAAGTTATGGAGTGAGCATAAGAAATCAGGGAATGTGATCTTGAAATACAAATGCAGACTGGTTTTGCACCTCTACTGATTTACTGTAGTTAGGACCAGAAGGAGAAGAAAGGCTTTCTAGGGAAGAGACTTACTGTATTTCAGTAAATGAAAACAATTAACAAAAAAAATAAAGAAAAAAAACATAAAAATAAATAAAACGATTAACTGAGATACAAAACTAAAACTACACAAACCTACTACAGTACCTGAAAACACCAACTGAAATAAAATAATAAACTGTAAAAAATATTTTCAGGTTTTTTTTTGGCATTTCCAGACTTACATACAAGCTAAGCCAGGCTATTTGCACAGAGGCTACAGGACCCCAAAATTAATCAAAAATAATAAATATTTGTTCTTTGTTTTTCAAAGAAATATTTCTGTTGTAGGATTGGCTGATGAAGTCCTCTTTATCCCTAACTCACTCACTGATAGCTGCATGCACCCTGGGCTTACTTCTCTCTGGTGAGCCGATGCAATGCTGGAGGGCAGCTTTAGCAGGGGCATTTGTGGCAGCAGGGACCACTGAACTTGGAGCATCTGAACATTAAACATGTGAAGGAGAGAATGAATAGCATTTTATAATATTGGCAGTTTTGTAACAATGCCACCCTAGAATCCATAGATAACTTAACACAGCTTGATTGAGTGTCAGTGAGTCAGTCAGTCATTTCCCAACCCGCTATATCCTAACACAGGTTGTCACGGGGGTCTGCTGGAGCCAATCCCAGCCAACACAGGGCGCAAGATAGGAACAAATCCTCAGGCAGGGCGCCAGCCCACCGCAGTTGATTGAATGTAAAGATAAATAATTTTTGTTACATCAAACATATTGTTAGCATATTGTGTCACTTTACATGTTATGATACTGGTTTACAAAATCTATAGTATTAAAAGAGGAATTGATTACTGAAGTGTATTCTTTAAGCTCTGTGTTTTCATTTTTCTTTATTTTACAGATTGACTGCTGACTATTTTGAACACGTCTCTTCACCCTACTCCTACAAAACACCACTAATATGAAGTGTCCTTTTACTGATGTCACTTCCTCTCTTATCCTTTCCAGCATCACCTTTCAGCTTAAAACTGGACGCACTCCCAAAAGAGAGTTAAGCATACATGACAAGGCGAAAAGAAACTTGGCTGAGTGTGCAGTGATGTGACAGAGAACAATAGGCTTTGTTTTTGCCTGTCTGTTCATGTATATGTAATTATTAAACAAATATTAATTAGTGCCAGAAGATCTATGCAAATCATAAAAACTTTTGAAAGTATTAAAATTATTCTTTGAGTATTGTTGTGATCTAGACACTGACGTAAAAAAATATTGCTTCTTTAACCCTAATAGTGTTTTATTCCTGAAGTGGTTAAGAAATGGAGTGGCCAGTGTATAAAACAGATCAACACCTAAAAGTCTTTCAATTTTCCAAAGTAACAAAAATAAGAAGGTGTAATGAAATCTCACAGTCAGAAAAAAGTCAGAAAAAGAATTTACTTTAACACCGAAGGCATCTATAACTACAGTTAAAAACCAGAACTTCAACCTTTGAGGCATTTCTAGATTAAAGTAAAGATCTTACTTACAGTAAATGCAATAACCTCCTTTCAGGTTCTTTGACAGAACTGACAAGATAGTTGACTCTTCCTAAAAACAGCTTGCTGAATCTCACAGATACTATTGCGCTAACAGACGTACTGCACACCTACGACTAAAATAAGACCATTGACTTTTATATTGTGGTCAGGCTGACTGCTCAGAAGAACAGAAATGAGAAACACAACTCCTGGGTTTATAATCCAATTACGCAAAAAAAGTTAACAAACATGATTTTTTTTTCTTTTAATGATTTTACTTATTAGAATATATCTAACTATCCAACCCGTGGCGTAGCATACGCCACATAATTATGTATTGATGGGTGAACACTTCCTGAAAGACACAGTTATCCAAATGGGGTGGGTTTGAGGATACGACTGTAAATGAATGAAAAGATGGAACTCTGGAGAGAGCAACATACAATTTACTGTCCATGACTGAAAATTGGAGGACCGCCACTGCACCCCCACCTCCCAGAGCGAGGGACGGGGCTGGACAGCGGTCGGGTGCAGAGGGTGGAACGGGGGGAGAGTGGAAGGACACTCATTCCGCCCTCTCCACCCCGGCTCCCCGCCCTCTCTCTGGAGAGAGAAGCGGGCCCGAGAGGTTTCGGGTCCTAACCGCCCAACGACGGGTCGGCACAACCGGTAATGATCCATCCGCAGGTTCACCTACGGAAACCTTGTTACGACTTTTACTTCCTCTAGATAGTCAAGTTTGATTGTCTTCTCGGCGCTCCGCCAGAGGTTGCTAGCGCCCGCGGCAGGGCCGATCCGAGGACCTCACTAAACCATCCATTTGGTAGTAGCGACGGGCGGTGTGTACAAATGGCAGGGATGTAATCAGTGCAAGCTTATGACCCGCACTTACTGGGAATTCTTCGTTCGTGGGGAACAATTGCAAGCCCTGATCCCCATCACAAATGGGGTTCAATGGCTTACCCATGCCTCTCGGCGCCGGGTAGAAACACGTTGATCCATTCAGTGTAGTGCGTGTGCAGCCTAGGACTTCTAAGAGCATCACAGACCTGTTATTGCTCAATCTCATGTGGCTAAAAGCCACTTGTACCTCTAAGAAGTTGGATGCCGACCACTCGGGGGTTGCGTTACTATTTAGCAGGAGGGAGTCTCGTTCGTTATCGGAGTTAACCAGACAAATCGCTTTACCAACTAAGAACGGCCATGCACCACCACCCACAGAATCGAGAAAAAGCTATCAATCTGTCAATCCTTTCCATGTCCAGGCCGGGTGAGGGTTCCCGTGTTGAGTCAAATTAAGCCACAGGCTCCACTTCTGGTGGTGTCCTTCCATCAAATCCTTTAAGTTTCAGCGTTGCAACCATACTCCCCCCGGAACCCAAAGACTTTGGTTTCCTGGTTGGCTGCCCGGCGGGTCATGGGAATAATGCCGCCGGATCGCCAGTCGGCATCATTTATGGTCGGAACTACGATGGTATCTGCTTGTCTTTGAACCTCCAACTTTCGTTCTTGATTAATGAAAACATTCTTGGCAAATGCTTTTGCTCTTGCTCGCATTCTTGGTAGGCAGGGCTCTTTGAGTTGGCGGGCGTGGCCGTTGTGAGTATACCATGGTCTCTATCTTAGTGAGTTGTTGGTGGGCGGGGCTCTGTGAGTTGGCAGGCGTGGCTCTGTCTTGCGTGCTCCATGGGTGTTCGTATCCCATGGTCGGGCGACGTGGCGGATTATATATAGAAAAGCAGCCATAACCGAAAAGAACAATGAAAAGTCAACGTGGCTCAGAGGTGCATGTGGACTCTAGCAGAGACAAAAGCGACTGGAGCGGTGTTTGGTGAGCTCTTGCAAATGGGTACATGACCAGGCAGTGTGTAAGCTTCAAGAGCGAGGGTGGACGTAGCAGGACCATCTACGAAGAAGTATGTTTGTCGCAGATGTGAATCGCTGTATGCAGCGTTTAAAACAGTTTGCGAGGGGTTAGAGTTGGTGGGCGGAGCTCTGACGTGCGTATCCAATGGACCTAGAGTTGGTGGGCATGGCTCTGTGAGTTGGTGGGACTGGCTCTGTCGTGTCGTGTGTAGTGAATTGTTGGTGGGCGGGGCTCGGTAAGTTGGCAGGCGGGGCTCTGTCTTGCGTCTTGCATGCCATGGTCGGCTGCTTTAGTTAATTATATATATAGAAAATCCTGTGTGCTTACCATGTCCTGAAATTAAAAAAACAACACTTAGGAGTTTAGCATTAGCATTAGCATTTGCATCTCACAAAAGGTCAGGGACATGGAGTCTGAAAGGACCCTGTAGTTGCAGGAGCAGCTTCAAGCACCGTGATGAAAATTTAATTTGGTGGTGGACACCAATGATGAGGAAACACTCAGGTTAAAGAAAGAGCTTGATGATACCTGCAACACTGACTAAACTGAAAACCTGTATGAGCCAAGTCTGGTAAGGCCATGGAAAATAAGTTTTAAATGGCTTTGCTGAGGTCTTTGAAACCCATTCAAAGGGTCAGAAAAGATACGTGGTGTAGGATGAAGTTGGCACTGCCCATTCTTCTTGATTTGAGCAGATTTCCCAGGGGGCAGAAATCAAGCTTCACCTTCTCCAAACTACATTTCACATTAAATGACTAAACTGCAGCTCTTGCCATATCAGTATCAGCCTGTACTTCATCTGATAATAAAGATGTAAATCAAAGAGGAACTGACATATCTGACGTCAGACTCCTTGAGACGTGGAGGCAGCAGTTAGGCACCAAAGTTTTAAAAAAGAGCATCAACTCAAGGATCGGTTAACAGTGAAGGTTCAAACTAACATACGTATAAGCAGACACTACATCTGTAACTGGAAGGGACATTAATCCAGTCACCAAAGTTTACACCTTCTTTCCAAGACTAGCTGCACTCATCTCTATTGGACACTCTCTGAAATGTCTGCTTACACTCTCTGAAAAGCTGATAAGCTGCTCTCTCTCTTTGGGGGGCTGTAAACTGACAATCTCTTCTTTTTGTGGACCTGAAAGTTGAATTCCATTGTGTTAAAGCAACAGCCATTACTTTAAGAAGGGAACTTCAACATCTAAACTCATCTAAACCCAAAAAGAGTGATGCTTTTCCCTTTGATGTTGCGGTGGACACAGAAAATTGCCAAAATGAGAAAAGTACAGCATACCACGAACAAAGGAACACATCACAAAGAGAAAGAGTGCACTCCAACGCAAGAAGAATCCTCCACTTGAACCCAGATCAACAACAGTAACAACTCCACACAACTTCAGACATTGTCCTTAAAGACTTGTATCATAAAACAGTCGATCTGTGCCAAGATAAAGTAGAACTCTAAATAGCAGTAAAAAACCAGCCACTTCTGTGTTATTAGAACATTACAACGATTTAGACAAGAACAGGCCATTCAGCCCAACAAAGCTCGCCAGTCCTATCCACTTAATTCATCTAAAAAAAACATCAAGCCTAATTTTGAAAGTCCCTGAAAGTCCTACTGTTGACCACACTACTTGGTAGCTTTTTCCATGTGTCTATGGTTCTCTGTGTGAAAGAAGTCTTATTTTAGTATGAAATTTGGCCTTAACAAGTTTCCAACTGTGATTCCATGCTCTTGATGAACTCATTTTAAAGTAACAATCTCACCCATTGTACTAATTCCTTTGATAATTTTAACCACTTCAGTCACCTCTTAATTTTAAAATTTAAACTGAAAAGGCTCAGCTCTTTTAATGTTTCTTCATAATTCATCCCCTGTAGCCCTGGAATCAGCCTAGTTGCTCTTCTCTGGACCTTTTCTAGCACTGCTATGTCCTTTTTGTAGCCTGGAGACCAAAACTGCACACAGTACTCCAGATGAGGCCTCACCAGTGCGTTATAAAACTTGACAGCTTTAAAGCTTATGTGTCTCTCTGTCTCGTTTGTTTTGTACCTACACCCGCCTGGGGTCTGCATGCTGTAGGACATCCCATTATTTATTAAGATCGCACTTCGCCACGGACCTCTTATCACACCTCATCATTTACTTTGAAGAGACCCAGGCATAATAAACCTTGAGGTCTTAAGGCCGATTTATACTTCACACTCAGAACGTGTACGTGCCCACATCATGGCTGCCACGTGTTCCTAGCGTTCATTTCACGCATCCTCTGAGCAGGTCCTCAGAAATTAACGCGACGCGTGCGCAAGTTGCAGTACCAGCAAAAAGTCGGGGGGCGCAGTGTGCTAAAAGTCGGAACGTGACGTCAGTGTCTCTGTTTACTATCTACATGTGACAGAAAGCCTCTATGCAGATCCTACGGGATGAATGCTTCGATGTGGTGAAGCAAAATGCCGAAATACAGATATATTCGTGGTGCTTTTATATTCAAGGGTCCCATATTCCCGAACGTAATGACAACGATACATTTTAAAAGTCTCACATACCATCTTTTGTGCCGTCTTTTTAATTTTTTTATTTTTACAACTTAACAACAGCAACATAATGTATAGCGTTATATTTGAGCCACTGAGAAAAAAATAAAGGACACGGTGAAAATGTGTATTTTGTGATTAAAGTGGAAATTTCGGCTTTAATCTTGAAATGTCCACTTTAACCTCGTAGTTTACTTTATCATTAATGCAGACCATCGTAAACGTCATCCCAGTTTTTAATCGCTACGAGCTTCTTGGACCTGACAGCAGCGGCAAGCAGCAATAGATCACCACACAGAACAAATTAAATATATGATATTCCAACTCTCTGCACCTTTAGAATCTTTAGATTTGTACTTGATACCACTTTCATGATGAAATGCATTAAAATGTGTATGTTACATTTTACATATAATTTCGTTTAAATAATGAATACTGTTAATAATTACACACATGGGGGTGTCACGGTGGTGAAGCGATAGCACTGCTGTCTCGCAGGGAGTTATATTGCTGGTATTTACTGCTTGTATTCCACACTGTGCTCCGGTTTCCTTTCAAAGATATGCAGATTTGGGGATTTTGTGCCGCTAAAATGACGCCAGTGTATGCGAGTACTTGTATTCACCTTGCGATGAGCTGCGGCCTCGTCAAGAGACTGTTTCTCACTCCTGCCTAATGCTTGCTGGAATGGACACATCCCTGGATTGATGGATTTAATCAATAAACATCCTTTTCAGAGATATTGAGGTAAAGTGTCATCAGAATTTAATGACTGTTCTAGGCAATTCACAACACAGAGAAACCAAACCTGTTCTCACCGATAATATCTCGCACTGCCACCTGGTGGATTCCTCCAGATTTACGTAAAGTACGCGCGCAAGTATGAACACTACAATGCTTGCGTAGAAGGAGCGTTCGCTGTAGCATGCGTCGCGTCGCGTGAAGTATAACTCCGGCCTTAGAACATTAAATAAAAAGAAAAGGAATTAGAAATGAATATATAAATAAATCAGTATAAATACAACAACAAACAAATCTAATGTAAAGATACCATGCAAGTCTGATAATGCCTTTACATAAATACAGGCAATATACAGTAATTTGTTTTCATAGCTCCTATGCCCTGAACAACACAGAGCAACATGTTTTTCCAAATGGGAGCAAATTATACTCAGAAAAAAGAATGAAGTTTAACATGATGCCGCTTTAGGGGTTCATTTTTGTATGTCTGAGCCTTTATAGTGTCTAAGGCATTTATAAACAGTAGTGATCATTCTAAATTTAAAATGAAATATGTCACAATGATATATAACTCATTTATAACACAATGGAAAAGGCTTGAATGGAAAATACAGCAAACTGTTAATATGCCCAACACATTCACACATCACTGTGCATTTACATTCTCAGAAGCAGAGAGAAGACAAAGAAATATTTACATATTTTAAAATAAAAACTAAGTAGTTCTATGTCACCTATCTAAACTGTGTAGTGGAAGATGCTTAGTTGATTAAAAAGATCTGCGGTGTCAAGGTAGTGAATGGTTAATGAAACCATAAATTCTGGAAATACTGAATATAGTGGGGCTATTGTGAATAACACACACGTGTAATGTTTCACAGAAGGTGAGGACGGTGCCTTAAGGGTATTAGACTGGGGTGGTTTGGAGCATCTCTAGGGGTGTGTGGGGCCCTAGGTGAGACCAGCATAAAACCTGGGAGAGGACAGCTGTGACAATAGGGAGTATATGTTGTTGTGGGCAAAATAATTGGCAAGGTTCACATTAGAATGGGCAGACACCAGTCTGTGGCAGTGTGGAGGAGAGTTTCATTTGTAATTAGAAATATGAGACTGACGTGAAACTTGAATGGGTGGAGAACACAGTGCTCTGAATAAAATGACAGATGAGAAAGGTGTAAGAGCAGGTGACTGGGAGGAAAGGGAGTGAAGAGGCTCTGAACAAATCCAAATTGTATTATTTCTGCTCTGTACTGTAATAGTTCTATTGCACTATTATATTGTATTGAGGGTTACTTGTGCTCTGTTCTGTGTATTGTATCGTATTGACCTCCTTTTTTTGACCCCTACTGCATGCCCAACCTACCTGGAAAGGGGTCTCTCTCTGAAATGACTTTCCCGAAGGTTTCTTCCATTTTTTTTTCCCTACAACGGTTTTTATTTTTTTGGAGTTTTTCCTTGTCTTCTTAGAGAGTCAGGGCAGGGGGGCTGTCAAAAGGCAGGGCCTGTTAAGGCTCATTGCATCACTTTTTGTGTGATTTTGGGCTACACAAAAATAAATTGTATTGTAAGGTTGTTAGTGGTGTGAAAAATAACAGTTTTGTGTATGATTTATTAAAATATTAAATTTAGATTTTTATGTGTGTGTGAAAAGGGATTGCAGATCTCTAAGGCTCAACAGTGGTGGTCTCCATTTTTTTGGATAAAGTGTATGCTTTAATTAAAGAGATATCACACTCCTCAGACTAACAGGAAATGGTTATGCCAGAATATTGGAATGGAGACTCTTATTTTAATAGATAAGCCTGAGAAGGACAAGAAGAATACTCTGCTCTTGCTGTAGAAAATGTGAGAAATTGGTTGGTGTTTTCCAGACTAAAAATTTCACCTTCTCCCTACGGTTTCCTCCTATATGGCAGAGACATGCAGATTAGGTTGACTGGTTAGTCAAATTTGGCCGCTCTATTGTGTGCCTCCCATTTAGAGACCTTTCCATGGCTTATCGCTGCCTTTCCACATCTGATTAAACAACTTCAAATAATGAGTGAATGGTGGAAAAACTAATTAGAAAAGAGCCTTGTTGAGGAAAGCAATGACATCATATGCCAGAACTGTACTATTGGGGAATTCTTGGAGCATGCTGGCATGTAATGGTGCCTATTGCTAAAGCTCCTTTTTTGTGATCCCCTTTGTTTTTTTGAAGTAATACAGTTTCTACCCATTGACTGTGAATTGATTTACACCCTCGTAGGAGGACTGGCACTGTTGCTGTCGCTGTTCTACCTGATCTTTCACATTGGTGTTACTACAGCTGATCACTGCTTGCAAAAGGACATTCTGGAGAAAGTCTCTTCCTTTCGTTGTACTGGTTACCTATTAAAGATATGATCCATTTTAAAATCCTACTTTTAGTTTACAAATGTATTGCTGGCATCTTCAAGACTTAATTACCACTTTTTCATCTGTTAGTGCTTTGTGCTCTGGGTCCTTTATCCTACTGGTTGTTCCACAGACACAATGGGTCACTGAGCCTTTTGTTCTATTGGGCCTCACCTGTGGAACAAACTCCTGCAATCTGTCCTAATCTCTGCGACTGTGACTATTTTGAAAAACAATTTAAAGATGTATTTGTTGGGGCGAATACGATTAATGTTACGCAAGTGGAAATATGCAGACCGGGAGATGTTGTTGATGTGGGACTGAAAGGATAAAGTACTGTCAAGGATGACACCCAGACTCTTAACCTGTTGGGAAGGGGAGACAGAGGAATTATCAGTAACAAATGAAAAATGATCAGTTTTGGATAATGTTGATTTTGTACCAATAAGGAGAACCTCAGGTTTGTCACTATTTAATTTAAGAAAATTTGAAGAAAAGCAGGATTTGATTTCTGCTATGCAATCAGTAAGTGAGGAGGGTGGAAAGGATACAGTAGGTTTGCTGGTGAGATTGAGCCGGGTGTCATCAGCATAACAGTGGAAACTAATGTTATATTAACGAAAGATATTGCCAAGAGGAAGGAGGTAAATAATGAAAAGGAGGGGCCTCAGGACAGAGCCCACCTGAAGTAACAGCAGTGGGTTGGGATGTAAAAGATTTAAGGTGAACAAACTGAGTGTGGCCTGAGAGATACAATCTGAACCAATCTAGTGGAGTGTGGGTAATGCCAATCGAAGATAATCTATTGAGAAGAGTAGTGAGACAAATAGTGTCAAAGGCTGCACTCAGATCAAGGAGGATGAGAATAGGAATTAAACCAGAATCAGCTGCCATAAGGAGGTCATTAGTAATTTTTATAACTGCAGTTTCTGTACTGTGGAGGGGACAAAAACCAGACTGGAACTGTTCATACAGATTATTTTGAGATAAATGAGAATGACATTGAATAGCCATTATTCTTTCAAAAATTTTGGAAATGAAGGGTAGATTAGAAATAGGATGAAAATGACTGAAATTAGTCGGATCGGCACCAGGTTATTTTAGTATTAGGGTTATTGCAGCAGTTTTAAAGATGAAGGAACAGTAACAGTAGTGAGAGAAGAGTGAATTATAGCAGAAATAAGAGGGACCAGAGAGGGGAGTCAGGCTTTGACCAGAACTGTCCAGTTGACAGGTGGATGGCTTGGACTTACAGACAAGATCTGAGATTTCTGAGAAAGTAGGAAGCTGGAAAGAGGAAAATGAGTGAGTTGGTGGGTGAAATTCAAATTAAGTACTGGAGGAATCCGTATAGAGAGACTGATGAATCTTCTGGATTTTTTCATTAAAAAAAGGACATAAGGGAATTGCAAAATTCAGTTGAGTAAAGGTGAGAAGGTAAAGAATCCAGGGCTTGTGTGATATTGTTAAGTAGTGAAAACAATACAGGGCCAAAGGCAGATAGCAGCCTTGAGGTCTTAGTTGCTGTCCCAGGAGACTTCCGTGTCAGCAGCCTCAACCAAAAATGAACTGCTTTCACATTTTTAATAATGCTTACATCTATATGACTGTACTTTGTCAGATGATGACAATATCAGAGGGTGTCACAATGACCTCATGTTAACTGAAACAGACAAAGCATCAACATCCTATTGTTGGATTGATTCTTGTGTCAAGAACAGCATGTAAATGTGCTCTTCTCATTGGTCATTAGCAAAACAGGGACAGGCATTATGAGTGAGGCAAACTAATGTTAATATTAGAGAAGGCTTCTCTATCAAAGTTTTCATGCTATAAATGTCACTGATATAGTCACACATGCTGACTCATGCTGGGATCATTTTTGCTTATTTGTTATTTTCAGACTCCAGTTATTCCACATTGTCACACTGAGCAGAAAGTAGGAGCCAATTCTGAATGGGGTGTCCGTCTCAAAACCACAGCAGATCAGTTTAGAGTCTCCAATAAAGGAAACTTACCCATCTTTAGAGTGAAAGTACCTGGAAGTAAAACAACATGGACACGGAGAGATTTTAAGTCCCACATTAAACAGAACATTATACTACAATCGCACACTATTTGTCCACCTTTGCCATCATTAACTTTTTCACATTTTGTTTTTTAATCAAAACTTTTTTTTTTTTTGCGTTTTATTAATTTTATTAAAATCAACATTCCATACAAGCAAATCAAGTTTAACAATACCAAATCAACCCCCACGCATGAGAAAGAGTGGTAAGCCAACATAGTAAAACTTTAAACAAGTAAAAGTAAAAAAATAGATAAGTTAACAAATGAATAAAAATGAATAGAATAAGAATAAGAGAATAAAAATGCTTATTCTAAAATGTTATTGCTTAGATCCTGCCAGGTCAAACTTAACAAAACTAAATTCAATTCTACTCCCAACCATGAGAATGAGAGGAAGGCCAACAGCCAGAGTAAAACGTTTGAGAGCAGTAAAGAGGGAAATGAGTTCTTCCCCCCAATATAAATGCTTATTCTAACATGTTATCAATTAGATCCTGCCAGGTTTAAAAAACGTTTTAAACAGGTCCTCTAAGTGAGAATTTGATTTTTCCAGCTTCAAATAGTATATAACATCAGTTAACCACTGACTTAAAAGAGGTGGGATAGGATTCTTCCAGTTGAGAAAGATAAGTCTATGTGCTAATAAAGAAGTGATGGCAATTACAGTTTGTTTGTCCTTCACCACTTTAAGCCCATCTGGAAGAACACCAAACACAGCTGTTAATGGGTTAGTAGGGATTGTGACACCAAGGCTATCTGAAAGGCATTTTAAAGATTTTGGTCCAGAATGATGTTAATTTGGTGCAGGCCCAAAACACGTGGCCTAGTGAGGCTGGAACTTGATTGTAACATTTGCAAGTTGGATCTTGCCCTGATAACAATAGCGTCATACTTACAAGATTTAATTATAGGCAAGAAATTGTTATCTAAAAGAAATAATCAATTCTTGAGTAACAGTGATGCACTGGTGAATAGAAGGAATATGCTCTTGAGTTTGGGTTTAGAAATCTCCAGGGATCTGATAAGTTGTGGTCAGTTACAAACATTGTAATTGTTTTTGCAGTGTTAGATGTCCTCGCCCCTTGGCAGGAGAACTATCTAGGTCTGGATTTAAAACACAATTAAAGTCCCCAGCCATTATCATTTTATGAGTGTTCACATAGGGAATGGATGCAAATATGTTTTGGATGAAGTCCCTATCATCCACCTTTAGTTTTCTTTGTATTGCTGAAGTGGATTATTTGGCCAGTCCAGTCTCTGTGCAGCCGAATCCGATCCTTGCTTAATAAGTGGGTCTCCTGTAAAAATACTATTTTAGTATTGAGACTTGTTAAGTGAGAGAATACTTTTTTTCTCTTTAATTCATGATTCAGGCCTTTAACATTCCAGCTCATAAAGTTAACTGTTCATCATGGAGACATTGCTTGTGAACTTTTGTTGTCATTTTGTAACTTAATTTAAGATAAGACAACTGACTTTAATTTCCAATTTTCCCAGGAGTTATCACCATGAAGACTATTGTCACGTTGGCACTTTCTCTCCCTGCCTAGTTCCCCCGCCCACTTATTTTGCCTCCCCACATGATGCTGGACTCCACTTCACAACGTCCCAGACCTCTGACATACCTTGAGACAGAGCACGTCCAAAACAAAACAAGCCCCCCAGATTTTATATGGAAAGTTGAGTACACACACTTTGAGCCTCTTTTTGTGCATACATCTGACCCTTAGACTGGAGTCAACTCAGCCCTCCTGTACTGTGGAGCACATACCTCCTGTAATAAAAAGAAGATTATTTTCTCATTTTCGTTTTCCTTAAAATGAATTGCTTTAGACTGCGGTGGGTTGGCGCCCTGCCTGGGGTTTGTTCCTGCCTTGCACCCTGTGCTTTCTGGGATTGGCTCCAGTAGACCCCCGTGACCCTGTGTTAAGATATAGCGGGTTGGAAAATGTCTGACTGACCAAATTTTGTTATAATGTCCTATTTCCAAAAAATACTGTGGTGGACATTGAAAAAGTCATCAGGAAAAGAGAAATATATCTAGTATGTGTATATGTTTTAAAATCCCTTTTTTGTGTGTGTTTTTGCCATTAATACACTCACTTAGTTGCTTTCAAATAAAGTAAGTATGTATCATCCTCACATAAACACTGATATAATTTGATATATACCAGCCTGACCACTAGGTGGCGTCAAATAATACAGAATGGCTGCAGTATTTATCATCAAAAACAGATGTCCATTGTCACTGTACTTCTTCAGGTTATCTTGAAAAGCTACTCTGGATATTCTTTGCTTTGGGCCACTAGGAGGCAGCACTGAAAACCCTTTAAGTACAAACTGGGACTAGATGGAAGACCAGTAGAAGGAATAATCAAACTGAGAATTATTTTGCACAGCCTAGAAGCAGTAATACTAGAGGGATGGCGGCTAGAATTAGGAAACAGAATGAAAGGAAAGTGAAAAGTGCAATGAAGTTGAAAACATTGGCAGAGTCTAAGGAAGGGAAAGTAGATCAGATTCTGTAGGCTGCTAGCTGAAACTTAATTAATGATGGAGATGTGTACTCTCTCATATTGTTTCCTGCCATGTGCAGAAAGGTAAGCAGCAAATACAATTAATGCAAAAATCCCATCCATCTATTTTCTAGTCTGCTTATCAAGCTCATGGTTTCAACCTGAAAAAAAATCAATATGTCAATTATTGCAGAACTGGTTCAGGATAGAACAGCAGCTGCTCCAATGTACTCCATTATATTGTCACTATATATTTTGAATCAGCACTGTGGGCAAAGCAGAAGCCAATTCTGGATGGAAGGCAGTGCCAGTCCCAGCAGCAATGAATGCAAAGTGCCATCTAATATAGAACAGGTTTAGAACAAGATAAGAACAAGTGAAGTGGCAGTAAACACAAAAGTGCATTTGTGAAAAATCACATCCTCCAAATCAGTAAACATGGCATGATGTGGTGATGCACTCGCTATCTTATTCTGTTTAATGGGTGCAGCTTTTGCTGTGAGGATTGTTTTGCTGTCAAGTACAACAACGTTTGTCCCATATCCCCAAAGAGACGCATGTTATTTGAATTGTGACACTATTGGTCCCAGGAGAGTTTGTAGTCAAGTGGCCCACCTGTCTTGTTCACTGTTGCTTCCTGCTTTGCTCCTGAGATAGGATTCATCTATAAACAATTTATTGTGGTGAAGATTTAATTTTCAGTGGATGAAGATTTAATTTTCAGTGGATTATTTTCCCAGTTTCCCAATTTCCCCATCAATTCACAGTCAATAACCCATCATGACAAAGTAAAAAAAGCATTTTCAAAAGATTTGATTTTATTTTTTAAATCAAATGACTGAAACTTCTCATTCATATTAATATTTCCACCCTTAATTCCATACACTGTAGAAGCTTCTTTGGCAGCAGTTCAAGCTTCTAATGTTCCTGAGGTAAGACTTTATAACCTTCAAACACCTGGAATTGAGCAGTTTATCCCATTCTTTCAGGCAGATCCTCTCAAGATCTATCTATCTATCTATCATATAGTGCATTACAGTTCTATCTATCTATTTATCTATGTCCAATTTGGATGCGAAAAACATTGGTAAGCTGCCACCATTGGGTTCCTCCACAGATGTTCCATGGAGTTTAAGTATGAGCTTTGGCTGGGACACTCAATGACAAACAAAGACTTGTCCCAAAGCTACTTCAGTATTGTCTTGACTGTATGCTTTGGGTCATTGTACTGAAACAGTTGCCCCAGTCTGAGGCTCAGTGCACTCTGGAGCAGGTTTTCCTCAAGAACCTCTCCGTATTTGGCTGCATTCATCCTTCAGTCAATTCTAAATAGTCTCCCTGTGCCTGCTGCAGAAAAAACACCCACATAGCATGCTGCTGCCACAACCATCATTCATCATAGAGATGTTATTAGAAAACGGATGAGCATTGCCAACTCTTTGCCAGACATAGTGCTTGGAGTTCTGCCCAAAAAGTTTCATTTTTGTCTCATCAGATCAGAAATCTTTTTCCTTTTGCTCTTAGAATAGAAAGGAGTGGTCAGATGCGTTTTACACAGGAATGTCTTCTGTCCAGCCTCTCTGCTATAAATGCTTGAATGGTGGAGTGCTGTTAACATGATCATCATTCCGACACCTTCTCCCATCTCAGCAGAGGACTTCTGAAGCACTGTTAGAGTAATCATTCGGCTCTAAGTCACCTCCCTAACCAAGACTCTTTCTTTCTTGGGTACTCAGTTTGGTCTCGGTTCATTGTTGAGCACACCCTCACTTCATTTCCTTTGTTTCTTCCCCATTCAGGATTTGCATACTGACGTCTCTCCTTAAAGCTGC
>JANRMT010062807.1:37240932-37258424 GCA_026402145.1 Polypterus bichir lapradei
TCCTTCTCCACTTTAAGCCCTTATGGAAGTACAGCAAACACAACTACTAAAGGATTAGTAGGGATTGTGACACCAAGTTTGTCTGAAAGGCATTTAAAAATTGTGGTCCAGAATGATGTTAATTTGGTGCAGGCCCAAAACACGTGACCCAGTGAGGCTGGAACTTGATTGCAATTGTAAAAGAAGAATGTTCTCCTCAGTACCACGTACCCTGTGTGATTTTTTCTTTTTCTTTAGACAGTCTGATTTATAAACTAACAAAAATATGTTGCCACATAATGATGTCCTAAGCTGTTTTTTCTGTTAAGTTCCTCAAATTGAACTTTCAGTCTAATGAGGTCATGAGTGCAGGATGTCTGGTTTATGATTTGATTTAGGGACATAAATAAAAGTTGCTTAGCTTAGATATTGCTTAACTTTTAAAATGTGTTTTCTGTCTTATAAATCATGAGATAAAGGGGTATAAAAACTCCCCCTATCTGTTAATCGGGGTGCAGATTAGCCAGCTGTGGCCGCGTCTGTACCTCTCTGCTTTCCACGACTCTTAATAAAAAAGAACTGAAAGAAAAGATAACTTTCTCCTGCCGTCAGTTGCATTTAATCGCCGACAGTTTTCTGGCGCCCAACGTGGGGCAGAAGACGGACAGACGGCTCCCTGGGCAGGAATCGTCCAGTGAACCGCAAGCAGACCGACACCGACCGTGTCGGAAAGGACCAGCTCCGGCAAAAGTTAGGACTGGCTTGTCCTGGGCGTCTCCTGCATGGGGAGTCCTGCTGACCTCCTCCTGACCGGAGCGAAAAGCGACTAGACGGGATTTTCCAGGCAGGTGAACAGAGTCGTGGTGAGTAGATCGGGGGATTCCCGTTAAAGTTTGACTGGTGTGCCGGAAGTAAGACGAATATCGAATATAGAAATAAAAAAGAACAGAAAGCATATGCAAAAGAAAGAATAAGAGCATACTGTATCAAGCTCCTGGGAGGGTTCTAGGGACTCAGGGATAGTGACTTTTGGACCTTCTGGAATACGGCACAGTGTGAATGTTAGCTAGTCACCCCTTGTGAAGCGGCATAGAAAGGGGCGAGTGGCACGCTCCTATGAGTAGAGGAACGGGGGTGAAAGGGCGTATTTAGAGAATGTGTGCCTAAAAACTACCGGGAGGGCGAGTTCTCAGTAGCTGTCTGGTCATACTCCTTTTTCAACGGGTTGCTCAGGTGAAGAAAAAAAAAAAAAAAAAAAAAACGGACACAAAGTCACCTGAAGCTGTAATCCGGGAATAGGAGCGGACGGTAGGTGGGACGAGGTTAAGCAGGGGTCGAGTCATTTTCCATTGATATCCCGCCGTTCGCCATGGGAAAAACTAATAGCAAACCAATCAAACAGTCCCCCAAAGGTCCTAAAAACCTAATGCTAGAAGGATTATTTTCGGAGGACCACCAGGCTCCACATACTGGACAAAAGAATGGGTCCCCTAGAAAGCTCATTGAAAAGAAGACAGGATTAGATTTTAAGAAGGCATGCAAAAAGTGGAATAAGCAAAGTGGAGGGAGATGGCCACTGGAGGGAACTGGAGACATGAATGAAGTACAGGAAATTAGGAAAATATTATGCAGAAATACGCAAGGTTGTTGTAAGGGTGGGCCCTATCGCATAGACATGTTTGATGGGAATTCCCACCCATCCATCAGGTGGGAACTGGTTATTAAAGATCGCAATTTAGAGGCAGTACAGAAACGTAATGAATTATTGACTGCGGAAGATAAGGCTAGAAAAGAAAAAGAAGAGTTACTTATAGCATTACAGAAAGTGCATGCGGATTCGGGACCACAGTCGGATGAGTGGCGGAAAAAGAGCGATAAAAAAAGACCCGTTATATCCTGTATTACCTTCCCCGACCTTCCAACCTCATCCGCAACCACAGCCCCCCCTTCCACCTCCGTCCCCTGTATATGCTGCCCCCGATATAAGTAACGGACCATCGGCCCCGTACACACCAGAAGGAGATCCCGACACAGCCATTTCAAGCCGCACTAGAAGCAGAAACCCCAACCAAGACACCCCTTGGAAGCCCGGGAGATCGGGTTTCAACTCCCCACATAGTGGGCAGCTCCCTCCTCCTCCTCCACAATGGTCCCTTGGTCCGGTTGACCCTCTCCTATCATGCCCCCTAATTGAAATCCCAAATCCCCAACACAATCCTAATCAAGCCCCAGGACCTAATAACCCCACTACTATAATGATACATCGTAACTGGGACATTCAAGAGCTGAAAGACGTTGTGTCTGATTTACCTGATCCTAAAGTTATTGGTGGGTTAAAATTCGTGGAGCGTTTGCAAGGATTGGATGATATGTACAGACCCAGTGCAGCCGAGTGGACCCAGGTGCTACGAAGAAAACTAGGCACAACTTGGGTCACTGTTAACCACGGGCAGCATAACGGGCTGCCCTGGCAATGGAATGAGGCATTGCCTCGTGGTGGACAAAATAATGAAGGACCTTTCCTCGCTCAATGGGAGCCTGTAAAAGCAGCAATAGCTGCAAAATATAAAAAGGGCACTGATTGGTCCTTGATCTCAGCTGCCAAACAAAAGAAAGATGAAACTGTGGACGAGTGGGCACACCGTATCCAAGACCTAATGACAAACCATTCCGGCTTGGACAATCCAGATGACCAATTGAAAGCTGCTGTCCCGCCTTTCGTTTCTGGTCTTCGGACAGACATTCAAAACAAGGTGCGAATCAGTTGCATTAGCTGGGAGAGTGCCACTTTTGAGGAAGTGAAACGCCACGCTGAGCACGCTGAAAGGCAGACCAAGCAGAAAGAGTCAGATACACAGACCAAGCTCATTGTAGCACAAATGAATTATTATACAGGCGGAGCCACACCAGGCAGAGGTCGGGGACGTGGAGAATTCTTCCGGGGACAAGGGCGTGGAAGGGGATGAGGTCGTGAGTATGTGTTGCCTAATCCAAGTGGTTCACCTACTCAGCTGCCTCCCCCTCTGAATCCGAATGCTATCCCGTTTGCTTGTTACGGGTGTGGAGAGCAAGGACATTTTCATCGTAATTGCCCATATAAGCAACTTCCACCAGAGCACCTTCCCCCTCCTCTGATGCCAGAACCTCAAGACAGCTCCTGGGCATAGGAATGCGCAGGGACCCCCAGCCACTCTCTTCAGCTGCCTTTGCTCACTCACAACTCTGAAACAGATCCATTATTGACTTTGTTAGTAAATGGCACTGAAACTGCTTTCCTAGTCGATACCGGAGATACCCGTTCCACTCTTTCGCTGAAGGGCGTCCCTGCCTCGAGAGAAACTATATCTGTACTTACTGCTTCTGGACAACCACATGTTTTACTGATTTCAAAACCTCTTCGAGTTCAGCTGTATTCCGGTAGTTCCACTTTAACACACCGATTTCTTTTAAATCAGCTCTGTCCAGTTAACCTCTTAGGAAGGGATCTTATAACAAAACTTTCTCTCTCTATTTCTATGACTGAACAAGGATTTTTCTGCTCATCCCCCAAGTTACTGTGCCAAATTGCCCCTCACCCCAAACCCTCTTTTGCAGGCTGGACTCTAAATATTTCCCCACACACCATCCTCCTTAAAGCCCTACACTCTTTTCCCTCTTGTCTTTTTCCCCACTTACAGGTCCCTGACACTTTACACTGTACTGCTCAATATTTCCCTGTAGAAGTAGACACCCCCCGGCTAGAATCCTTTCTTTCTTCAGGCACCTGCCCCGAAACCCTTCACATCCCTTGTATCTTCATTTCATCCACAAAAGCTGCTGCGTCCGTCCATCTCACATGTTCACAGAGTATTTTCTATCTCGGAGGTTCAGTACCCCGTGTTTCCTTAGCCAAATCAAATACTGTCCATTGGGTGGAAATCGGACCATGGGTAGAACAATGTCTTAATAGAACAGACTGGTTACATGTTTCTCCGGGTATTTTTGACACCTCAGACCATTTGATAACTAAAGTTGTGCTTCAAACTGATTTTTTAGTACATTGTGCATTGTGCCGTCCTTCCCTTTCTGCTTTTTCATTGCAAACCACTTCCCCTTCTTGGCTCTCTACGATCCCTGATTCACTGTGGTCCCAGGGAAAGAATGATTACAGAAAGATAGCCCATTGTGAGCCTCTGGTGATCTACCCAAAATCTTCCTTCCGCCCGCACCGTGCCCAGTATACTCTGTCTCCCGAAGCAGAGGCTGGCATCTCCGCCGTACATTCCGATCTCGTGAAACGCGGAGCAATTATTCCAATTAAATACTCTCCAGTCAATTCCCCCATTTTACCCGTGAGAAAGGCTGACAGTTCATGGCGTTTTGTTCAAGACTTACGACAAGTAAATTCTGCAATCTTTCCTAGGGCCCCTATTGTTCCGAATCCTTCCACTATTCTCTCTACAATCTCTCCCTCTGCTCGTTATTTTTCAGTGATTGATTTAGCCAATGCTTTCTTCTCTATTACTGTACACCCTGATTCTCAATTTTGGTTTGCTTTTACTTTCCAAAACCGCCGTTGGACATGGACCGTCATGCCTCAGGGATATACTGAAGCCCC
Organism: Polypterus bichir lapradei; assembly: GCA_026402145.1. Classification (NCBI taxonomy): domain Eukaryota; kingdom Metazoa; phylum Chordata; class Cladistia; order Polypteriformes; family Polypteridae; genus Polypterus; species Polypterus bichir. The sequence continues at coordinate 37,245,509 of JANRMT010062807.1, forward strand.
TTGTGTATATGGACAAGCTCTTGCTCAAAATTTAGAAGGCTTTTGGCCAGATAAAGACAGTGTATTAATACAGTATGTAGATGATATAATGTTGTGTAGTACTACTGAAGAAGACTGTGCACATGATACTCAGAAATTGTTGTTGTTTTTAGCAGAAAATGGCCATAAAGTTTCTAAAGCAAAACTGCAGTTAATTCAAACAACTGTAAAATATCTAGGTCATGACATCACTTGTGGAACAAGAGCTCTCTCTAGCGATCGCATTAACACCATTCAAAATCTTCCCAGACCTGTCACAAAACAACAGGTTATGTCTGTATTGGGCATTTTAGGTTACTGCCGGCAATGGATTTTGAATTTCACTGAAAGAGCACAGCCGTTGCAAAATTTGGTGAATACCCCTGGCATCCCTCTTTCTGGCCAGGTGCAATGGAACGAACAGGCTGAGAAGGCTCTCTGTGATTTAAAAAATGCATTAACATCTGCGCCTGCGTTGGGACTTCCGGATTATCGTCGTCCATTCACTCTGTTCATGGACGAAAAGGGGGCATATATGAATGCAGTTTTAACACAATTACATGGGGACAAACAAAGGCCAATAGCTTATTTTTTGAAAAAACTGGATCCTGTGGCTGCAGCACTTCCACCTTGCCTTAGGGCTGTGGCTGCCACAACAGAAGCTGTGCTAGCCAGTACAGATATAGTGCTCATGAGCCCCCTAACAGTAAAGGTGCCTCACGCTGTACACTCCATTTTAGTACCGGCTAAGACCTCACATCTCACTACTGCTAGGGCAATACACTATCAGAATGTACTCTGTACTTTATCAAACGTCACAACTGAAAGATGCTCCACCTTAAATCCAGCCACTCTTCTGCCAACTAACAACGAAGGAGAACAGCATAATTGCCATGATGAAATAGCTATGGTTGTAAAGCCTAGAGTAGATCTACAGGAAACACCTTTAGAAACTGGAGAAATGATTTTTGTGGACGGATGTTCTTTGCGGTTGGAAAACGGAGCACCCTCAACTAGTTACGCTGTGGTCCAAGGGGACCGCCTGCTGGAAGCAAATCGAATTTCATCAAGTTTAAGTGCACAAGCAGCTGAACTAATAGCGCTCACTCGAGCATGTCAGCTGTCCGAAGGAAAAATCATAACAATTTATACAGATTCCAGATATGCTTTTGGAGTCTGCCCTGATCATGGAACATTATGGAAACTGAGGGGATTTAAGACCATTACTGGCAAGCCCATCCAACATCCAAAGCTAATCGAATCCCTCTTAGAAGCCATAACTAAACCATCAAAGCTAGCAATCATTAAATGTCAAGCTCACACAGGAAAACAGGATCCTGTTAGCAAAGGAAATGAATTAGCTGATTATTTTGCTAAACAGGCTGCATATAATAACACACCAATCTCTTTATTCCAACAGAAAGATGACCAGGACCCTGATAATAAAATTATTTCTTTACAGAGTGCAGCCACGGACACAGAAAAGAGAAAATGGTCTAAAGAAGGGTCCCTCTCTGATGGAGTCTGGACCCATAGGCAAACTAACAAACCTTTCCTCCCAAAGGCTTCCTTCCCAGGTATGGCAAAAATCGCCCATGGCCTCGATCATGCTGGAAAAGATGCTATGGTACGGGATGTTGAAAAACATTGGGAAGCTGTAGGCTTCTCTACATATGCAGAGCAGTTCTGCAGACGCTGTGCATTATGTCAAAAGTTTAATGTAGGAAAGGGCACCCAGGTAAGTCCCGTCATTACACCTAATCCGATGGGTCCGTTTGAACACCTCCAAATGGATTTCATTGAACTAACTCCGTCTAAAGGTTACTGTTATTGTCTTGTAATTGTTGATGTGTTCTCCCGATGGGTAGAAGCTTTCCCTTCTAAACACAATGATGCTAAAACTGTAGCCAAAGCTCTGATTAAAGAAATTATTCCTAGATGGGGCATACCGCAGAAATTACAAACTGATAATGGCACTCACTTTGTGAACACCATTATAAATGAATTAACCACATGGCTCCAGATAAATGTACATCATTATTGCAGATACCACCCCCAAAGTGGAGGTATTGTGGAACGATGCAATGGCACCCTAAGATCTAAATTAGCAAAAATTTGCGAGCAGACAAATTTATCCTGGCCAGATGCTCTGCCTCTGGCCCTAATGGGATTGAGGGGAAGAACACACCGGCAATTAGGACTATCACCGTTTGAAATTCTGACCGGACGACCCATGCCCGTTGGCATGGTTATAGGAAATGTGAACCTGCATACCGTGGACAATGATCTTCTCTCTAGTCTTACAGGTCTCCGAGCGTCCCTGAAGGAAGTCCACGAGCTGGTTAATCAGGCCTGGAGAACCAGCCCTCCATCTAAAGACTCGCCGATTCCCTTGGGCACCTGGATCCTGGTTCGAGACACCCGGAGGAAACACTGGCATCAGCCTAGGTGGAGAGGACCATTCCAAGTTCTTCTGTCCACACCACATGCCGTGAAAGTTGAATTACTGCCCGCCTGGATTCATACCTCACATTGTAAAAAATGGCACTCCTCCACTTAATTTTTATCAGCATATTCCTTCCTGGGATTATGAGAATGGTAACCCTGACTTTCCCTCTGGGAACCACCACTTCAGTGCAAATTGACTTTTGCTCAATCATAGACTGTGGAAATGGCCAACAGGAGCAATGGACTTGGTCAGATAAATATGTGTGTGTAACAGCCTCTATGTTTCAGGGAAGAATTCATTCCCATGGGGGAGGAAGCTATTTAGGAGGAGGATATGTGGACATTTCAGATGACTGGTGCAACCAGTCGGCATTGGTTTTTGCCAATACAGGACCAAATGACTGGGGCTATGACCCTTGGCAATTCCTGGTATATGGGTTAAAGACTCGTTCTTCTATAATCAAAGGACATGCTAATAGTGAATGCTCTGAAAATAATTGTAACCTGCTAATTATTACTCTGAAAACTCCGCACCTCCAGGATTCTGGTACCTATGTATTAGGGGCATATGTTTCTGGCACTGACCCCCTTGAACAGTTTCGTATTCAGGTTACTGAGAAATCACCCGAACCTGATGCCACCACCACAGAAGCACCTACTGACTCTCCCGGTAATGGGTCCTTCCCACTTGTTAAATATATAAACCTTACTTCTCTGACATCCACCTTTTCAGTGGAAACTGGTTATGGGAATCAGAATAGATGGTTGCAATGGGTACTGTATTCTGCTAAACAAGTTAATCATTCCGATTGTTATGCCTGTGCTACTGCTCTTCCTCACCTTGCCACCGTTCCTTTCCCCCTCTCCAATATTTCTGACCCCCAATATTTTCTTCTTTGTCTTCTTGCCCTTTTTACCTCTCCTTCCACCCCGAAAGACTTTAACTGCATTACACTTTCTCTTCTCTTCCCTCCCACTCCTCATATGACTCCCCCGGTGTTCCAGTCTCATGAAGACAATTATACCTGCTTCTCTAGTAAATATAGTTCCCCTTTCTGAGGTATTAACGTTGGTAATATCCCTTCTTCCTTCTGTTCCCAGACTTTCCAGGTTAACTCTACTTCATTTAATTTTACATTATCACTTTTCCTGTTAACACAAACCACTCCACGTGCTGATATTTGGTGGATGTGTCATAGATCAAGATTACTTGATATTCTTCCCCCTGAATGGACTGGCACATGTGCATTAGCCCAGCTTGTTATGCCCTTCCGCCTCCTCCCTCTGAATTCTCCTCGTATGTCGTCCAGCTCTGGCCGACGTCGTCGATCCCGCTCTGCTGAGTCTTCCACATTTTCTCTACACGGCCCTGGTGTTTATATTGATTCCATTGGTGTCCCTCGAGGAGTCCCTGATAAATTTAAAGCCAGAGATCAATTTGCTGCTGGATTTGAATCTATTCTTCCCATAATTACAGTAAATAAGAATGTAGATTGGATTAATTACCTATATTACAATCAACAGCGCTTCCTAAATTTTATTAAAGATGCTGTTGAAGGTATACATGAACAACTTGATAGAACCTCCCTCATGACTTGGCAAAATCGATTAGCATTAGACATGCTTCTCGCTGAAAAGGGTGGTGTATGTGCCATGTTTGGTGACGCCTGTTGCACTTACATCCCTAATAATACGGCTCCTGATGGATCAATCACCCGTGCTCTGGCAGGTTTAACTGCTCTTTCTAATGAATTGTCTACCAATTCTGGCATTTCTAATCCCTGGGATCAATGGTTTATATCTGCTTTTGGATCCTGGGGTCAATGGCTTAAGTCAGTTTTTTATTTCTCTTGCCGTTGTCTTTTTAGTCCTCTTACTTATTGCCTGCTGTATTGTTCCTCTGATACGATACATTGTGTCCAAATATTTCACTGCATCTATGGCTAAGGCTTATATGTTACATGAAGAACAAATGCTCCAATTCTCTTCCTCCTCTATTCCCACTCCTTCCTCTTCTCCTACTCTTTCCCGTTCTGCTTCTATTTAGCCCATATTTTTGTCTGTTCAAAAGCTAAGCTGTTTTTTCTGTTAAGTTCCTCAAATTGACCTTTCAGTCTAATGAGGTCATGAGTGCAGGGTGTCTGGTTTATGATTTGATTTAGGGACATAAATAAAAGTTGCTTAGCTTAGATATTGCTTAACTTTTAAAATGTGTTTCCTGTCTTATAAATCATGAGATAAAGGGGTATAAAAACTCCCCCCATCTGTTAATCGTGGTGCGGATTAGCCAGCTGTGGCCGCGTCTGTACCTCTCTGCTTTCCACGACTCTTAATAAAAAAGAACTGAAAGAAAAGATAACTTTCTTCTGCCGTCAGTTGCATTTAATCGCCGACACAATGTTCACAGGTTGGATTTGGCCCAAATAACAATAGCGTCGTACTTACAAGTTTTAATCATAGGCAAGAAATTGTTATCTACAAAGAAATAATCAGTTCTTTAGTGATGCACTGGTGAGTAGAAGGAATATGCTCTTGAGTTTGGGTTTTGAAATCTCCTGGGGTCTGATAAGTTGTGGTCAGTTTCAAACTGTGTAATTGATTTTGCAGTGTTAGATGTCCTCGCCCCTGCGGCAGGAGACCTATCTAGGTCAGGATTTAAAAAACAATTTACATCCCCAGCCATTAGGAATGGATGCAAAACATTTTGGATGAAGTCCCTATCATCCACATTGGGCGCATAAATGTTAATCAAAATTTATTATTAATGACAATCACATATCTCCCTTCAGAATCAGATACTACATCTAATACTACAAATGAGACTGTTCCCACACCTCTAGTTTTCTTTGTAAAGCTGGAATGGAACATTTCGACAGTCCAGTCTATGTGCAGCCAAATCTGATCCTTGCTTAATAAGTGGGTCTCTTGTAAAAATACTATTTTGCCATTAAAATCTGTTAGTGAGAGAAAACTTTCTTTCTTTTTAATTCATGATTCAGGCCTTTAACATTCCATCTCATAAAGTTAACTGTTCGGTCATGGAGACATTGCTTCTGAACTTTTGTTGTCATTTTGTAGTCTTAACTTAAGATAAGACAACTTTGATATATCCTTAAAATGATAGATTAGAGATAGCGTGTTCTCTTTCTCCCCCCCTGTTCCCCCCCCCCCCCCTTTTTCCTCCCCACGTGAGGCTGGACCCCACTTCACAAAGTCCCAGTCCTCTGACATACCTAAAGACAGAGCATTTCCAAAACAAAACAAGCCACCCAGCTTTTATATGGACAGTTGTGTAAACACTTTGAGCCTCTTTTTGTGCATACATCTGACCCTTAGACTGGAATCAACTCAGCCCTCCTGTACTGTGGAGAACATACTTGCTGTAATAATAAGATTATTTTCTCATTTCGTTTTCCTTAAAATAAATTGCTTCCTAATCTTCTCTTTTAATTTCAAAACATTCCAATATACATCAATAAATCATTTTTAAGCAATTAGATTCAACCATATCCATTTGGAATTTAAAACATCCACGTACCCAAAGAGCAACCCTACAAAAACCTAAGGCAGAAGGTGGCATGGCTCTACCTAACTTTCAGTTTTATTACTGGGCAGAAAACATACAAGCTATAAAAACTTGGGCATTGAAACAAATAGATGAACATATACAGGCTTTGTCAGCAATAGAAAAAAAATCCTGCAGTACTTCTATCACCACTGTACTAAAAACACAATTGTACTTCACTAACTCAGAATATGGAACCAATGTAGGAAGCTTTTTAAGATAGAGAATCTTTTATCTGTGGCACCTCTGCATGAGAATAACCTTTTTCAACCCTCACAAACATATGCAGTTTTTAATATCTGGCAAACGTTTGGTATTAAATAACTTAGAGATCTGTACATAGACAACATCTTTGTATCCTATGAACAATTACATTCTAAATTTAACTTTCCAGCAACACATTTCTTTCACTATCTTCAAATCAGAAACTTTGTTAAACAGAACCTTTCCAATTTTCCTTCTTTCCCACCTTACTCTATGCTGGAAAAAATATTGCTCAGTTTCGAGGTATCAGACAACATTTCTGCCATACTATATATAAAACCATTTTACAGTTCCTCCCTTTCAAAGATCCATGAGGACAATGGGAAAAGGATCTCTCACTCAACATTTCAGAAAAGGAGTGGAAGGCAGCAATGCAGAGAATTCACTCGAGCTCCATATGCGAAAGGCGTACAAATATTCAACTCAAAATTATATATTGAGCACATCTGCCTCACTTAAAATTATCCAAAATGTTTCCAGGGCAAGATCTAACCTGCGAATGCTACAATCAAGTTCCAGCCTCACTGGGTCAGATGTTTTGGGCCTGCACCAAATTAACATCATTCTGGACCAAAATCTTTAAATGCCTTTCAGACAGCCTTGGTGTCACAATCCCTCCTAATCCACTAACAGTTGTGTCTGGTGGACTCCCAGATGGGCTTAAAGTGGAGAAGGACAAACAAACTCTGATTGCCTTTACTACACTATTGGCACATAGACTTATTTTGCTAAACTGAAAGAATCCTAACTCTCTTCTTTTAACTCAGTGGGTAACTGATGTTTTATATTATTTGAAATTGGAAAAAATCAAATCGAACTTAAAGGATCTGTGCAGAACTTTTTCAAAACCTGGCAGGATCCAATCAATAACATTTTAGATTAAGCTCTTAAAGCACTGAGGAAGAAGATTCTCTTCCCACTTCTTCTTCTTCTCCATTTATCTTTATCCGCTTATTAATATCATCAATTTACTTATTTTTACTAGCTTTAAGTTTTACTCTGTTGGCCATAATCTCTTTCTCAGGGGTGGGGGTTGATTTGTTTTCAATCCTATTTTTGTAAAAATGGATCTATTATATGGAATTATTACAATAAAATCAATAAAATTTAAATAAATAAATAAATTCCTTTAGAATGTCCTATTTCCAAATCTCTGGAAAAGGCAACAAAAATTACTGTGATGGACATAGAAAAAGTCTTCAGGAAAAGAGAAATATATCTAGTATGTGTATGTGTTTTAAAAATCCCTTTTTTTATGTGTTTTCTTGCCATTAAAACACTCACTTAGTTACTTTAAAATAAAATTTGAAATGTATTATCCTCACATTAACACTATAATTTGATATATGCCAACATGACCACTAGGTGGCATCAAATAATACAGAATGGCTGCAGTGTTTATCATCAGAAACAGATGTCCATAGTCACTGCACTCCTTGGGGTTACCTTGCACTTTTCTCAGAAACCCTTCTCTGGACATTATTTGCTTTGGGCCACTAGGAGGCAGCACTGGAAACCCTTCAAGTACAAACTGGGACTAGATGGCAGACCAGTAGAAGGAATAATCAAACTGAGAATTATTTGGCACAGCCCAGAATCTGTAATATTAGAGGAATTGTGACTGGAAGTAGGAAACTGAATGAAAGGAAAGTGAAAAGTGCAATGACGTTAAAAACATTGGCAGACTGTAACGAAGGGAAAGTAGATCAGCAGCTGGAACACACAATTAAAAAAGTAAGCTTCTATAGGCTGCTAGGTGAAAATTAATTAATGATGGAGATGTGTACTCTCTCATATTGTGTCCTGCCATTTGCAGAAGAGTAAGCAGCAAATATGATTAAGACAAAAATCCCAATCCACTTATTTTCTAATCTGCTTATCATGCTCAAGGATTCAACCTGAAAAAAAAATCAATATGTCAATTATTGCAGAACTGGTTCAGGGTAGAACAGCAGCTGCTCCAATGTACTCCATTATAGTGTCACTATATATTTTGAATCAGCACTGTGGGCAAAGCAGAAGCCAATTCTGGATGGAAGGCAGTGCCAGTCCCAGTAGCAATGAATGCAAAGTGCCATCTAATATAGAACTGGTTTAGAACAAGATAAGAACAAGTGAAGTGGCAGTAAACACAAAAGTGCATTTGTGAAAAATCACATCCTCAAAATCATAAAACATGGCATGGCAGGGTGATGCAGTCACCATCTTATTCTGTTTAATGGATGCATCTTCCTTGGGTCAAATCATTGGCTGTGAGGATTGTTTTCTGCTAAGTACAACAACTTTTATCCCATATCCCCAAAGACGTGCATGTTATTTGAACGGTGACACTAAATCGGTCCCAGGAGAGATTGTGGTTGAGTGGGCCGACCTGTCTTGTTCACTGTTGCCTCCTGCTTTGCTTCTGTGATGGAATTTACCTATAAACATATTATTGTGTTGAAGGTTTCATTTTCAGTGGATTAATTTCAAATTTTTGACCATCAATTCAAAATCATTAACTATCATGACAAAGTGAAAGAACATTTTCAAAAAGATTTGAAGATTTATTAAAACTCAAATAACTGAAACCTCTTATTCATATGAATATTCCTACCTTTAATTCCTTACCTTATAGAAGCTCCTTTGGAAGCAGTTCAAGCTTCTAATGTTCTTGAGGTAAGACTGTATTAGCTTTGCAAACCTGCAATTGAGCAGTTTATCCCATTCTTCCAAGCAGATCCTCTCAAGCTCCATCATATTGGATGGGTAAATCATTCGTAAGCTGCCACCTTTGGGTCCCTCCACAGATGTTCCATGGAGTTTAAGTCTGGCTTTGGTTGGGATACTCAATGAAAGACAAAGACTTGTCTCAAAGCTACTTCAGTATTGTCTTGACTGTATGCTTTGGGTCATTGTGCTGAAACAGTTGCTCCAGTCTGAGGCTCAGTGCACTCTGGAGCAGGTTTTCCTCAGAGACTTGTCTGTATTTAAACCCAGGTAACACAAAGGAATGCCCCCAGAATACTTCCAGTGAAACCTGTGAGAACATTGCTGTATTTTTCAATCAAAAAATTAATGATATTAGAGATAACATAGTATATCTCCCCAACACTGCAGAACCTCCAAAGCCCCGGTACTCCATTATAAACAAATTAAATGCTTTCACCAGGATAGATTTACCTGAATTACATAGTATAATCTCTCCACTGAAACCCTCCACCTGCGTCCTTCACCCAGTACCAACAAGGTTTTTCAAAGAAGTATCAGGCGTGCTAATTGACGATATTCTTGACATAGTAAATTCGTCATTAGATACGGGGGTCTTCCCAGACTGTCTTAAGACTGCTGTAGTTAAACCCCTGCTCAAGAAAAATAATCTTGACCCCTCGGCTCTTGAAAATTTTAGACCCATCTCTAACCTGCCCTTCTTAATAAAATTCTAGAGAAGGCAGTCATTATGCAGCTAAATGACCACCTCAAAAAACAGCTATTCTTGATAAATTTCAGTCAGGTTTCAGAACAAATCACAGCACAGAAACTGCACTCGTTAAAGTAGTAAATGACTTGCGAGTAAATGCAGACAGAGGCCATTTATCTGTTCTCATCCTCTTAGATCTGAGTGCTGCATTTGACACCATTGATCACAATATTCTTAGAAATCGCCTTAGTCAATGGGTGGGCCTCTCTGGCAGTGTCTTAAATTGGTTTGAATCCTACGTGGCAGGTAGAAAATTCTTTGTGAGTTGTGGTAATCACATCTCAAAGACACATGATATCCGATATGGTCTTCCATAAGGCTCTATCCTGGGTCCGCTGTTATTCTCAATCTACATGCTTTCGTTAGGTCAGATTATCTCAGGTTTCAACGTGAGCTACCACAGCTATGCTGATGACACACAGCTGTACTTATCAATAGCACCTGATGACTCTGACTCTTTCGATACACTAACACAATGTCTTACTGGTATTTCTGAATGGATGAATAGTAATTTTCTCAAACTAAATAAAGAGAAAACTGAAATTTTAGTAATTGGCAATAATGGATTCAATGAAGATATCAGAAATAAACTTGATGCATTAGGATTAAAAGTTAAGATGGAAGTAAAAAACTTAGGGGTAACTGTTGACTGTAATCTGAATTTTAAATCGCATATTAATCAGACCACTAAGACAGCATTTTTTCACTTAAGAAACATAGCAAAAGTAAGACCTCTTATATCATTGAAAGATGCTGAGAAATTAATTCACGCTTTTGTTTTCAGTCGACTAGATTACTGTAACGCACTCCTCTCAGGTCTACCCAAAAAAGACATAAATCACTTGCAACAAGTGCAGAATGCAGCTGCTAGAATCCTAACTAGGAAAAGAAAATCCAAGCACATTTCTCCAGTTTTGATGTCACTACACTGGTTACCTGTGTCATTCAGGATTGACTTTAAAATTCTGCTTATGGTTTATAAAGCCTTAAATAATCTCGCTCCATCTTATATATCGGAATGCCTCACACGTTATATTCCAAATCGTAACCTTAGATCCTCAAATGAGTGTCTCCTTAGAATTCCAAAAGCTAAACTTAAAAGAAGTGGTGAGGCGGCCTTCTGCTGCTATGCACCTAAAATCTGGAATAGCCTGCCAATAGGAATTCGCCAGGCTAATACAGTAGAGCACTTTAAAACACTGCTGAAAACACATTACTTTAACATGGCCTTTCTATAACTTCACTTTAACGTAATACTGATACTCTGTATGTTCAATTAATCATAATAACTATTCATAGTGGCTCCAAAATCCGTACTGACCCCTACTCTCTCTTCTGTTTCTTTTTCCGGTTTCTTTGTGGTGGCGGCCTGCCCCACTACCACCTACTCAAAGCATCATGATGCTCCAACACTGATGGACTGAAAGCCAGAAGTCTATGTGACCATCATCATCAAGCCGTTCAGTGAGAACCCTAAATACAAAGAGGACTGTTTCATTTATGTTAGGTAGATTGCCCAGAGGGGACTGGGTGGTCTCTTGGTCTGGCAACCCTGCAGATTTTATTTTTTTTTTCTCCAGCCTCTGGAGTTTTTTTTTTTTGTTTTTTCTGTCCACCCTGGCCATCGGACCTTACTTATTCTATGTTAATTAATGTTGACTTATTTTTATTTTTTATTGTGTCTTCTATTTTTCTATTCTTCATTTTGTAAAGCACTTTGAGCTACATTTTTTTTGTATGAAAATGTGCTATATAAATAAATGTTGTTGTTGCTGTTGTATTTGGCTGCATTCATCCTTCAGTCAATTCTAAACAGTCTCCCTGTGCCTGCTGCTGAAAAGCACCACATAGAATGCTGCTGCCACGACCATCATTCACCACAGAGATGTTATTAGACAACAGATGAGCATTGACAGGTCTTTGTCAGACGTAGTGCTTGGAGTTCTGCACAAACAGTTTCATTTTTGTCTCATCAGACCAGAAATTTTTTTTCCTTATGCTGTTAGAATAGAAAGTGGCTGTCAGATGCGTTTTACTCAAGAGTGTCTTCTGTCCAGCCTCTCTGCTATAAATGCTTGATTGATGGAGTGCTGCTGAGATGATCGTCATTCCGACACCTTCTCCCATCTCAGCAGAGGACTTCTGAATCACTGTTAGAGTCATCATTGGGCTGTTGGTCACCTCCCTAACCAAGGCTCTTCCCTTCTTGGTTACTCAGTGCGGTCTCAGTTCATTGTTAGCACACCCTCACTTCATTTCCTTTGTTTATTCCCCATTCAGGATTTGCATACTGACGTCTCTCCTTAAAGATGCCTTAGACATAAAGAGTGGAGTCACTGAGATCGAGTCAGTTAAGCCTGTCTCTAAGACACAGTGGAGATGGATTTCTCACTTCTGTTTTTGGTGACCTTCTTTGTGTTGTTTGAAGGTGAAATCAAGAAATAAAATTATTACACCTGTTATGTGAATTCTACTAAGTAGTACTGTAATTGTATTTATGTCTAAACGATAAACTAATTGTACTTTATTTAATATCTTGTATTCTCTTCTATCCAGGGTCCTCTGGAGATATCATCATGACTCAGTCTCCCTCAAGTCGGTCTGCATGGCCAGGAGAAACTGTCAGCATAAACTGTAAAGCCAGCAGCTCCATTACCAGTAGTAGCAGCCGTAAACTTCTTTCCTGGTATCAGCAGAGAACAGGAGAAGCTCCAAAACTTCTGATCTACTGGTCAAACACTCTGCAGTCTGGGATCTCAAGTCGCTTCAGTGGCAGTGGCTCAGGACTTGATTATACGCTGACCATCAGTAACGTGCAGCCTGAAGATGCAGGACATTATTACTGTATGCAGGGCTACGACTGGCCTCACACAGTGATGCAGAGCCGTACAAAAACTCCCTTGACTTGTCTGTGCAGCTGCTGTTCTTAATTTTGCTGGCTGTAAGAACGAAGTCATGGGGTTGGCACACAAGAGAGAAAGAAAGAGAAAAAGAGAAGAGAAAGAGAAAGAGAGTCTTCTGATCACAACATATTACAGAAAGGGCAGCATGTGAGAAAATGACCCAATCCAGAAAACCATTGCAGTAAAAAAGAATTAAATACATCATAAAAAATATCTATCTATCTATCTATCTATCTATCTATCTATCTATCTATCTAT
>JANRMT010062807.1:37294700-37350964 GCA_026402145.1 Polypterus bichir lapradei
AAGGTGCAAAAGTGTTCACTGCTTTTATTAAAACAATCAAACAAAAACAAGTGTCCCAAAAGTGCAGTGCTCCAATATCCATAATTAAATAATCCATAAAAAGGTGTATCAGTGGAAATGAAAATCACAATAATTAAGTCCATTAAAATGAGCTTAAAAAACAACCAGCAGTAACAGTCCTTCTTCTTTTAACACTGATGGCTCCTCTGGTTATCCTTGCAGCAGAGGAGTCGCCCTAACAGCAGACACAGCTGACCCTCAGGTCTGGTTACCTGCCGTTGCATGGCTACGAAGAGGATCCCTTTCTGGACTGAGACTTGGGCTCCCAACAGGCCATGGCGCTCACATCTGGGCTCTACTCCCAAACCTCCTCGACTCATGTTTCCTTCCTGGTCTTCCATGGTGGACCACGCAATCTCCCGGTCACTCCCGCTCTTTGGAACAGCTCAGCTGGAGCAACCCAAAATCCAACCACCCCCAAGAGTGTCGGTCACACACTCTTCTTCAGGGCTCACTTCCCAGCTGCCTGCTTTCTCACCCTCGAGCCTTCTCTCCTCAGCTCACTTACAATTTGTGTTTTTTGTGCAGCTTTGCTGGTTTTGAGCACTGCTTTGTTCGTTAGATATTGATATGTGTTTTCAGATTTTTAATTGGTTTTGTCCTAATATTAAAAGGGCAACAAGTCTTAGCCTTATTATTTATATAGTGGACCACCAGGGGCATACAGCCACCCTAACCCCAACAAAGACAGGCAGGACACAAATTGCCACACAGCACACCTTTATTTATAGGTGGGGAAGCGCCTTCTTCTCTGCCCACAAGATCCCAATGTCCACAAGACAAAGCACAGTCTTTTCCTTCTCTCTTTCTCTCCGCCTTCATTTGATTCTACTCCTAAGAGCGCGCCAGGTGGCTCATCAGTATTACCTAAAATCACTCTCAGGTGTGGTGGAAGTCCATCGTAGTGCTCTGCAGCTTCCCTTGGTGGCCCCCCACAGAACTCAACAGGGCTATGCCAAATTCCAAGTACCTGCGTGGCCTATGGAAACCTGTATTGCCACAGCTGCCCAGGAGGGCTGCCCTTTAGCGTCCTAGGAGAGGTAGTGCCTTGGAGATTCTCCTAAACCAATTGATTTATCAGTAAATAATTAAACGAACAAGGGCGAATGCGAACGCAGCAAATTCGCTACGCATAACACTTTGGTGTAAATCGCTGATCAACACTACTCCTGAAATGTGACTCAGCAATAAAATTTATTATGTTATAGATTTAATTTTAAATGCACAAATTTTCATTTTATGCCCATCAATACATAATTAATTACTCATAATGACAAAATGAACAGGTTTGCAAATTTATTTAAAATCAAAAAACTAAAATCTCTGATTCATTTAAATATTCAGACCCTTTGTAGAAGTTCCTTTTTCAGCAATTATAGCTTTACAGTGTGTTAAATCTCTATAAGCTTTACACATCTGGAATTGGGCGGTTTATCCCATTCTTTCTGGTAGATACTCTCAAGCTTCATTAGACTGAGTGGGACGTGTCTGTTAATTTCCATCTTCAGGTCTCTACACACATAATGCTTTATAGGGTTTCATTCTGGGCTTTGGCTCGGCCATTCAAGGACAGTCAGGGAAGTCCCCTGAAGCTACTCCAGTGTTTTCAGTGTAGAGCCTGGTCTATTCATGACATAATGCTTGGATTTCTGCCCAAAGAGTTTAATTGTTGTCTATTCAGAGCAGAAAATCTTTTTCCTCATGCTCTTAGAGTACAAATGGGATGTCAAAAGCTTTTTACTTGGGTGGCTTCTGTCTACCCACTTTGCCATAAATGTGTGACTGATGGAGTGCTGGTGAGATAGTTATCCTTCCTGCAGAATCTCCTATCTCAGTTGAGGATTTTTTAAGCTCTTTAAAGTGACCATTGGGTCTTGGTCACCACTTTATCAAGGGCCTGCTCACCTTATTACTCAGTTTGACAAGATGGACAACTTAGGAAGTGTCATGGTGGTTCCAAACTTCTTTCATTTCACAATTATTTGAGGCCACTGTGCTCCTGGGAATACCCAAACCTATGGAAATGGTTTTGTACACTTGCCTTGATCTATGCCTCGCCACATTTTCTTCTCTGAGGGTTACACTGAGCTCCTTGGACTTCATGGCTAATATTTCATCCTGACATGCAGTGTGAATTGTAGGATATTCACAGGTACAAGTGTACCTTTCTAAACAATGTCCAAATCATTTAATTTTCCTAAGGTGAACTTCAGGATAGATAGATAGATACTTTATTAATCCCAAGGGGAAATTCACATAACCCAGCAGCAGCATACTGATACAAAAAAAAAAATATATATTAAATTAAAGAGTAATAAAAATGCAGGTAACAACAGACAATAACTTTGTATAATGTTAACGTTTACCCCCCTGGGGGGACTTGAAGAGTTGCATAGTGTGGGGGAGGAACGATCTCCTCAGTCTGTCAGTGGAGTAGGACGGTGACAGCAGTCTGTCACTGAAGCTACTCCTCTGCCTGGAAATGATACTGTTCAATGGATGCAGTGAATTCTCCATGATTGACACGAGCCTGCTCAGCGCCCGTCTCTCTGCCACAGATGTCAAACTGTCCAGCTTCATTCCAACAATAGAGCCTGCCTTCCTCACAAATTTGTCCAGGTGTGAGGCGTCCTTCTCCTTTATGTTGCCTCCCCAGCACACCACCGCGTAGAACAGGGCACTTGCAACAACCGTCTGGTAGAACATCTGCGCCATCTTATTGCTTATTGGTGAAGGAAGGACGTCAGCCTTCTAAGGAAGTATAGTCGGCTCTGTCCTCTCTTGCACAGAGCATCAGTATTGGCAGTCCAGTCCAATTTATCATCCAGCTGCACTCGCAGGTATTTATAGGTCTGTACCCTCTGCACACAGTCACCTCTGATGATGACGGGTCCATGAGGAGCCTGGGCCTCCTTAAATCAACCACAAGTTCCTTGGTCTTGCTGGTGTTCAGGTGTAAGTGGTTTGAGTCGCACCATTTAACAAAGTCCTTGATTAGCTTCCTGTACTCCTCCTCCTGCCCACTCCTATGCAGCCCACAATAGCAGTGTCATCAGCGAACTTTTGCATGTGGCAGGACTCCGAGTTGTATTGGAAGTCCGATGTATATAGCCTGAACAGGACCGGAGAAAGCAGTCCCCTGAGGCGCTCCTGTGTTGCTGACCACAATGTCAGACATGCAGTTCCCAAAGACACACATGCTGAGGTCTGTCTGTAAGATAGTCCACGATCCATGCCACCAGTTGTGAATCTACTCCCCTCTCTGTCAGCTTGTCCTTAAGCAGCAGAGGTTGGATGGTGTTGAAGGCGCTAGAGAAGTCCAGAAACATAATTCTTACTGCACCACTGCCTCTGTCCAAGTGGGAGAGGGATCGGTGTAGCATGTAGATGATGCCATCCTCCGCTCCCACCTTCTCCTGGTATGCGAGCTGCAGAGGGTCGAGGGCGTGGTGGACCTGTGGCCTCAGGTGGTGAAGCAGCAGTCGCTCCATGGTCTTCATCACATGTGACGTCAGAGCGACAGGCCAGAAGTCATTCAGCTCACTAGGACGTGATACCTTTGGGACTGGGGTGACACAAGATGTTTTCCAAAGCCTTGGGACTCTCCCCTGTTCCAGGCTCAGGTTGAAGATGCACTGTAGAGGACTCCCCAGCTCCAGCGCACAGGCCTTCAGCAGTCATAGCGATACTCCATCTGGACCCGCTGCTTTGCTGGCACGAAGTCTCCTCAGCTCTCTGCTCACCTGCGCTGTTGTAATTGTGGGTGGGGATGTCCCTCCTATGCTGGTATCAGCAGAAGGATGGTTGGAGGATGCAGTACTCCGATGTGAGGGTGGGTTAGGGTGGTCAAACCTGTTAAAGAAGTTGTTCATCTGGTTTGCTCTCTCCACGTTTCTCTCGATGGTGTCACCCCGCTTCGAGCTGCAGCCAGTGATGATCTTCATCCCATCCCATACTTCCTTCATACTGTTATTCTGCAACTTCTGCTCCAGCTTTCTCCTGTACTGCTCCTTCGCTGCCCTGAGCTGGACTCGGAGTTCCTTCTGCATGCGCTTGAGCTCATACTAATCACCGCCTTTAAAAGCCCTTTTCTTCTGGTTCAAAAGGCCCGTGATGTCACTTTTAATCCATGGATTGTTGTTAGCATAGCAGCGTACTGTTCTTACTGGAACTACAATGTCCACACAGAAGTTGATGTAGTCAGTAGTGCAGTCAACAACCTCTTCAATGTCCTCATTACGTAATCCCTGCAGGATATCCCAGTCTGTAGTTCCAATGCAGTCTCTCAGAGCCTGCTTTTCCTTAGGGGACCACTTCCTGATTGATCGTGTGGTTGTAGGTAGCGCCTTCACTCTTGGTTTGTAGTGAGGCTGAAGTAGAACCAGGTTATGATCTGCTTTCCCAAGCACAGGCAGTGGGGTGGCGCTGTATTCGTCTTTAATGTTTGCATACAGTAGGTCAATAGTCCTATTTCCCCGGGTGTTACAATCCACATAGGCTGCTGGGAGAAGGCAGGTAATGTTTTGTCCAGCGTCACCTGGTTAAAGTCTCCAGCGATTAGCACAAGCATCTCAGGGTGCTGCGTTTGTAATTTCGCAACTGCGGAATGGATGACGTCACTTGCTATCTCCGCATTTGCTCGAGGGGGGGATGTAAACAATAACAACAATGACGTGTCCAAACTCTCTGGGCAAGTAATAGGGAAGCAGACTTATGGCCAACAGTTCGATGTACCTCCAGCAAGTGGAGATTTTAACGTTTACATGTCCAGAGTTGCACCATCTTGTATTGACATAGAGAGCGACACCCCCTCCTTTCTGCTTCCCGCAGGTACTTGCGTCTCTGTCTGCTCTAACTGTGCTAAAACCGGGTAGCTCCACGTTAGCATCTGGGATGTTAGTTGTTAGTTATAGTTATAGAAACATCTCATAGACAATAAAAAGCAAACAAGTTGTACCAGGCCATGAATTGGAGTGCCACAGCAAAGAGTATGAAGATTTAGTGTATATGAAGGAGAAATTTCAGTTGTTGATTTAATAAATTTGCAGTTCTTTCCGAAAGCATGTTTTGCATTTTTATTGTGGATTGCTGAATGTACATAGATGTGAAAAAATGGCAAAAACGTATTAATGTAAAATTAAACCTATAACACACCAAAGTGTGTAGAAAGTGAAGGGATCCGAATTTCTGAATCCAACATAAGTAAAAGGCATATTGAAGTGTGACTAGTAGGGGGCGCTGCAGCACCCCAAACCTCAGACACAATCTCACGGGTTCAAGTCCCGGTTTAAAGAAAAGGTTTATTTGCACAAATACCTTTGCAAAACGCTTCAACAATGACACAAACACAACATGATTCTTCTTTTTTTTCTTTCTTCTTTCAGTCCACCAGGAGACCTTTGTCCTCTTCCTCTTCTTATGTTATGAATGACACAATGGTGACACTACTGCTTTGTATTAATGAGGACTGTGTGAAATCTGCAAGTCTTTCTGGTGTCCATGTGGCTTTCCTCCATGTTCTCCAGATTCATCCAAGGACATGCAAGTTACAGTATGTAACCCTGTGATGCAAAACTGACCACTGATATAGTATGTGCATGTGTGTGTGTGTTCACCCTACTATCATCTGGTGCCTTGTCTAAGGACTGTTCTTGCCTTAAGCCAGATGCTTTCTGGTATACGTTTCAGCTTCCCTGCAATCCTTTAATGGATAAGATGGTTAGAAAATAGATAGATGGATAATATCATGTTTTTATTCATTTTCCAAGGCCTGTTGTTGGGTTCATCTACATCAGTAATCTTTACTTTATACAACAATGCACTATATTATGTGGGAAGCAATTGAACTTATATTGCTGAAAAAAACAAACAAAAAAAAAAACAAAAATAGAACAAAGGCAAAAATGGTTAGCATTTGTTATAGCAATTTCAGTCAGTCAGTCAGTAATTTACCAACACACTATATCCTAACTACAGGGTCACGGGGGTCTGCTGGCGCCAATCCCAGCCAACAAAGGGCGCAATGCATAAACAAACCTCGAGGAGGGTGCCAACCCACCGCAGGATACACACCCGCACACCAAGCACACACTAGAGACAATTTAGAATTGCCAATACACCTAACTTGGGTGTCTTTGGACTCTGGGAGGAAACCCACACAGACACAGGGAGAACATGCAAACTCCACGCAGGGAGGACCCTAGCAATTTCATTTTTTGACAAAAGCAAAAAGATTTAGTTAGTGTTACAGCCAAGCCATAATCACACATACAGCTACACAGCACTTGCAGGGACAGGACAGTAAGGTCACCAAGTGTTCAGGACAAAAATGATATCCAGCCTTCCTTAGTTCAAAATGAGCGAGGCTTTGATAAAACCACAAAATGGCAGATGCATGAATTCTCCCTTCTCTCAGTTCATTGTCGAGCACACCCTCACTTCATTTCCTTTGTTTCTTCCCCATTCAGGATTTGCATACTGACGTCTCTACTTAAAGCTGCCTGAGACATAAAGAGTGAAGTCACTGAGATCGAGTCAGTTAAGCCTGTCTCTAAGACACAGTGGAGATGGATTTCTCACTTCTGTTTTTGGTGACCTTCTTTGTGTTGTTTGAAGGTGAGGTCTAGATATAAATAAATTTTCGCACCTGTTATACGAATTCTACTAATTAGTACTGTAATTGTATTTATGTCTAAAAAATAAACTAATTGTACTTTATTTAATCTCTTGTAATCTCTTCTATCCAGGGTCCTGTGGAGATATCATCATGACTCAGTCTCCCTCAAGTCTCTCTGCACGGCCAGGAGAAACTGTCAGCATGAACTGTAAAGCCAGCAGCTCCATTACCAGTGGCAGCAATAAACGTCTTGCCTGGTATCAGCAGAGAGCAGGAGAAGCTCCAAAACTCCTGATTTACTTAGCAAGCACTCTGGTGTCTGGGATCTCAAGTCGCTTCAGTGGCAGTGGCTCTGGACTTGATTACACGCTGACCATCAGTAACGTGCAGCCTGAAGATGCAGGACATTACTACTGTCAGCAGTATAACAGCTGGCCTCTCACACAGTGACACAGAGCCGTACAAAAACTCCCTCGACTTGTCTGTGCAGCTGCTGTTCTTAATTTTGCTGATGATAAGAGTGAAGTCATGGGGACATACATGAGAGAAAGAAAGAGAAAGAGAACAGAAAGAGAGTCTCCTGATCACCTGACCCAATCCAGAAAACCTTTAGGGTAAAGAAATAATATTCTGAAATATTTCTGTATTATTAGCTGTGTTAGTTGGCTTTGCCTGGAAAAATTCATAAGGCAGTGGGCCTTAGTAATATTGTCGTTGGTTATTTGAATGCATTGGAAGTACTTTGCAACTACGTAAATACTTTACTGTATACAGTTTTTGTAGTTTTTTTTTTAATAAAAAGCTAATATTACTAGCAGGATGTGTGGCATAGTGGTCAAGGCTTCGGACTTCTATCCTTGTGGTTCAAATCCTGGTACTGACACTGTGTGACGATGAGCCGGTCACTGCACCTTTCTGTGTTTTAATTTGGAAAAAGAAATTAAACCAACTGTACCCCAAATGCTATCAGTCATCTTTAATAAAAACACTATAGAAATAAGAAATAATAATATTATAAGGTCACTGGAGCAGTGTACTCTTAATCATCCTATACACATTGCTCATGTGTTAAACATTCCTGTATTAGATCATTTTCTGCTTTTTTTTCTGTATTTAAACTTTAGGTAATAAAAAAGTGGGTTGGATAATGGATGGATGGATGGATAATAAAAAGATGCAGGGTTATTTTTTAGTTGTCCACAACTATTTTAGTTGATTTTTATTTTTCAAATTCACAAAAGTTCATGTTTCTAAAAAAATTGGCGTATCTCACAATGATACCGTTTTTTAAGTATTGAAAAAAATGCAATCATTTTTGTAATAGAATCTTTTTCAAACATATTTTTTTCCTATATTTTTTTAATTTGTGACTGGTTGCAATTGATTGCCAAGGCGTTTTGCTTTATCTGAACTAGAATATACAATGTGCAAAGGTTCCAACCTGAGCACCTGTTATGCTGTACTCTGTATATTAAAAAGTAATCAGAGTGGAAGAGTCACGTTATATTACATCACTTTTGTGTTTTTATTGCAAATTAAAATAACATTAATGTCACTGTGTCATTAGAAAAACGTCCTCTGTTTACAGTATTATTTATAGCCTAAATCAACAAAAATCACAGAAAGTGGTGACAGAATGGAGTCTTTTGTAGAGTAACGGCACATACCTCCACACTCACTCAGGTTTGATAGTTTAGAGACATAATTTATTTTTCTGATTCCACTTACTGCATAATGCCATATCATACCCAAAGAAGTATCCCACCCTGGATGGAATGCCTTTCCATAATAAAGCTCACGAACACATCAGACCAATTTGGAGTCTCCAGGTAAGCTAACCCGCACGTCTTTGGAGTTAAGCTGGAGTACCTGGAAGCAGAAATGCAGACACAAGGAGAAAATGCAAATCCCATAAGCTGAGATTTGTTTCTTGAAGTTTTACATCACTGTGATACCCATAAAAAATAAAGTAAAAAACTAACAATTCTGTATGATAGCACTGTGCAACATTTCCTGTTGTGGAAAAAACTTTGCTCTATCTTCAAAGAAGACAGTCAAGGAGCCCAGATGAGAATGTAGAACATTTCTTTTTTTAGACAGTGTTATGCGCAAATGTCTCAGTCCATGTAGTGAGAAATCAATTAAACAATTCATCTACTTTTATACTTTTCTATTATCATCACCTCATTTAATACAACACACCATTTGACTCTTATATTCAGAATTTTATCTCCTCCTCCAATCAACTAACACCACCAGTCATTTCTGACTCATGTCAACTCTCCCTTTGATCTGAACGCAACTTCATTCATTAGTTTATCCTCACTTTCTAAAGGAGTGTTTGTTATTCATTTACCTCATTTTAACCTTGGAAAATCAAGTTGTTTTTTTCTCTTTAAGAAGAGGCAGACCTCATATGCTTAAGCTTTAAGCTACATTTAGTTAACCCTTGAGTTACCTTCACTCCTTTACCATTTGTTTAATAATTAATTCTATTAGAGTTTCAAAAATTGACTAAAAATTCTATTTTCCATGCACAGTAGAGAGTTAAGCCTACAATGCACAGGTGCAAACTAGTTGTCAACTTAAACATAAAAGACATGAATCATTGGTAGCCTATGACCAGAGCCACCCCTTCTAAACACAGGTCAAGTGCTACAAGTATGGCCCATGATCAGCAGCCATACCACATGCAATTCACAACAGTTCATCCACCTGAAGCTAAGCATGTTCGGGCCTGGCCAGTACTTGCATGGGAGACCAACCACAAAAAGCTTGGGTTGGTGTTGGCAAGGCCAGCAGGAGGTGTTTACCCTTTGGTCTGAATGTGGATCCTAATGCCCCACTGCAGTGATGAGAACACTATTCTGTAAAAATGTCACTGTCCTTCGAATGAGATGTAAAACCAACGTCTTGACTCTATGTGGTCATAAAAATCCCTGGGCACCCTTTGTTAAGAGTTGGATGTATACCTGACATACTGGCTACATTGCCCCTAATCATCTCCAGTCTCCAATTGGCTAACTGTCTCTCATCCCTGCACCATCTAAGAGCTAATTTATGATGAGCGTAGTGGTGCAAAATGGCTGCCTTTGCATCATCCAGGTGGATACTGTACATTAGAAGTGGCTGGAATTGCTCCCCACTTACTATGGAAAGCTCTTTATGTAGTGAGAAAATCTCTATATAAATGTTAAGAATTATTATTATTATTATGAATTAAGGACTGATATGCCATGGCCCAATGCAGGTTCACAGATCTTCTGTCACACACGTGCGCATGGGAAACAGCTAAATGGCCTACAAAATGGTAATTACATGCCAGACCAGGGGGTGGAGGAGTGTGCTAACTGTCTCTCTCAGTCTCTTGCAGACCATTCTTGGGAAATACTACTTGGTTCCAACACCAACAATGACTTAACTTCTGGTCAGGAAGATGTCATTTCCGGTTCTGACGCCGATGACATAATTTCCCGTTTTATCAGTTAAAGCTGCCATCTTGTCTCCATGTAATCAGTTCTGTTCTGGACTCTGTTCTATGCACATCGTGCTACTTTAAATCAATTTTTGCAGTCAGGAAAAACAATATATGGGTGGCTGCCCCAAATCTTTATGATGTCTTTGACTCTTTCTTATCACATTTCACAACTCAGGATCTACGCTGGACAACCAATTGGATTGCACATTTTTGTCACTTTGATTACTTGACTTGAGTCAGATAACTATTCCCACAACCCTAATCTTAAACACAGTGTAACTGGGCATAACACATAATATCACTGACGTATACCATAAAGCAAAAACCTTCGTAACGGAGTGGAGCTCAGGAGGTCCACAGATTAACATTGTAGTCATTCACCTATTGTCATCAATTTCCATTAACAAGCTGAGAGAAGGTTTCAAGTCAGTATCAGTCAGGAGCACAGAAAAGACAAAAGTAAAAGAAAAGCATGAAGAAGAAATTTGTGCTACATTTAGGACACATGTTTTAGAAATCTATATTGGTCCAACTTACAGTAAGCTAGCTAATAATACCTCAGTTACTACTACATTAAAGCTATCGGTTTACTGGAGAAAAATTGGATTTACAGTAGCATTATGTGTGATATCGAGTGTTTAAGAGATATTATCTGTTCTTACAGTACCTACCTGACACAATGTTAAGACTTATTTATTACAGGAATATAAACCTCAGGACCTACACACGTTGTTAAAGGCTGCTATTGTTAGTTGACATATGAAGTACTCTGAGTGTGGTTGCATTGAGGTCATGTTTGTAAATTTCACCAACACACAAGAAGTTCTCTGGCTTACTAGTTAGTTATTGGCTGAATTGTGGGAGAGTACCACACAACAACTTGGACATCCAAAAAGAACAATTAGTTCAGATGAACCTCAACAGTTGGTTAATTTGAAAACTTCAGCTCAGTAAGACATACTTGAGGCTATGCAGGGCACAAGAACATTTAAGCTTCTTGGAAATCATCAGCATCAACTCAGAACTTGAATAGAAGCTGTCGTGTGATGACCTGATAGATGACTTTGGCTTCAAAAAATGTAGACGTGCATTTTTGTGATAGGCAACACAGAGACTGAGGAAACCCTAAAACATTCACTTTCAAGTTTTGATTATTTTGATAAAAGTATTCATATTTCATGTTAAAAGTTAGAGTTAAGTTTGTGATATGTGATTTATTTGTTTACTTATTATTTATTTACATTTTTGTTGTTCAAATTAAATATTCATGTAATCGATTCAGAGAGCGGCAGGGTGGGTGGGCCGGTGGACCCAAGAAGATTCTGCCCAGGGCCCTGGTTTGGCTAGGGGCAGCAGTGCCTATAACAGAACTGCTTGGAGAGAGAACAGTGGTGAAGTAAAGCAAACTAAATAAGCCAAAAAAAAAGGCATCTCAGACATAGTAACGAAAACAACTTTGCCCGATGGCATTAAGGTAGGATTACGATAGCTTCAATTATAAAGAAATAATTCAAATACTTATATAAACATACCAAGAAAATATAAAGATAAAAAATTAAAATTAAATAAATAATAACTAATAATTACAAATATTAGTAAAAAATACATAATAAAAAAATTGAGAAAAGCAATATATTAAAAGAGAAGAAGTCATGTTCCATAGTAAAAATGAACTTTAGCATGACAGTGTGCTGTGGACAAACCTGGAGGGAGGTTTACAGTGTATTAGAATCTCAAGTGATTGACACGGAAGAGTGAGAAGGCCAGCATCAGATGATTTCTGGTACCACTTATATTAGATAAGGAGAAACAAATGTGAAAAGTCACTGTAAAAGAAAAGAGTGATTAGAACAGTAAACAGAGGAGAAGATCTGTTGTCCAAACACAAAGAGAAAGAGCAGAAACTGATTGTTGATATGAACCTGAATGACAGAAAAGAGAAGTTGCAGTTGAACAGCGGAGTTTGAATGAACTAAGGCAGGTGATTTGCATAGACACGCCCCTTAGTGTCTAAATGTCCACCTGACTGCACTGGCTGTGTTTATAGCCTCTGAGTGAGGCAGACTGACAAGGATCTGAAGTGACAATGATGCCTCTTGTGCCACTCCTCTGCATCTTTGTCTTCTTCAGTCATCGTATGAGAATTTTTTCAAAGTTTAATATTTATATATACTTGGAAAGAAGAGCTTCCTAAAAAAACAATATAAGAAATATATCCAGCCATCCATCCATTATCCAACCTTCTATATCCTAACTACAGGGTCACGGGGGTCTGCTGGAGCCAATCCCAGCCAACACAGGGCACAAGGCAGGAAACAAACCCTAGGCAGGGAGCCAGCCCGCCGCATATATATATATATATATATATATATATATATATATATATATATATAGTGATAGAAAATAATTTGTCACAACGACAAAAACAATGAGTACAATGAATGATTTTACTGGGACATAATGGCAGTTTCACTCACCTTTAGGCTCTTTGACTGCCTCCTAATCGCACATGTATAACATGACCCCCCCCCCCCCAGCCTAGACCCCTCAGGTTGGGTGACCTGCTCCGAGAGGTTATGGACACGCGAGAGAGCATCTGCGTTGGCCTGCAAGGAACCTTTACGATAAATGATACTAAAACGATAAGGTTGCAGATCTAAGAACCACCTAGTGATGCGCGGGTTAGACTCACGATGAAGGGACATCCACTGTAAAGCGGCGTGATCCATCACCAGAGTAAACTCACATCCCAATAGGTAGTACCTTAAAGACGTGATAGCCCACTTGATCACCAAGGCTTCTCGCTCCACCGCAGCATACTTGGTCTCAAGTTCCGAAAATTTCCGACTAAGGTACATAACGGGGTGTTCAACACCGTCGACGCACTGGCTCAGCACGGCACCCAATCCTGTGGCTAATGTGTTGGTCTGGAGAATAAAAGTAACAGAAAAATCAGTAGATTTCAACACAGGTGCTGACTTAAGGGCCAACTTTAGGTCACAGAATGCTTTATCAACTGAATCGTCCCATACCACTTTTAAAGGTGCTCGTTTATTTTTTTGTTAAATTAGATAAGGGCGAAGCAATTTCAGAGAAATGCAGTACAAAACGGCGATAGTAACCCGCCAACCCTAAAAGTGCCTGTACCTACCGCTTATTTATCGGACGGGTCCAATTTATGATGGCATCAACTTTATTACATTGTGGTTTAACAACACCCCCACCAACTACATAGCCTAAATATTTGGCTTCTTTCAATCCGAAGAAACATTTCTTCGGATTAATACGAAGCCCAGCTGACACTAGTGTGGAGAGCACTGTTTTAACCTGCCATACATGATCCTTCCATGTGCCGGAATAAATGACTACATCATCTAAGTAGGCGGCACTATAGGAATTGTGGGGCTGTAGCAGTGTGTCTATCAGACGTTGAAAATTAGCTGGTGCCCCGTGCAAACCAAAAGGAAGGACCCTGTATTGCCAATGTCCACTGGGTGTACTAAAAGTGGTTTTCTCTTTAGCGGAGCCCGTTAAGGGAACTTGCCAATACCTTTTAGTCATGTCAAGAGTAGTTAGGAATCGAGCGTTCCCTAACCGATCAAGTAAATCATCCACTCGCAGCATGTTATACACATCGAATTTAGAGACCTGATTAAGTCATTGGAAGTCGTTGCAAAACCTCCACGATGCATCAGGTTTAGAAACTAAGACAATTGGACTAGACCAAGGGCTATAGCTTTCTTCAATAACCCCTAGTTCCAGCATTCGTCTAATTTCCAACTCCACTTCCACTTTCTTTGCCTCCGGGAGCCTGTAAGGTCTCTCTCTGACAATCACCCCAGAGTCAGTAATAATGTCATGAACAGTCAACGCAGTACATCCAGGTGTCTAGTCCAAAACTTTAGGGACAGACAAGATAGCCCGTTCGAGATCTTGTCGTTGTTCAGATGTCAAATCAGGACAAAAATTAAGGTGGGCACTTGACGTGAAAAGAGAACAAGGTTGACCGGAGGAGGGACCGAGATCCCTGTCCTTCCACGGTTTCAGCAGATTAATGTGATATACTCGTTCACTTGGTCGACGATTAGGTTGTTTAACCAAATAATCCACGAGTCCTTTTCTTTCTTTTATTTCATAGGGGCCTTGCCAATGTGCTAACAATTTTGAATGGGAGGTTGGGACGAGCACCATTACACAATCACCCGGGACAAACTTCCGAATGGTGGTGTTTCTATTATAATAACGGGACTGCGCTGCTTGTGCTTTTTCCAAATTGTCTTTTAAAATGGGTCTAATTTTCTCTAGTCTATCGCGTAATTGCCCGATATATTCAAAAATATTTGAAGTAGGGAGGACCTCCTCTTCCCATCCTTCTTTTAACATATCCAAAAGCCCTCTGGGTTGTCTTCCATACAACAGTTCAAAAGGAGAGAAACCTGTAGAGGTCTGCGGGACATCCCAGTAAGCAAACAAAACAAGAGGAAGCAACTGATCCCAGTTTCTTACATCCTCGTTAACTACCTTACTTAACATCTGTTTCAAAGTTTGATTAAAACGTTCTACCAACCCGTCAGTTTGGGGATGATAGACCAACGTTTTCAGATGTTTTATACAGAGTTATTTGGCTATCTCCCTGAACGTCTCCGAAGTGAAAGGAGTCCCTTGGTCTGTTAAAACTTCTTTGGGGATCCCAACACGAGCGAATATCCCTACTAATTCCCGTGCAATGTTTTTTGTATTAGCTGAGCGCAACGGAACAGCTTCTGGAAAGCGAGTGGCATAATCAACTAACACTAAAATATATTTAAATCCTTTTAACGAGGGTACTAAGGGTCCTACGAGATCGATCCCGACTCGTTCAAATGGGATATCAATAAGGGGAAGGGGAACAAGAGGAGCTCGAGTCCGTCTTGGAATCTAGCGAAGTTGACACTCCAGACAGGAAGCGCAAAATCGCCGGACCTCCTCATTTATTCCCAGCCAATAAAATCGGAGTTTTATTCTCTCTAAAGTTTTATCGGAGCCTAAATGGGCTCCTAGAAGGTGAGCATGTGCCAACTCACACACTTGTCGCCAAAAAGTGCGTGGAATTAACAACAATGCTCGCACTTCACCCCGTGTTCTGCCACTCTGTAAAATAATTCATTTTTAATTACAAAGAACGGCATCGGTGGCATGGGATCCAGAGTTGCATAACCCTCGGTAGATACTACAGCATTCCTAGCAAATTTTAAGGAATCATCGTTCCACTGTTCTCTTTTAAAAGATGAAGGTGTTAAAAGGAATTATGAAGATAAATTTTGAATTGGGTCCTGCGAGACCTCAAGGGGAGGGGCTTCTGCCTCCATGTCCTCCACATTAACTGTACTAGCACCCGCAGAGGATGATGGGACATCGATTTCTTCGCATTGGGTACTTGTATCAGTCCGTGCTACTGTGGGACATGGCGTGGAGGCAGTCAGAGCAGTATTCTCCATGACTAGGCCTAAATATTTCTTTGGTACAGTTGCGTCTTTACCGCTGGTAATTTTATTCCAATCTCTACCAAGTATGACTGGAAATGGGGGATCCGGTAACAGCCGGATGCTTGTCATGCTTGTCAGATTATGATTTACTGCCACTACACATCTGGCTGTCTTATAATACCGGATATCCCCATGAATATATTTAAGACTAGTTTTTATCTTATCGTAAAAAGAAACGGTCAGCAACAATGGAAATGTTACTCCCGGAATCAAACATTGCTCTTACCTTTCTGCCATTTATAATAACTGCACCTGTATAAGAAAGAGACAAAGGGTTATTCACTGTGGCACAGTACCTTTCTCCCCTCACCAATGAGCAATCCATGGGCTCGTAGGAACAGTTAGGGGATAGATGTCCAATCTCCCCACACTTGTAACAGCGGGGAAGATTAGCTGGTCTGTCCCGTCTACGGATGGCAGGTTCGGGAGCTTGTCGGGGGGTTCAGGGGCTGCCCCACGTGCCTGTTGGGTTCGGCGAGAGAACTGTTCTGATCGCCCTGATTTGCAAGCCGCCCAATGGCGCTCTGCGATCTTGATTAAAGTATCCATATTATCAAAGTTATGCTTCTGGACTTGTTGGGCAATATGTTCAAGGAGGGCATGCACAAAGGTCTCACACACAAGAAGCTCGGCCATTTTATGAGAACTATTGATGTTGGGCCGTAGCCAATGACAGACTTTTCCCCAGGCTTCAAAGCCCTGGGTTCTCAGTGGCCTCTCCATAAATAAATATATTATTATTATTATTATTATATTATGACAAGCAACAAAGCCCTTTTAAATATACACCAGAATTATTAAAAGGGAAGAAAACTAAATGAAGAAGAGTTTTGATTTGGCTAAAGATAACAAGAACAGTCCCAGTCCCAGTCCCAGTGAGGCTTTATGCAGATATAATGCTGAGGGTGTAGAGGAGCCCCTGAGTGTTAGTGTGTCAAAGTGAAGGAATGCAGCATTGTTCATAATGGCACCCAGTTTATTCTTCATTCTCTCATCCACTACTACCACCTACCGGGTCTAAAGTGCATCCCATAACTGAGCCTGACTTTTTAAATGACTTTTTGATTTGGTTGATCTCTTGTGAAGTGATGTCACTTGCCCAGCACACCATAGCCTAGAGGTTATATAAAAGTTGCTATATAACATATCAGACGGACTGCTGAGGACGGCAAGGGTGATGATCCAGAACGAGGATAAATGAGAAATGAAAACAATTCATAACTGCCAGTCTTGATTGCTTTTAAAAATAAAAGGACTCCTTGATCACTTTTTAAATTGAAAAAACTATCATATCTCAGGGTGAAATATGGCAAGATCAGGGGCCTCATGCATAACGGCGTGTGTAGAATTCGCACTATAACATGACGTAAGCACAAAAGCCGAAATGTGCTTACGCACATAAAAATCCAGCTGCAGGAATCTGTGCGTACTCCAACTTCCACGTTCTTCCGCTACATAAATCCTGGAAAAGTAATGCACATGCACGCGCCTGCTGTCCCGCCCCAGCTCCACCCAGAATTAAGCCTCTTTGAATATGCAAATCAATATAAATAACCCTTTAAGCTCAGCATTCTGTGAAAAGACAATAGGAAAAGCACGGGGGAAAATATAAGAATTTCAGCGAATACCAAGTGAAGGCAAAGGAAAAATGTACTATTTGTTGATTTAAACAGTGGTATAAACAACAAAAGGAAGTTGATCGAGTGACATAGCGTGTTGGAGAAACTTGAAAGCTCAAGCTCACAAAGTCGCACAGTGCCCAAAATAAAAAAGAAGTCACATATCAAAGTTGCCTTGAAAAGGCGAGTCGTAGCCCACCATCTGAGTGTCATATGAAAGCTTATTAGGGTACAGACAAAAAAAAAAATAGGCACACAGTGGGAAAAAAGCACGAAATGTCAACTTTAATCTCGAAATTTCTACTTTAATCACGTAGTTTATTTTGTCATTAAAGTAGAACATCATAAACTTCATCTTAAAATTGTTTAATTTACTAGCTTCTCAAATCCCATCGTAACTAAAGTAGCAAGTTAAATGCTTTGTTTTGTATTTGATCTTCTATGTGCTCTATGTGTGTAAATCACTACGTTCTTCCATTCTTTCTCTTTCTCCGACAGGACACAGAATCCATTACATTCGTGATATTACAGCTCTCTGAATAATCAAAATACTGAGATGTATATGTGATATCATTTTCATGATGACTGGAATGAAAGCATGGTATTAAACATTGGAACATGGTGGCGCAGTGATTGTTCATGTCTCACACAAGATGCTGCTGCGCCATGCATGACCTTCGATGAAATAATTTATTGTAGAAGTACTGTCTCTTTCAAACATACTTACCTCCAATTCCTGTCCTTACTTTTCTTTCTCCAAATACCCAATCAGAACACAATCAGCTCTGTAATAGACGTTTAGCCATCTGTAAGCTTACAACGACGATTCGTCAAAACTTTCAAGGAACATTGAAATATCTTAATAGTACGTGTTTAATTATTCTATTCGTCTGTCCTTCCAGTGTCGTGCCAGCCTCAGCAAATATAACAGAGCGCAAGGCAAGAAGAATACGTGAACTTGCTTGCGCTGCGGCACCGTGTTCGCACATGTTTAATTATTAACAGTACAGATTATTTAAATGAAGTTTTATCTGTATAATATAATCAACATATTTTGCTGCATTTCATCTTAAAAATGATATCGTTATCATATGTAAATACGCGCTTTATAAAGTGGCGCAGGTTGTGCAATATTATAACTGTAGTGCAAGTTTACAGTGAGGTAATTGTACTTATAAGTACAAATAGTTCTACAAGGAGCACTTGATTGAGTGCGTTTATAGTTCTTGGGATGAAACTGTTTCTGAACCGCGAGGTCCGTACAAGAAAGGCTTTGCCGTGGCTGAGGTAGCGTGTGCTTGATGCCGTATACCGATAATTCTCTTTCCGATCAGCTGCTGCTGTGATTCCCTACTCAGATATTGTGATATAAATACTCCGAGTGGTGCAGTGAGAGAAATATGGAAAAAGATGATCCGCTGCGGCAACCCCTAACGGGAGCAGCTGAAAGAAGAAGAAGAAGAAGAAGGTGCAGTGAGAGTAACAACGCTAAAGCAGTTATGGTATTTGGAATACTATGGCTATTCCCTGGACCATTATATTGTTACAAGTTAATTACAATCAGATGCCTTACACTAATAAACAATATGCAGTTAGTTTCAGTGTATTTATAAAGCCGCTTCAAGAATGTGGATCTAAGAAAGAAAGATAAACCACATAGGAACAGTAGCACTGCTTTGATGCTGGGTGCCACGAGTCTGCAAAACCGAGCGGAGAACTTGCGTACAACAGGGTATGAGGTACCGTGGAAATGTGTGTGGCTTTATGCCAAGTTTAGGTTTTATACATCGTGATTTGCATGTGGAAACGTTCTTACGCAACATTTTTGTACGTATGCACCGTTTATACATGAGGCCCCAGGTATTTTTGCATTTTGGGTATTGTGGAAAATTGGCTTTAACCTCTTTAAGAAGCGATTTAAAGTTTAAAGATGAGTTACATCTGGAATGGAAAGACTAGGAGGAAGCCTTGAAACTTATGTTAATAGGATATACAGTACAAAAAAGCAAGCACATTACAATTAATGTTGAAATTTGTGATCCAGGCTTTGAAGTGCAGTCTGAATTGGTCCACTATACCAATTAGGAAGTGATTGCATCATCATAGAGATGCTTATTTTTAAGCTCGGCAACAGAAATAATTCATTGCATTATAAACACTCTAAAGTTGAGTCATTCTGTATTCTTGCATCTTCAACTGTATAGCTTTGGCTTGTTCCTTTTGCAGACACAGCCAGCTGAACCTGCTCTGTTCTCATAGTAAAGCCTTTAAATGTATACCTGTGGAACATCTGGACAGATCTGACCATCTTACTGCCACCTACATACCTGTTACTGACAGCAGCAGCTATTTATTATCCACACCAGATGTTCAATATCAGGAGGAAGAAAATACAGTACATCCAATATAATCAAATCTAAATCTCCGAAGCCTGCCTGTAACAGATTTGTAGAACTTGTAACGTATATCACTACCCACACTGATGGAACAAAGTCTCCAAGCAATAAATAGTCTTCTCTGCACTTTCATAGGTAGTTCTTCTGTGTTACAAGACCAGTACAGCCTGTCATTGATGTGGACCCCCAAGAACTTGTATCAATGCACCAGCTCTTTATCCACTCTATGAATATTGATTGGGCGTAGAGTCTCTTTGGCTCGTTGAAAGCCAATAACCAGATCTTTGGTTTTGCTGATGTTGAGTTGCAGACATCTCTCAAAGATCTCCACCTGACTCCGATACTCTGTCTCATCCCCCTTATCGGTAAATCCCATTAGTCCCAATCACCTGAGAAATGACGTGACCTAGTGTTATATTTATAGTCTGACATGTAAAGAGTGAAAAGAAAATAAGACAGAACTGTTCATTGAGTATGCAAACTAGACATTCAGAGGTATATCCAGTCATTGAACTTTCTAATGAGCTCATAATTATAATGTCTTATGTTAAATTAGCAGAAATCTATATCAGATATTACCAAAATAGACTAATGTTCATACTCTTTATGAAGTCATTGTAATTTGGCCTTAACGCTGTCTCACCTTTTTGCCTTTACGTCTGATTTCTAAATTTATTTTATTTTTTTGTAACTGAGTTTGATTTTTGTATAAATAATTTTTATTACTATAAATGTTTACCATCTTCTTGGTGACATCACTTAAGGTTCCATTTTAGAAAGGTTTCATTTTCACTTATCATTATTTATGTCAATCTCTTTTGTCATGTTTTTGGCAGTGGCACTGCAGGTGACTTCCATTTTTTCCCCCCTATAAAGGTTTTGTGTTTTGAGAGTACTTTTCTTTAAAAATGTTCTAGAAAAATAAATGTTGTTTGAAGAATGCTGTATGCTAATGGAAAAAACGGTCGATGAGTGACCCACATATTATGGTCCATCTAAACCTAAAACACCTGCATGAGCCCAACATACTGTATCAGCTCAACACTGATAAGGTAAAGGGAGTGGGTTGGGTGCAATAAAATTTATTATGTATCCGGGAATATTAGAACTTTGGCAATGGAAATTGAGTCAACGTACATTGAATATAACATTCGCTTTAAAACTAAAAATGTTTCATAAAGCATTGACTTTCTCTCTCCTAATCCAGAGGTGCCTCAAGATGCAGAAGCTGGGTGTGTGTTAGGATACTCATAAGCTGTATGCTATACAACTGATGTGAGGATCATATCAAACTAAGACTAAATTAGTAAGGGAAACAATTTTGTTGTTGTTTGCATGTATGCATCAAAGAACTATTCAGAGAAGTCAATCTTTTTTGTGACATTAGCTTTGTGTCTTCTAACTACTGAGAGACTTCATCATTTATATGGAAAGTCATGGAAATACCTGGCAGATTGTCCAAAATGAACACTCTGTTCGAACATACGGATTTTCATTTTTATATGGTAACAGAAGGTGTAGATATTTTCAAGAGATGGGAGAGGACACTTCAAAGAACTTATAAACCTGGTTAATATGAAAAATGAGAAAATGAGAGCAATTGGTTGGTGTTTTACAGACTAAAAATTTCACATTCTCTCTACAGTTTCCTCCTATATGGCAGAGACATGCAGATTAGGTTGACTGGTTAGTCAAATTTGACCGCTCTGTTGTGTGCCTCCCATTTAGAGACCTTTCCATGGCTTGTCTCTGCCTTTCCACATCTGATTAAACAACTTCAAATAATGAGTGAATGGTGGAAACAGACACAATGGGTCACTGAACCTTTTCTTCTATTGTGGAACAAACTCCATCTTTGGAGTGAAAGTACCTGGAAATGAAGCAACTTGGACACAGAGAGATTTTGATTCCCACATTAACCAGTTTTTTTTTTAAATCACAACTTTTTTTTGCATTTTATTAATTTTATTAAAGTGAACATTCCATACAAGCAAGTCAAGTTTAACAATAACAAATCAACTCCCACCCATAAGAAAGAGAGCAAAGCCAGCATAGTAAAGCTTTAAACTAGTAAAAATAAGAAAATAGATAAGTTAACAAATGAATAAAAATGAATACAATAAGAGAATTTAAATGCTTATTCTAAAATATTATTGATTAGATCCTGCCAGGTCAAACTTAACAAAACTAAATTCAATTCTACTCTCACCCATGAGAAACAGAGGAAGGCCAACAGCCAGATTAAAACTTTTCAGAGTATTAAAGAGGGAAAGGAGCTCTTCTCCCATATAAATGCTTATTCTAAAATGTTATTAATTAGATCCTGCCAGGTTTTGAAAAAGTTCTGCACAGATCCTCTAAGTGAAAATTTGATTTTTTTCCAATTTCAAATAGTATATAACATCAGTTACCCACTGACTTAAAATAGGAGAGTTAGCATTCTTCCACTTGAGCAGGATGTCTATGTAAGTAAAAGCAATTACAGTTTGTCTGTCCTTCTCCACTTTAAGCCCTTCTGGAAGAACATCAAACACAGCTGTTAATGGGTAAGAAGGGATTGTGACACCAAGGTTGTCTGAAATGCATTTAAAAATTGTGGTTCAGAATAATGTTAATTTGGTGCAGGCCCAAAACATGTGACCCAGTGAGGCTGGAACTTGATTGCAATGTTCACAGGCTGGATTTGGCCCACATAACAATAGCGTCGTACTTACAAGATTTAATCATAGGCAAGAAATTGTTATGTACAAAGAAATAATCAATTCTTTAGTGATGCACTAGTGAGTAGAAGGAATATGTTCTTGAGTTTGGGTTTTGAAATTTCCAGGGGTCTGATAAGTTGTGGTCAGTTACAAACTGTGTAATTGATTTGGCATTGTTAGATGTCCTCTCCTCTGCGGCAGGAGATCTATCTAGGTCTGGATTTAAACCACAATTAAAGTCCCCAGCCATTATAATTTTATGAGTGTTCACATTAGGAATGGATGCAAATACATTTTGAATGAAGTCCCTATCATCCACATTGGGTGCATAAATATTTATCAAAATGTATTATTAATGGCAATCACATATCTCCCTTCAGAATCATATACTACATATAATACTACAAATGAGACTGTTCTATGTATAAGAATTCCCACACCTCTAGTTTTCTTTGTAAAACTGAAATTGAATATTTGTCCAGTCTAGTCTCTGTGCAGCTGAATCTGATCCTTCCTTAATAAGTGGGTCTCCTGTAAAAATACTATTTTGGTGTTAAAACTGTTAGTGAGAGAAAACTTTCTTTCTCTTTAATTCATGATTCAGGCCTTTAACATTCCAGCTCACAAAATTAACTGTATGTCATGGAGACATTGCTTCTAAACTTTTGTTGTCATTTTGTAGTCTTAACTTAAGATAAGACAACTTTGACCATAATTTCCAATTTTCAAAAGGAGTTATTGCCATGAAGCCTATTGTTTTGTTGGCACTTATAATCATGAGGATTAAAAGGATAGATTAGAGATAGCTTGCTCTCTTTTTCTCCCCCCTTGTCCCTCTGCCACCCCCGTTTTGCCTCCCAACATGAGGCTACACCACACTTCACAAAGTCCCAGTCCTCTGACATACCTAGAGACAGAGTATGTCCAAAACAAAACAAGCCCCCCAGCTTTTATATGGACAGTTATGTACACACTTTGAGCCTCTTTTTGTGCATACATCTGACCCTTTGACTGGAGTCAACTCAGCCCTCCTGTATTGTGGTGCACATACCTGCTGTAATAATAATAAGATTATTTTCTCATTTTCGTATTCCTTAAAATAGATTGCTTCCTAAGCTTCTCTTTTTATTTCAAAACATTCCAATATACATTGTGGTGCATGGTCGGCTTGTCATCATGGCCAATACTCCCAGGACGCCAGATGGAGCTCTCCCTGCAGCATGGAGGTGCCCCGGATGCCAGCACGGAATCATGGACTATGGAGTTTTCCCTTACAAACCTGCTGGATACCCCAGGGGCCAACAGAGGACACTGCAGGGAGGCATAGAGAGTCATATGTGCCCTATAAAGTGCATCATAGGCAGAGCGACAGCAGAAGTGACGTACTTCCGGGATGAAGAAAAGGACTTTTTATCTGATCCGGAAGAGATAAGGATCACATGAACTGGGGATTGGAACACTTCTGGGTCAGGGACTATAAAAGGACTGTAACAGCTCCAGATGGGGAGATGAGCTGGGTGGAAGGGTGGCAAAACGTCTGGGAGTTGGAGGATTGTTTATTGTAGTTGGTGGTTTATTTAATGAGTATAGTGGTGGAGAGGGTGCTTTGTGCACTGAACATTATTAATAAAGTCAATATTTGGACTTTTACTTGGTGTCTGACGTTTGATCGGAGGGTTCAAGGGAGCGATAGCGCCCCCTATCTCTCAAAACATCAATAAATCATTTTTAAGCAATTAGATTAAACCATGACCTCATTTATTTGGAATTTAAAACATCCATGAATCCAAAGAGCAACCCTACAAAGACCTAGGGCAGAAGGTGGCATGGCTGTACCTAACTTTCAGTTTTATTACTGGGCTGAAAACATACAAGCTATAAAAACCTGGACACAAATAGATGAACATACAAAGGCTTGGATAGAATAGAATAGAATAGAAATAAACTCCTGCAGTACTTCTATAACCAATGTACTAACAACCCAATTGTGCTTCACTCCCCCAGAATATGGAACCAATGTAGGTACATTTTAAAATAAAGAAGCTTTTATCTGTGGCACCTCTGCATGAGAACCATCTTTTTCAACCATCGCAAACATATGCAGTTTTTCATATCTGGAAATCATTTGGTATTAAATCACTTAGAGATCTGTACATAGTCAACATATTTGTATCCTATGAACAATTACATTCTAAATTTAACTTTCCAGCAACACATTTCTTTCACTATCTTCAAATCAGAAACTTTGTTAAACAGAACCTGCCTGATTTTCCTCATCTTCAACCTTCCTCTATGCTGGAAAAAATATTGCTCAGTTTCGAGGGCTCAGACAGCATTTGTGCAATATATAAAACCATTTTACAGTCCCTCCCTTTCAAAGAACCAAGAGGACAATGGGAAAAGGATCTCTGCCACAACATATCAGAAAAGGAGTGGAAGGTAGCAATGCAAAGAATTCACTCGAGCTCCATATGTGCAAAGCATACAATTATTCAACTCAAAATTATGTATCGAGCACATCTCTCTCACTTAAAATTGTCCAAAATGTTTCCAGGGCAAGATCCAACCTGCAAACGCTACAATCAAGTTCCAGCCTCACTGGGTCACATGTTTTAGGCCTGCACCAAATTAACATCATTCTGGAACAAAATCTTTAAATGCCTTTCAGACAGCCTTGGTGTCAAAATCCCTCCTAAACCATTAACAGCCGTGTTTGGTGGACTCACAGATGGGCTTAAAGTGGAGAAGGACAAACAAACTGTGATTGCCTTCACTACACTATTGGTATGTAGACTTATCTTTCTAAACTGAAAGAATCCTAACTCTCCTCTTTTAAGTCAGTGGGTAACTGATGTTTTATACTATTTGAAATTGGAAAAAAATAAAATTTTCACTTAGAGGATCTGTGCAGAACTTTTTCAAAACCTGGCAGGATCTAATTAATAACATTTTAGATTAAGCTCTTAAAGCACTGAGGTAGCAGATTCTCTTCCCAATTCTTTTTCTTCTCCATTTATATTTATCCGCTTATTAAACTCATCAATTTACTTATTTTTACTAGCTTTAAGTTTTACTCTGTTGGCCATGCTCTCTTTCTCAGGGGTGGGGGTTGATTTGTTTTCAATCCTATTTTTTAAAAATGGATCTATTATATGGAATTATTACAATAAAATCAATAAAATTTAAATAAATAAATTGCTTTAGAATGTCCTATTTCCAAATCTCTGGAAAAGGCAACTAAAAATACTGTGATGGACATAGAAAAAAGTCTTCAGGAAAAGAGAAATATATCTAGTATGTGTATATGTTTTAAAAATCCCTTTTTCTATGTGTTTTTTTGTCTTTAATACACTCACTTAGTTGCTTTCAAATAAAATAAGTATGTATTATCCTCACATTAACGGTGATATAATTTAATATATGCCAACCTGACCACTAGGTGGCATCAATTAATACAGAATGGCTGCAGTGTTTATCATCAGAAACAGATGTCCATAGTCACTGCACTCCTTGGGGTTACCTTGCACTTTTCTCAGAAACCCTTCTCTGGACATTATTTGCTTTGGGCCACTAGGAGGTAGCACAGGAAACCCTTCAAGTACAAACTGGGACTAGATGGCAGACCAGCAGAAGGAATAATCAAACTGAGAATTATTTGGCACAGCCCAGAAGCAGAATTAGAGGAATGGTGGCTAGAAGTAGGAAACAG
Organism: Polypterus bichir lapradei; assembly: GCA_026402145.1. NCBI lineage: Eukaryota > Metazoa > Chordata > Cladistia > Polypteriformes > Polypteridae > Polypterus > Polypterus bichir. Next base: position 37,320,806 of record JANRMT010062807.1, read on the forward strand.
AATGAAAGGAAAGTGAATAGTGCAATGACGTTGAAAACATTGGCAGACTGTAAGGAAGGGAAAGTAGATCAGCAGCCGGAACACACGTGTTTAAAAAAGTAAGCTTCTATAGTCTGCTAGGTGAAAAATAATTAATGATGAAGATGTGTACTCTCTCATAATATGTCCTGCCATGTGCAGAAGTGTAAGCAGCAAATATAATTAAGACAAAAATCCAAGTCCACCTATTTTTTAATCTGCTTACCAATCTCATGGTTTCAACCTGAAAATAATCTATATGTCAGTTAATACAGAACTGGTTTGGGACAGAACAGTAGCTGTACCAATGTACTCCATTATAGTGTCACTATATATTTTGAACCAGCACTGTAGGCAAAGCAGAAGCCAATTCTGGATGGAAGGCAGTGCCTGTGCCAGCACCAATGAATGCAAAGTGCCATCTAATATAGAATTGGTTTAGAACAAGATAAGAACAAGTGAAGTGGCAGTAAACACAAAAGTGCATTTGTGAAAAATCACATCCTCCAAATCAGTAAACATGGCATGGCAAGGTGATGCAGTCACCATCTTATTCTGCTTAATGGATGCATCTTTCTGCATTCAAATTGTTTGCTGTGAGGATTGTTTTCTGCTAAGTACAACATATTTTGTCTCATATCCCCAAAGACGTGCATTTTATTTGAACGGTGACACTAAATAGGTACCCGGTGAGATTGTGGTTGAGTGGTCCCACCTGTCTTGTTCACCGTTGCTTCCTGATTTCCTCCTGAATTGGGATTCACCAATAAACATATTATTATGTTGAAGGTTTAATTTTGAATGGATTAATTTCCCATTTTTGAACATCAATTCAAAATCAATAACTATCATGACAAAGTGAAAGAACATATTCAAAAAGATTTGAAAATTTATTAAAACTCAAATAACTGAAACCTCTCATTTATATGAATATTCGTACCCTTAATTCCTTAATTTTTAGAAGCTCCTTTGGCAGCAGTTGAAACTTCTAATGTTCTTGAAGTAAGACTCTATTAGCTTTGCACACCTGGATTTGGGCAGTTTATCCCATTCTTACAGGCAGATCCTTTCATGCTCCGTTATATTGGATGGGTAAAACATTGGTAAGCTGCCACCATTGGGTCGCTCCACAGATCTTCTATGGAGTTTAAGTCTGGGCATTGGCTGGGACACTCAATGACAGACAAAGACTTGTCACAAAGCTACTTCAGTATTGTCTTGACTGTATGCTTTGGGTCATTGTGCTGAAATTGCTGCTCCAGTCTGAGGCTCAGTGCACGCTGGAGCAGGTTTTCCTCGAGAACCTCTCAGTATTTGGCTGTATTCATCCTTCAGTCAATTCTAGTCTCTCTCTGTGCCTGCTGCTGAAAAGCACCCACATGGCATGCTGCTGCCACACCAATTTTTGTCTCATCAGACCAGAAAAATATTTTCCATATGGTCTTAGAATAGAAAAGGTGTTGTCAGATGCATTTTCCTCAAGAGTGTCTTCTGTTCAGCCTCTCTGCTATAAATGCTTGATTGATGGAGTGCTGCTGAGATGGTCATCCTTCCGACAGTTTCTCCCATTTCAGCAGAGGACTTCTGAATCACTGTTAGAGTCATCATTGGGCTCTTAGTCACCTCCTTAACCAAGGCTCTTCCTTTCTTTGCTACCACTGTATGGTCTGAGTTTATTGTCGAGCACACCCTCACTTCATTTCCTTTGTTTCTTCCCCATTCAGGATTTGCATACTGACGTCTCTCCTTAAAGCTGCTTGAGACATAAAGAGTGGAGTCCCTGAGATCGAGTCAGTTAAGCCTGTCTCTAAGACACAGTGGAGATGGATTTCTCACTTCTGTTTTTAGTCACCTTCTTTGTGTTCTTTGAATGTGAGGTCTTGAAATAAATAAATTATTGCCCTTGTTATGTGAATTCTACTAAGTAGTACTATAATTGTATTTATCTCAAAAAAATAAATAAATTGCATTTTATTTAATCTCTTGTATTCTCTTTTATGCAGGGTCCTATGGAGATATCATCATGACTCAGTCTCCCTCAAGTCTGTCTGCACGGCCAGGAAAAACTGTCAGCGTAAACTGCAAAGCCAGCAGTTCCATTACCAATGGCAGCACTAAACGTCTTATGTGGTATCAGCAGAAAGCAGGAGAAGCTCCAAAACTCCTGATTTATGATGCAAGTACTCTGCAGTCTGGGATCTCAAGTCGCTTTAGTGGCAATGAATATGGACTTTATTACACACTGACCATCAGTAACGTGCAGCCTGAAGATGCAGGACATTACTACTGTATGCAGAGCCGCAGCACTCCTCTCACACACTGAAACAGAGCCGTACAAAAACTTCCTCGACTTGTCTGTGCAGCTGCTGTTCTTAATTGTGCTGATGATAAGAGTGAAGTTACAGGGTTGGCACACAAAGGAGAAAAAGAGAACAGAAAGATCATAACATATTACAGAAAAGGCAACATGTGAGAAAATATCCCAAACCAGAAAACTTTTGGAGTAAAGAAGAACTATATCTATCTATCTATCTATCTATCTATCTATCTATCTATCTATCTATCTATCTATCTATCTATCTATATGTATGCAATATTATCTGATTTAGAGACAGAAAAGTCTGAATTATCATAAGATGCCCTAATTTGGGGTGTTCATAAGAAGTGTAATAATTTACTTCATAAGATTGAAGTGTAAAAAAAACAATAACTGCTACATCAGGTATTTGAAAAATGTAAATTGGGCAGTTCAATTTGAATGTTTAAAGTCCAGATATTCTTAATTGTTATAGAAATTTGTCATTTTTTTATCCTCTGGTAGAGGTCCACCGAGGGCTACATTCCTAGTAAAGAATCAAAAATAACGTCAAACTCATGATCATTAACCTTGTAATAGTCTAAAACGATACTCTACATGTTTATGTTTGAAATTTGTTCTTTTTAACCTTCTGTGAGTGGCCTTAGAGGGTTAGGACAACCAGTAAAGAATCAAATATAAAAATATTATAATATTATTGATCAGTAACCTTGAAATGGCATAAAACGGCACTCCAACTGCCTATATTACAGATCCCCATTCTTTTCAAAGTTTTCTGAAAAGGAGTAACTTTGACCCCTCGTGTCCCATTAGGGAGTAAACCCCTGGGGTCGTTTGATGTGGCCTGAAGTCCTCCTGATCTTTTTTGCTGAAGGCACCTATTGGTTTACTCTTTATCATGAGGGTGTAATTTCTTGCATAAAATGTGGTCCAAAAATGGCCTAGAAAATAGGATTTTACAGGTCTTGGGATGGGACTCCCAAAAGCTCGACATCTTGCTTAACTAGACATGAAATGGTAGTATCATATGTGGTAGTTTTTTCGCACTGGTGAGTCAGGGGGCACCGGACAAAAAATTGAAGTTATTTCAAAGTATTTATAACTAATTCTTATGAACAAGATAGATAGAAGCAAATTGTGTTTTATTTCCAGCAAAATTTGAGCTATTGACACAAGAAGAAAGAGATTTTGTACTTTCTGGAAGCAATTTATTTGCATTAATTCATCATGTGCCTGTCTGTCATTTATTATTTAAATGAAGTGCTGCAGTGAAAAAAGGACTTATTTTATGTCATGTTTGAATATTTTGTTGAGCCACGTGTTGTAATTATTCTACTGGTATGATGTCTATGATCACAGTCATAAAGATGTATAAGAGACAGGAAAGAAACTCGAAGCTCCACTGCATATGGAAGGTACATACCAGCAAACACATCTACAGGAATCAAGAATATGTAATGGCTACCATGGTGGATAGGAAGTAGCTTTCCACCGTGCCGCCCCTGTATTAATATAGAAAATGTAAAATTATCTTTTATTTCACAGAATGAAATGGAGAGATATCTATGACCCAGACACCACCAGCTAAATCAACCAGGGCAGGAGAAGATGTTACTAATAATTGTAAAATAAGTAAATTAGCATATAGTTACTATTATAGGTCAAATAGGTGAAGCCCCTAAACTCCTTATCTTTAAGGCAGACAGTCTGGGATTCTAAATCACTTCAGTGGCAGTGGATCAGGGACTGCCTTCACTCTGACTGTCTGTGGAGTTCAACCTGAAGATGCAGGACATTATTATTGTCTGTAGGAAGAAGAAGCCCCACTCACACAGTGACAGATTCCCGTAAAAAAACCTGCCCTGATCAGTGGCACACGTGCAGCCAGTCTTACCACCGATTCTCAGACAGGAGTCACTGAGCAGAGACATGAACACAAAGAAACTTTAAAAAGTATTTAAGAATGCAGCAAAAACATATCCACACATGTGATGGTGCAGGTCCGGCTCCATGCGCCTCATCTTATTTGGGAGCCTCTTGAACCCAACACTGTCAATAGTCACGGGATGAGCTGTACAAATGAGGACACCACATGAAGCAAGGGGAAGGTGCAAAAGTGTTCAGTGCTTTTATTAAAACAATCAAACAAAACAAGTGTCCCAAATGGTGCAGTGCTCCAATATCCATCTCTATATATAATCTTCATTTGGATCTTGATCTTTGTTTGTCCGCAAATGAATTAAAAGAAGAAGCAGTAGATGGCAGTAGAGAGACAGCTAAAACATAGGCATTGCATTAAGAATCTCCTCCAGGCTTATACTACTGAAGACTGTAGTACGCCAGTAACACCTCAAAACACAGACATTCAACCTAAACAAATTGTTGTGCTTTAAATTAACTAAAGAGATCTTCATTTAGATCTTGATCTTTGTTTGTCCGCGAATTCCACGCATGCGTAGACCACCTTCCAGTTTAGTACGTTGTTGTTACTCACGGATGTCAACAATGTGCCAGAATAACGAAAGGGGTGGTGGACAGTGTTACGCTGGTTAGCTCCTGAGGCCTGGTTAGAGAATGAGATTGCCAAAGATAAAAGGTATGTGTGTACGTAACATATGAATGAAAGAAAGACAGTGGGTAAAATGAATGACAACGTAACAGCACGTTCCGGAAATTATTATTGTTACGTTGTAGCCGGCGAGTGCTGCGCATCTCACAGTTGTACCGTGGCTTGCTCACATGTCAGTGAAGTGATCCCTATTTATGCTTTAAAGAGCCTGGATACCTATGTGTCCCCCTTTTATAACCATTGCTCCGTGTATATTGCCTTACTCTTTGGATTGCCACAAAGCAACCTGCGAGATTGGAGAAAGGTTGAGAAGAGATCGTGAGAGGAAACGATAGTGTCGTGAAAACGAGACGGACTGTGAACGGACAGAAGCAGAAATGCTCCTACACCACCACATAATTACTATTCGGACAGTCATTACGAGTAGGCCGTTCCTATCGAATGAATGTCCAAGGGTTTTCTTTTGTAATTTTGTTTCCCTTATAAAAAATCATAATGCTGTGCGACAAAGGGCCCAGTTCACGACTGGCAGCCGCGTTTAAACAGGGAGCCCTTCACAGACAACTTTAACAGGCGCAACGTAGTTGGGTGCACATGGCTAGTAATTAAATAATCCATAAAAAGGTGCATCAGAGGTGGTTAAAATCACAATAAATAAATTAATTAAAACGAGGTTAAAAACAACTGTCAGGAACAGTCGTTTTTAAAAACCAGGTGCCTTCTTCTTTTAACACTGACAGCTCCCCTACTTATCCTGTGCAGGCCTTGCAGCAGAGGATTCGCCCTAAGAGCAGACACAGCTGACTTTGCTCAGGTCTGGTTGCCTGCCGTCCCATGACTACAGAGAGGCTCCCTTGCTGGACTGATACTTGGGTTTTCAACGGCCATGGTGCTCATGCTAGGGCTCTACTCCCAAGCCTCCTCGACTCCTATTTCTTCCCGGTCTTCCACGATGGACCACGCAAGCTCCCAGTTACTCCCACTCCCTGATAAAGCTCAGCTGGAGTGACCCAAATTCCAAGACCCAAATTCCAACTGCCCCAAGAGTGTCGGCCACACACTCTTCTTCAGGGCTCATTTCCCAGCTGCCTGCTTTCTCACCCTCGAGCCTGCTCTCCTCAGCTCACTCACTCCCGCATCGGCTCTTTCCACCTCCTGCCTTCTTCTCTCTTTAACGTCTGTTCATTTTCCTTTCTCAATCCTTTTTTTTCTTCCCTTGCACTCGCGCTTCCCTTTTGAAAATGGGGATGTGGCACAGTGTTGTCAATTAGCAACTCCCAGAGCCAGTTATGGTCAGGGACAATCCTATACCTGTGCCCAGGAAGCACTCTTACCACGCTAACACGCCCCTTCCTACCAAGACACAAGTGTGGTGATTAATTATTTAAAAAGATGCCAGTTAACTGCGGACCTCACTTTATCACACACCTCCCCCCTTAAAAGCCACTAGGTGTTTGCCTCCTCCAACCCTGTGCAACAAGTGTCACAGGTCCATGGCGTGGCCCTACACTGCACTAAAAACAAATTAATAAAAGCACTAAAACAACCCAAGCCCCCTTGTACAAACAGGACATTAAAAGAATAAGACCTTTAAAAAGACAATCAATCAATCAATAAATAAATGTCCATTAAAAAGTTCAGTCTTTAAAATGTCCTTCTTTGGCTTTAGTCCATAGGTACTTTCAAAGTCTGGCACCTATCCCACTTGCTGCGCTGTCTCCTTTTCTTCAGTCCCCATTGCCAGATCATTCCACCGCTGCCACCATTTATGATGGTGTTGGATTCAAGAGGCTCCCAAACGAGAAGAGGGAGCACGGAGTTGGACCCACACCATCACATCACATTTTTACAAAGTACAAAAAAAAATGTATACAAAAATCGAATCAGTAAGAGCTGTTGTCTACTGCATTAAGTAAGCAATGAGCATATGTAATGAGAAGACTACTTTCTGTCATCAATTGATTCTAATGAAATAAGCTACGCAGTTAGCATTATGATAAGGTGTTATTATATTAACTTCTTTTAAGATTGTGATCTTGGAGTGATGGTAGTAATTGTACACCACAATGAGTTGTGTTCTCTTGACATGCTTATGGTACCTCTGATCAAATTGCTTGTTGTAATGTGGTCTAATGGGAGGAAGCAGACAAACAATAATTAATAAATGACCCTTATTAAAGATACAATGAAATCTAAAAAACCTCAACCACAACAGGGAAACCTTAGAAATGTTGGATGCTTACTAAGTAAACCTTACACTTAGAAAATGCATATATTACTGTGTTCATTATCATCTCAGAAATATATTACAAGATTAGAACATTAGAAAATTAAAACAATTTAGACAAGAACGGGCCATTCAGCTTAACAAAGCTCGCCTATCAACTTAATTCTTCTAATTTAGTCTAATTCTGAAAGTACCTAAAGTCCAACTGTCTATCACACTACTTGGTAGCTTATTCCTAGTATATATGGTGTGACGAAATAACGTACACAAAAACAATTATAAAGAGTTGGGGAATAGCCACGTATATTGCTTGTAGCAAATTTGGTCGGAAATGCAGAAATAAATCAAACATTAGACAACAGTTGATGATGGTAGGTGGTTATTTATACAGAAAATGGCTGCCGGACATGATTACAGTGGAAATTATGTCATCGTGGGAGGACCGGAAGTGCCATCATAATTGGAGGCTGGAAGTGACGTCATCATCGGAGGTCGGAAGTAACATCATCAAGGATGGACCAGAAGTGACATCGTCACCCGAGGCCGGAAGTGATGTCTGGAATGAGGAAGTAGAGTTTCCATTTTCTGAGATGTGGGTTATTGCAGGTATGTTTGGTATATTGATCTTCTTTGTTTCTATAAGATTAGAAAGAGAGGCATCAGTACCATAAAACAACTCCCCATCATTTAATAAATTGCTCACCTCTGGGTTTGTTAGCTGCCTCCTAAGCGCACGTGTGTGACAATGGTTATCTGTGTAAACTTCCTAATGTTTGAGCGAAATTTATCCTTAACAAGTTTCCAACTGTGTCCTCGTGTTCTTGATGAACTCTTTTTAAAATAACAGTCTCGATTCCCTTCATAATTTTAAACACTTCAGTCATGTCACCTCTTAATCTCTTTTTCCTTAAACTGATAAGGCTCAGGTCTTCTAATCTTTCTTCATAATTCATCCCCAGTAGCACTCGATTGAGCCTAGTCGCTCTACTCTAGCCCTATTCTATTCTGGAGACCAAAACTGCCCACAGTACTCCAGATGAGCCCTCACCAGTGTGTTATAAAGCTTGAGCAGAACCTCCTTGGACTTGTAATCCACACATCAAGGCGCTATATAACCTGACATCGTCGTGGCAAAAAATTATCACCAGAAGGCTTTTTACCTGAAAATGAAGGCTAGTAGGACTCAGGTTAGGCAAACAGAGTTTTAAAGCTTTATTGCAATAAAACAACAATAATAACAACATGGACTCAACCCAATACGACTAAATTGAGCTGAGCCCCGAACAGTTCAAAACTCAAAACGTATATAATTTCTTATCACTTTTACCTCATTCAATTAGCTCATTCTGCACCTGTTCTTACTGTCCATTGTTCATCTCTAGTTTCTGTTTTGCTTATTTCTGATTGGTCTTCGGCCGGGCAGATGTTTTCCTTTTTCCATCTTTGGGCTTTTCTTGTGTCATTTCCTTTTCTAAGCCTTTTTAACTATGTTATAATGGTGGCCTGAAGCTAAGCTTTAATTTAAAAAGAAATATGGTATGTGCTCTTATTTAATCATTGTGTTGCAGTCCTGACTTGCATTTCTATCTACACTAAGGCAAATGCTTATATATGTGTCTATATTTATTTATGCTAATACATGAATACACTAATATTATTTTCCATACATTACATCATCTTCCTTTTGCTGCTTCTGCTGACTCACTGTTCCACTGTTCTTACGTGCCTACCAGAACCACTTTTTCTATATTAAGTCAGTGGTATCGTTCCTCAGCTTCCTAGCCTTGAACACAGGTGTTCTCATTCCTCCTTATCCTGTCCTCGGGTAGTTTCTGTACGTCATTCTTGTCCTGTTCTGTTCTTCCTCTCTTAATACTGGCAATTTGCCTTTTTTACTAGAAAATGCAATGTGACTGATTTTTTAGTTAACCATTTGCTTGACCTATCTTATTTGCTTAACATTGTAATTTATGCTTAATCTAATGTTTTAGAAGCTGTTAATTACTTTTATGTCTATTTATGCTAATATGCTATTTATGCTAATATATCATTTTTTTTTCTTCCATAACATGCTATTTGCCTTCTTAATGGCTTCTGAACACTGTCTAGCAGTTGATAGCGTAGAGTCCACCTTCACTCCTAAATCTTTCTTATAATGTGTACTCTTGATTTCAGAACCTGCCATTGAGTATTTTAGTTCCTATGTGTAATACTTTACATTTACTGATAATAAATTTCATCTACCAGAAATCTGCCCAAGCCCGTATGCTGTCCAAGTCCTTTTATAATGATTTAAGAAATTGAAAAATTATCTGCCAATCCACCTATCTTGGTATCATCTGCAAACCTAACCAGCTTGTTACTTATATTCCTATCTAAATCATTTATATATATTAAAAATAGCAGCGGCCCTAGCAATGACCCCCGTGGAGCACCACTCTTAACATCAACCAATTCTGATGAGGTTCCTCGCACCATCAGCCTCTGCTTTCTGTGTTTGATCCAATTCTTCCCCATCTAAACATCACCCTGAACTCCCACTTCTTTTAGTTTGTTGAAAGTCATAATAATTAGTATCCTATTCTCCACTTTGATTGTATCCTTTTGTTGCTTCCTCGTAGAATTCCAGCATATTAGTAAAACATGACCTCCCTCTTCTGAACCCATGCTGACTGTCTAGAAAAACTCCAGTACTTGCCATGTGCTGATCAATGTTATCCTTCATAATTCCTTCAATTAATTTTCCTGTGATGCATGTTAAGCTTACTGGCCTATAGGTGCTTGGATCTGCCCAGTCACCCTTTTTAAACTGTATAACAGGATAATATTTGCCATTTTCCAGTCCTTTTGAATCTCTCCATTGCACAGTGACTTCCTAAAAATATGTGTCAAGGGTTTATACATGTACTTACTAGCCTCCTTAAGAAGTCAAGGGTAAATATTATCTGGTCCTGGTGATTTGTTTGATTTCTGCATATTTAATCTGGGCAGTGCTTCTCCCTCTACAATTTCTGAATCACTCAGTACCTCCTTAGTAGTCGCCTTTACCTCTGGGAGGTTATGCACTTCCTCACTTATGAAGACCTCAGAAAAATGCAAGTTTAGAGCGTCCGCTATTTCACTGTCTGTCTTCAGCATGTGTAGCCAAAGGAGGCAGAGCCACTTAGTCATGCAGATGGGGAATGAGAAACTTCTCATTTCAGCTTCAGCACTGTTTCATTTGTGCTTCCTGGTTTTGATATACAATTTGTGTTTCTTGTGCAGATTTGCTGGTTTTGAACACTGCTTTGTTCATTAAATACTGATATGTGTTATCTGATTTTGAATTGGTTTCCTCTTAGGTTTGCCTATTTAGAAATCTCTCAAATAAATCCTTTAAATATTAAAGAAATATTTAATATTAAAAGGGCACCAGGTCTAGGCCTCATATATATATCCATCCATCCATTATCCAACCCGCTATATTCTAACTACAGGGTCACGGAGGTCTGCTGGAGCCAATCCCTGCCAACACACGGCGCAAGGCAGGAAACAAACCCTGGCCAGGGCACCAGCCCACCACAGAACACGTACACACACACGCACCAAGCACACACTAGGGACAATTTAGAATCGCCAATGCACCTAACCTGCATGTCTTTGGACTATGGGAGGTAACCCACACAGACACTGGGAGAACATGCAAACTCCACGCAGGGAAGACACGGAAAGTGAACCCGGGTCTCCAAACTGAGAGGCAGCAGTGCTACCCATTGCGTTATTTATATATTGTGGACCACTAGGGAATGTATAGCTTCCCTAACCCCGACACAGACAAGCACAACACAAATTGTCACACACCACACTTTTATTTATAGGTGGGGAAGCGTTTTCTTCGCTCCCCACAAGAACACAATGTCCAAAAGTCAAGCAAAGTCATTTCGTTCTGTCTTTCTCTCCGCCTCCACTCCTCTAACAGCAAGCTTCATCCACATCCTGGTGAATTTGCCTACCTGAATGGAGTGGAGCGGCTCATTTGATTCTGCTCCTAGGAGTGCACCAACTGGCTCATCACTATTATCTGCAATCACTCCCAGGTAAAGCGGAAGTCCACTGTAGGGCTCTTCAGCTCCCCCTGGTGGCCCCCAAAAAACCTAACAGGGCTCTGCCAAACTCCAAGTACTTTCGTGGCCTGCGGAAATCTGTGGTGCCACAGCCGCCCAGGAGGGAGGCCCTCTAGCACCCAAGGGGAGGTAGCGCCTCAGAGATTTTTCTAAATCAGTCAAATTATCAGTAAGTAATTCAACAAACAAGGGCGAATGTGAACGCAGCAAATTCGCTGATCAACATTACTCCTGAATTGTGATTCAGCCATACAATTTAATGTGTTATACATTTATTTTAAATGCACATGTTTTCAGTTTATGCCCATCAATACATACTTAATTACTCATAATGACAAAATGAACAGATTTGCAAATTTATTTAAAATCAAAAACTGAAATCTCTGATTCATGTAAATATTTAGACCCTTTGTAGAAGTCTCTTTTTCAGCAATTACAGGTTCAAGCCATCTTGGGTAAACCTCTTAAAGCATTGCACATCTGGAATTGGGCAGTTTATCCCATTATTTCTAGCAGATACTCTCAAGCTTCATTAGACTGAGTGGGACGTGTCTGTTAATTTCCATCTTCAGGTCTCTACACACATGATGTTCTGTGGGGTTTCATTCTGGGCTTTGGCTCAGCCATTCAAGGACAGTCAGTGATGTCACCTGAAGCCACTCCAGTGTTGTCTTGCCATGTATGCCTCAGGTCATTGTTGTGCTGAAAGGTGGATCGTCACCCCAGTCTGAGGTTACATGCACTGTGGTGCAAGTTTTCTTTTAGGGCTTTTTAGTATTTGTCTTCCCTCAATTCTTACCAGTTTTCCTTCCCCTTTTGCTGAGTAGCCCCCATAGCATGATGCTGCCCTCACCATGCTTCACAGTAAGGATGGTATTAGGCAGGTGATGAGCAGAGCCTGGTCTATTCATGACATAATGCTTGGATTTTTACCAAGAGAGTTCAATTTTTGTCAGTTCAGAGCAGAAAGTCTTTTTCCTCATGCTCTTAGTGTACAAATGGGTTGTCAAAAGCTTTTTACTTGGGTGGCTTCTGTCTACCCACTCTACCATAAGTGTGTGACTGATGAAGTGCTGGTGAGGTGGTCATCCTTCAGACAGACTCTCCCATCTCAGCCGAGGACTTTTGAAGCTCTATTAGAGTGGCCACTGGGGTCTTGGTCATCACCTTGTCCATGGCCCTTCTCACCTTATTACTCAGTTTGGCAAGATGGAAAACTCTAGGAGGTGTCATGGTGGTTCCAAACTTCTTTCATTTCACAATTATCTGAGGCCACTGTGTTCCTGAGAACACCCAAAAATATGGAAATGGTTTTGTACCCTTGCCTTGATCTGCGCCTCACCACAGATTTTTCTCAGAGGGTTACACTGAGCTCCTTGGACTTCATGGCTAATATTTCATCCTGACATGAAGTGTGAATTGTACGATATTCACAGGTAAAAGTGTACCTTTCCAAACAATGTCCAATTGATTTAATTTTCCTAAAGTGAACTTTAATCAAGTTATAGAAACAGTCAGTCAGTCAGTCATTTTCCAACCCGCTATATCCTAACACAGCAAATCCCAGCCAGAACAGGGCGCAAGGCAGGAACAAACCCTGGGCAGGGTGCCAGCCCACCGCAGCTTATAGAAACATCTCATAGAAAATAAAAGCAAACAAGTTTCACCGAGCCATGACTTGGAGTGCCACAGCAAAGGGTATGAAGGCTTACTGTACATGAAGGAGAGATTTCAGTTGTTGATTTTTAAATAAATTTGCAATCCTTTCTGCAAGCATGTTTTTGCATTGTCATTGTGGATTGCTAAATTTAAATTGATGTAAAAAATGCAAAAATGTATTAATGTAAAATTAAACACAACAAAGTGTGTATAAAGTGAAGGGATCCGAACACTTTCTGAATCCAATGTAAGTAAGTAAAAGGCGTATTGTGAGTGTGACCAGTAGGGGGCGTTGCAGCACCCCAAACCTCAGACACAATCTCACAGACGCAAGTCCCTGTTTAAATAAAAGGTTTATGTGCACAAATACCTTTCCAAAACACTTTAACGATGACACAAACACAACACGATTTTTCTTTCCTTTTTTTCTTTCTTCTTTCATTACTCCAGGAGAGCTTTGTCTTCTTCCTCTTCTTATGTTATGATTGGCACAATGGTGACACTGCTGACTTGAATTATTGAGGTCAGGGTTCCCATTCCAGGTGGCCCCTGTGTGAAGTCTGCAAGTCGTTCTTGTGTCCATGTGGCTTTCCTTCAGGTTCTCCAGATTCCTCCAAAGACATGCAGGTTACAGTATGTAAACCGGTGATGTTAAACTGACCACTGATATGTGTGTGTTTCTGTGTGTGTGTGTGTGTTCACCCTGAAATCGGCTGGTGTCTTGTCCATGGACTGTTGTTGCCAGATGCTTTCTGGGATATGTTTTAGCTTCCCTGCAATCCTATAGTGGATAAGATGGATAGAATATAGATAGATGGATAATATCATGTTTTTATTTATATTCCAAGGCCTGTTGTTGGGTTCATCTACATCAGCAATCTTTACTTTATACAGCAATGCACTATATTATGTGGGAAGCACTTGAACTTATATTGCTGAAAAAAACAAAAACAGAACAAAGGCAAAAATGGTTAGCATTTGTTATAGCAATTTGATTTTTTGACAAGAGCAAAAAAGATTCAGTTAGTGCTACAGCCAAGACATAATCACATATACAGCTACACAGGTCATGCAAGGAATGGACAGTCAGGTCATCGAGTGTTCAGGACAAAAATGATATCCAGCCTTCCTTAGGTCAAAATGAGTGAGGTTTTGATAAAACCACAAAATGGCAGATGCATGAATTCTCCCTTCTCTCATTTCATTGTCGAGCACACCTTCACTTCATTTCCTTTGTTTCTTCCCCATTCAGGATTTGCATACTGACGTCTCTCCTTAAAGCTGCTTGAGACATAAAGAGTGGAGTCACTGAGATCGAGTCAGTTAAGCCTGTCTCTAAGACACAGTGGAGATGGATTTTTCAATTCTGTTTTTGGTGACCTTCTTTGTGTTGTTTGATGGTGAGGTCCAGAAATAAATAAATTTTCGCACCTGTTATGTGAATTCTACTAAGTAGTACTGTAATTGTATTTATGTCTAAAAAATAAACTAATTGCACTTCATTTAATCTCTTGTATTCTCTTCAATTCAGCATCCTATGGAGATATCATCATGACTCAGTCTCCCTCAAGTCTCTCTGCACGGCCAGGGGAAACTGTCAGCTTAAACTGTAAAGCCAGCAGCACCATTACCAGTGGCAGCACTAAATATCTTTACTGGTATCAGCAGAGAACAGGAGAAGCTCCAAAACTCCTGATTTACTTAGCAAGTACTCTGCAGTCTGGGATCTCAAGTCGCTTCAGTGGCAGTGGCTCAGGACTTGATTATACGCTGACCATCAGTAACGTGCAGCCTGAAGATGCAGGACATTACTACTGTATGCAGAGCTACGACTGGCCTCTCACACAGTGACACAGAGCCGTACAAAAAACTCACTTGACTTATCTGTGCAGCTGCTGTTCTTAATTTTGCTGGTGCTAAGAATGAAGTCACGGGGTTGGCACACAAGAGAGAAAGAAAAAGAAGGAGAAAAAGAGAACAAAAAGAGAGTCTCCTGATCACAACATATTACAGAAAAGGCAACATGTGACAAAATGACCCAATCCAGAAATCCTTTAAGGTAAAGAAATAATATTCTGAAATATTTCTGTGTAACTAGCTGTGTTATTTGGCTTTACCTGGAAATTTTCATAAGGCAATGGAATTTAGTTATATTGTCGTTCGTTATTTGAATATATTGCAAGTACTTTGCAAATAAGTAAATACTTTTCTGTGCACAGTATTTGTATTTATTTTCTTTTATAAAAAGCTAATATTTCTAGCAGGAAGTGTGGCATAGTGGTCAAGGCTTCAGACTTCTATCCTTGTGGTTCAAATCCTGGTACTGACACTGTGTGACGATGAGCCGGTCACTGCACCTTTCTGTGTTCTAATTTGGAAAAAGAAATTAAATCAACTGTATCTCAAATGTTATCAGTCGCCTTTAATAAAAACACCATAGAAATAAGTAATAATAATATTATCAGGTCACTGGAGCAGCGTTACAGAAAAGACAAAAGTAAAACAAAATAATGAAGAAGCAGTTTGTGCTACATTTACAGACATGTTTTAGAAGTCTACATTTGTCAAAATTGCAATACGCTAGTTAATATTACCTCAGTTACTACTACATTAAAGGTATCAGTTTAGTGGAGCAACATTGGATTAACAGTAGCCTTATGTGTGATATCAAGTGTTTAGGAGATATTATCTGTTCTTACAGTACCTACCTGACACATGGTTGAGAATTATTTATTACAGGAATATAAACCTCAGGACCTACACAAATTGTTAAAGGCTGCTATTGTTAGTTGATATATGAAGTTCTCTGAGTGTGATTGCATTGAGGACATTTTTGTAAATTTCACCAACACACAAGAAGTTCTCTGGCTCACTAGTTATTGGCTGAATTGTTGGAGAGTACCACACAACAACTTGGACATCCAAAAAGAACAATTAGTACAGATGAACCTCAACAGTTGGTTAATTTGAAAACTTCAGCTCAGTAAGACATACTTGAGGCTATGTAGGGCACAAGAACATTTAAGCTTCTTGGAAACCATCAGCATCAACTCAGACCTTGAATAGAAGCTGTCGTGTGATGACCTGATAGATGACTTTGGCTTCAAAAAATGTAGATGTGTGTTGTTGTGATAGGCAACAAAGAGACTGAGGAAACCCTAAAACATTCACTTTCAAGTTTTGATTATTTTGATAAAGGTATTCGTATTTGATGTTAAAAGTTAGAGTTAAGTTTGTGATGTGTTCTTTATTTGTTTACTTATTATTTATTTACATTTTTGTTGTTCAAATTAAATATTCATGTAATGGATTCAGGGAGCGGCAGGGTGGGTGGGCCGGTGAACCCAAGAAGATTCTGCCTAGGGCCCTAGTTTGCCAATGGGCAGCAGTGCCTATAACAGAACTGCTTGGCGAGAGAACAGCGGGGAACTAAAGCAAACTAAACAACCAAAAAAAAAAAAAAATGGCGTTCCAGACATAGTAAAGAAAACAGATTTGCCCCAAGGTATTAAGACAGGATTACAATTGCTTCAATTACAAGGAAATAATTCAAATACTTATATAAAATACCAAGAAAATATTAAGTATAAAAAATACATAATAAAAAAAAATGAGAAAAGCAATATATTAAAAGAGAAGAAGACATGTTCCATAGTCAAATGAACTTTAGCATGACAGTGTACTGTGAACAAACCTGGAGGAGAGGGTTACCATGCATTAGTATCTCAAGTGATTGATTTCTGGTACCACTTATATTAGATAAGAAGAAACAAATGTGAAAAGTCACTGTATAACAAAAGATTGATTTGAACAATAAACAGAGGAGAAGATGTGTTGAAAAAATAGAAAGAGAAAGAACAGAAACTGCTTGTTGAGAGAAACCTGAATGGCAGAAAAGAGAAGTTGCAATGGAGCAGTAGAGCAGTGGAGCTTGACTGAACTGAGGCAGGTGATTTGCATAGACACGCCTCTTTGTTTCTAAGTGTCCACCTGACTGCACTGGCTGTGTTTATAGCCTCTGAGTGAGGCAGACTGACGAGGATCTGAAGTGACAATGTCGCCTCTTGTTCTGCTCCTCTGCATCTTTGTCTTCTTCACTCATGGTATGAGAATTTTTTAAAAGTTTAACATTTATATATCCTTGGAAAGAAGAGCTAACTAAAAAAATAGATTAAACATGTTATTCTATTTATTAAGAGGTTTTCTTACAATGCCATATATTAATCATATGCAGAATAGTTTAATGATATATATATATATATATAAATATAGAAATGTAAAATTATCTTTTATTTCTCAGAATGCAATGGAGAGATATCTGTGACCCAGACACCAAATGCTAAATCAACAAGGCCAGGAGAAGATGTTACTATTAATTGTAAAACAAGTAAATCAGTATACTCCTCTGGTTATGGTTATAACTTATTGTCTTGCTACCACCAGAGACCCAATGAGGCCTCTAAACTGATTATCTATTTAGCAAACAATCTTCAGTCTGGGATTCCAAATCGCATCAGTGGGAGTGGATCAGGGACTGACTTCACTCTGACCATCCGTGGAGCTCAGCCTGAAGATGAAGGACATTATTACTGTTTGCAGGCTATTGAAGCCCCACTCACACAGTGACAGATACCCGTACAAAACCTGCCCTGCTCAGTGGCACACGTGCAGCCAGTCTTACCACAGATTCTAAGACAGAAGTCACTGAGCTGAGACATGAAGACAAAGAAACTTACAAAAGTATTAAAAAAAACAAAATAAATCAACACCAAACATGTTTTTTAGAAATACTGAAACCTGAAATAAACTGAATTCAACATAACTGTATGGAACTGCATTAAGTAAACAATGGACAGGCAGAATATTTCTTCTGTCATAAATTACTTGTAATAAAATATGCCATGCAGATAGCATTATGATAAGCAGTTATAATATCTGATTCCTCTAGGATTGTGATGTTTGTGTGGTGGGAATACTTGTACACCGCAATGAGTTGTGTTCTCTGAACATGTTGTCTTTGCCTCTGATAGGATTACCTTTTGCAAATTGGTCTAATGAGAAGAACATGATAAACAATAATTAATAAATGACCCTCATGACAGTTAAAATGAAATCTAAAACAACTTCAACCATAGCAGGTAAACTGGGATCCACTCCTGTAATCAGGTAGCATGATGTTCATCGTAGCATCATATAAATTATTTGCCTTCTCCTCAACTGGCTGTTAAATTTATATTTTTTTGCCAGGATTATAATATTTTATTTTATGATTTTGATTATCATTTTTATTATTTAATTTTGTAGCCATTTTTTGCATTTTTGTATTGGAAAACAGGTGTATTTATGAGCATGAGTACCAACATATTGTTCTTCTGGATATCATGGACACCACCAGATTGTATATTTAATTACTGTGTTACTGCGTGTTTTAGGGCTGAGCTGATCGTCATTGATATCATTCCTCGCTGAATGGTTGGACAAATATATGATGTAAATAAACATTATCAATTGGCTCCAGATATTTGCAGAAATTTCCTCAGTGTGCCAATCTGCATCATTTACTTTTTTTATTTTGTTTTACTTTTGAATCTTTCAGGCCTCACAAGAAGCTGTCAGGCACTTGTATTTGCAACAGGAGGCACGTGAGATTTCTATGCTTAGCTTGCTCAGCAGGAGTGTGCTAAGCCAAGAGGACCCCTGTTCTCTTCAATAGCATATACTAAAATACACATGCTGCGACCTCCAAGGGGGAGCCAGTATGCCCCATACCCCAATACCGGACTGTTGTGTAAAAGTAATAACGAATTGGGAGGAAGAAGAAGACGCAGTGTAAACAAAGTACCGGCAGTCATTGTGTAATTCAAGCTATCTTATTAAAGGGCTTTAGTCCTGTGTATTATCCGGTCCCTGGGTTGAACTGCCTAGAAAGCTGTGGAATAATTGAGAGTTTGTTATCAATCAGGTAGTTTACTCCAGTTCATCTGTAAGTGCTTACGTCCACCATAGTAAACACTGCAAATCCCTGGACCCAGCCTATCAAGTGCTTCTCTGTGCTGGCCACTATAGTGTTCACACGCTCTTAAAAAAGCAGCCAGCAACTCTTCATAAGAGAAAAAGCTTAAAGCAAATGACATTTAGACTTTGTATTTCATTGATTTTGTGTAGTCACCAAAATGGAGTCAGTTAAGCCTTCTCTCTAATACACTGGAAATGGATTTTTTGTATTTTCTAACTTGGTGGCCATCTCTGTGCTGATTGAAGGTGAGGTCATTAAAAATGTCAAGTCTACTAAATAAAATTGTTTTGTTTTTTGTCCAACCACTAAATTAACTGTATTTTATTCTCTCTTATCCAAGGTCTTTTGCAGATATTATCATGGCTCATTTTCCATCAAGTTCTTCTGTAGAACCAGGAGAAACTGTCAACTTCAAACTGTAAAGCTATTAGAACCATCACCAGTAGCAATATTAACTACCAAGCCTGGCATCAAGCAGAAAGCTGGAGAACCTTCAAAACTCCTGGCACTCTAGGTTCTCAGATCTCTTTACCGACTTTAACCGACTGACCATCAGTAACTTGCAGGCAGAAGATACAAGGGATCACTACTGTCAACAGTCAGTCAGCTTGCCTTTCATACAGTGACAGAGAGCCTTAGAAAAACACCCTTGACATTACTGGGACTCAGGGAGATAGAGAGAAGTCCTTGTGCTTAAGTTCATCTGAGAAATATTCATTAAATAAATAAATATATAATTGTTATTATATTATGACAAGCAACAAAGCCCTTTTAAATACACACCAGAATTACTAAAAGGGAAGAAAACTAAATGGAGTGTTTTGATTTGGCTAAAAATAACAAGAGCAGTCCCAGTCCCAGTGAGGCATTATGCAGATATATTACTGAGGGTGTACAGAAGCCCCTGTAGTGTTTCTTGACACACTTCTGATGAGTAATCTGTTGGCTGAGAGTCGTTACTGTTAGTGTGTCAAAGTGAAGGTATGCAGCATTGTTCTTAATGGCACCCAGTTTACTCTTTATTCTCTCCTCCAGTCCTACCACCCACTGGGTCTAAAGTGCATCCCATAACTGAGGCTGACTTTTTAAATAACTTTTTGATCTGGTTGATCTCTTGTGAAGTGATGTTACTTGCCCAGCACACCATAGCCTAGAGGTTATATAAAAGTTGCAATATAACATATCGGATGGACAGCTGAGGATGGCAGGGGTGATGATCCAGAACGTGGATAAATGACAGATGAAAGCAATTCATAACTGCCAGACTTGATTGCTATTTTCAAAAAATGGACTCCTTGATCACTTTTCAAATTGAAAACACTATCACATCTCAGGGTGAAATATGGCAAGATCAGGTATTTTTGCATTTTAGGTATTGTGGAAAATTGGCTTAAACCTCCTTAAGAAGCGATTTGAAGTTAGACGAGGTACATCTGAAATGGAAAGACTAGGAGGGTGCTTTGAAACTTATGTCAATAGGATATACAAAAAATAAAGCACATTACAATTAACATTGAAATTTGTGATTCAGAATTTAAAATGCAGTCTGAATTTGTCCACATTACCAATTAGGAAGTGATTGCATCATCACAGAGATGCTTATTTTTAAGCTCGACAACAGAAATAATTCATTGCGTTGTAAACTCTCTAAAGATGAGTTATTTTTTATTCTGGCATCTTCAACTGTATAGCTTTGGCTTGTTCCTATTGCAGACACAGCAAGCTGAACCTGCTCTATTCACATATTAAAGCCTTTAAATGTATACCTGTGGAACATCTGGACAGATCTGATCATCTTACTGCCACCTACATGCCTGTTACTGACAGCAGCAGCTCTTTATTATCCACAGCAGATGTTCAATGTCAGGAGGAAGAAAATAAAGTATATCTAATCTGATCAAATCTAAATCTTAGATGCCTGCCTGTAACAGAGTTGTAGAACCTGTAAGGGATATCACTACCCACACTGAAGGAACAAAGTCTCCAAGCAATAAATAGTCTTCTCTGCATTGTCATAGGTAGTTGTTCGGTGTTAAAAGACCAGTACAGCCTGTCATTGATGTGGACCCCCAAGAACTTGAAGCAATGCACCAGCTCTTTATCCACTCTATGAATATTGATTGGGCGTGGAGTCTCTTTGGAATGGTGAAAGACAATAACAAGGGGCCTCATGCATAATGCCATGTGAAGAATTCACACTAAAACATGGCGTACAGAGAAAAGCAGAAATGTGCGTACGCACAAAAAATCTAGATGCATACATCTGTGCAAACGGCAGCTTCCATGTTCTTCCGCTCCATAAATCCCAGTGTGAAATGCAATGCATGTGCATGCGCCTGTTGCTACTCCTCAACTCCTCCCAGAATTACACCTCTTTGAATATGCAAATCACTATAAATAGCCCTTAAGATCAGAGTTCTGTTAAAAGGCAATGGCAAAAGCACGGGGGAAAATAGAAGAATTTTAGCGAATACCAAGTGGAGGCAAGGAAAAATGTACTATTTGTTGGTTTAAACAGTGGTGTAAACAACAAAAGGAAATTGATCGAGTGACATAGAGTGTCAGAGAAACTCAAACACTCAAGTTCACAAAGTCGCAAAGTGCCCAAAATAAAAAAGAAGTTGTCAGATATCAAAGCCGCCATGAAAAGTCGAGTCGTAGCCCACCGTCTGAGTGTCATATGAAAGCTTATTAGGGTACAGAAAAAAAAAATAGGTACACAGTTCGAAAAAAGATCGAAATGTCAACTTTAATCTCGAAATTTTCACTTTAGTCATATAGTTTATTTTATCTTTAAAGTAGAACATCATAAGCTTCATCTTAAAATTGCTTTATTTAGTAATTTCTCAAATACCATTGTAACTAAATTAGCACATTAAATACTTTGTTTTGTATTTGATCTTCTATGTGCTCTATGTGTGTGAATCACTATGTGCTTCTTAAACGGGCTTTCTCTTCCTCTGACAGGACACAGAATCCATTATCTTCATGATATTACAACTCTCTGAATATTTAAAATAGTGAGATTTATACTTGACTTGCAAAATACCCGCGCTGCGCAAGCAGAGAAGTAGGGTGTTAAAGAAGTTATGAAAAAGAAAAGGAAACATTTTAAAAATAACATAACCTGATTGTCAATGTAATTGTTTTGTCACTGTTATGAGTGTTGCTTTCATCAAGGATTTGATTATCATTATTTCTTTCAATCAGGTTCGTATTTGGAGGACATGTTGTGTTCAAGTTACATTCCGTGTTTGTCAACCGTTGTAAAGATAACAGGTTTCATTCATCAATGTTTACTACCCAAATCGGTACTTGTGAATGTAAGATGTTTAACAGGCATTCCCGGTATTAACTTGTGCTAAACGTACCATGGTGTGACGTAAGGGGAGCTGACTGTAAAAAGGCAAGGAGACGCTTATTTTGAACGAAAAGGGAGAAGACAGCGAAGGAGCAGAAAAGTGAGAAGGAAAACTGTTTAAATAAAGAGCTAGGAAGGTGAATGGAAAGAAGCAGCCAGCGGTAAAGCAAGGAAGACTTCGTAATAAGGACGGTTCGGTGCACGTAGAAGGTGTAACAATAAGATTGTTAAGCCTTATGATAATGTTCCTGCACGGAGGATTTAGAGAGACACACTGGGAGAAGTATAATCTGAACCTCTCTACAGTTTCGTTTATTTTCAGTAGTGATCCGTCTGAATCGACCCGCCCCTCAAAAAACTAATTTATGGTTATAAGAACCATCTTAATATGCAGAAATACAGTATAAAGAGCCGCTGCATTGCAGATAGATAACTCCTGTAGCCACAATAAATGCCTTTATTGAATAGACAAACCAGGGGTGAACAAGTTCCTTTCTACTGCAGCTACAGCCGCGACACATAAAAAACATCAATAATAACTCATAAACTTGCAATATTATTTAGGAAAATCGCAACATTTTACTCACCAAAAATTCGGATTATTTGTAAACAAAATCCATCCTCCTCTCTTTCCTCAAAAACAGTTCAATTACTCGGTCGTACAGATTATCCGTGCGCTTCAGTTCCATTAAAAAATCCCTTTCTATCGTCATCGAAGGTAATGTTGAAAGTCGAACCTGCCCTGTCGTATTTCTGGCATAAGTTTTAATTCGCTTTAGGGCTGAAAATGTCCGCTCGACAGAAGCAGTGTATACTGGAATGGTCACCGCCAAATATACCAATGTGAACAGCTGTCCCATGCTCTCATTCAGATTTTTCTGATGAAAGAAGTCAAGGAGATCAGTGGGAGATTTTCCTGCAAAATCATCCATGGCATACATTACAGTCAGTTCTGTTTTTAGCTGAGACAGATCAAAAACCGCTCCGTGGCTCTCGTGTTAAACTGGAGAAGGCTGCATTCGGGAAATTTTTCTTGTATTCCCGAAACTTCTGGGGGTCAAGGAGCATGACAAACATCAGGTTTTCGTGGTCTTGAAATCTGGTCTGTGTCTGGCAAATAATATTGTCCAGAATCCTGCCATGGAGTTGGCGGTAGTGTGCCTGAGGATCTTGCACTCAGAGCGCCTGCGGTGCATTCAGTGGCCTCGTAGAGTTCCTCATATCGGCTTCTATCCAATCAATGGGTCTGAATATGGTGATGTTGCCGTACGCCTGCTAGAGGCCCCTACTGACACCAACTCAAAATCTGATTGGTTGAAGCAACAGGTTAATCGACATTTATTCTGTGTTAGAGTGCCTGCACAATGGATTGTGAAGGCCACTCTGCCTGGCAACAAATGATGGCTGAAATGTGATTGGTTAAATGCTTTAATACGAAAATACATGTCTGGAAGCAGCACAACCATCGGAAAAGCTATGAAAGGAGGTGGACAGACTATTTGGAATTATTTAATAAGTATTCATGGACAAAATATAATTAACATCAGTTTGTGATTCATATATTTTTACTTATGAATATGCTAAGCACAGTCCTTCACCTGCGAATATTTACCTTATATGGGCAGGCACTCAATTACGTGGGAGGCGTGATGACGCGAGACGCAACTCGCCTCCCACGGCCATCGAGCTGCAGTCTATTACAGTATATGGACGAAAGAATAGGCTCCAGTTATGACCATTACGCATAGAATTTTGAAATGAAACCTGCCCAACTTTTGTAAGTAAGCTGTAAGGAATGAGCCTGCCAAATTTCAGCCTTCTACCTACACGGGAAGTTGGAGAATTAGTGATGAGTCAGTCAGTCAGTGAGTGAGGGCTTTGCCTTTTATTAGTATAGATATAATTTTCATGATGATAGGAGTTAAAGCAAGTCATTAAACAAGGGAACATTGTGGCACAGTGATAGTGACGAGCCGGCGCCCCATCCATGTGCATGTGACATCCATTTTTTCCCCTATAAAGGTTTTGTGTTTTGGAAGTTTTTTTTCCCTTCTTAGGGAGTCAAGGCTGGGGGGCTGTTAAAAAAAACACTTTAAAACAGGGCCAGTTAAAGCCAATGGAGGCATTCCTTGTTTGAATTTGGGCTATGCAAGAAGGAAATTGTTGTTGTTGTTGCCATTTGGTCCATGGGGTGACCTCGTCATCTTTAGAAGAAGTTTCTTGATGATAAGCCCACATGAAATGGCTCTATACACCAACCATCAAGTGCCATGTCTGACTATCTTGCAGTTGATAAGAGCTTTTACTTCTTCAACACTACTCTACTGCAATCCTGTATGGTTGTAGTAATTGGTCCATCACTTTGAACATTACTTCAAACTTGTAGTCTCTCTCACGTCAAACTGAACTCTTAACAATCCCTTAATTCTATGTGGACACTAATGCACACTGCTTCTGTGTATTAATTTTTTACGTTTGTGTGCCTTAACACCTTCTTCAATGCTTTATTATGGATCATTGGCCTAAATCTAGTACTTTAAAATGTAAACCTATCAAGGTTTGAATGGTGTAATGCAGATTTTCTTTACCAGTGGCCTGGGTCAAGCACTTTGTAGACCAAAGATTCAAACAGGGACAATATATACCACACAGAACTGAGAGAAGACACCAGGTGAGAAACGGAGACCTGTAGGTAAAACCAACATGGTAACTCATAGAGTAGCAGTGCCAGAATTAGCTTGCAACACATAACAAGACTGAGAAGCAGTGCAAGATTAAAAGTTTTGTTCATGCTGTTTTCTTAACAGGAATAGTACAGGTGCTCAAATTAGGTGTGGGAGGCCCTAGGTGAGACCAGCATTAAACCTGAGAGAGGGCAGCTGTGACAACAGGGAGTAGATGTTGTTGTGGGCAAAATATCTGGTAAGGCTCATATTGGAATGGGCAGACAGCAGTCTGTGGCGGTGTGGAGGAGAGCTTCGTTTGGAGTTAGACAGATAAGACTGACGTTAGACTTGAATGGATGGAGTACACAGTGCTCTGAATAAAATGACAGATGAGAAAGGTGTAAGAGCAGGTGACTGGTGGGGAAAGGGGGTGAAGGGATTCTGAACAAATCCAAATAGTATTATTTAATATCCTCTTTCTGCTCTTTACTTGTAATATTTCTAGTGCACTATTATATTTTATTGAGGATTACTTGTGTTCTGTGTATTGTGTTGTATTTCCCCACCTTTTTTTGACCCCCACTGCACGGCCTACCTACCTGGAAAGGGGTCTCTCTCTGAATTGACTCTCCCGAGGTTTCTTCCAATTTTTTCGCTACAAAGGTTTTTATTTTTTTGGAGTTTTTCCTTGTCTTCTTAGAATGTCAGGGCAGGGGGGCTGTCAAAAGGTAGGGTCTGTTAAAGCCCATTGCATCACTTTTTGTGTGATTTTGGGCTATACAAAAATAAATTGTATTGTAAGGTTGTTAGTGGTGTGAAAAATAACAGTTTTGTGTATGCTTTATTAAAATATTACATTTAAATTTTTATGTGTGTGCAAAAAAGGATTGCAGATCTCTAAGGCTCTGAGGTGGTGGTCTCCATTTTTTTTGGTTAAAGTGCATGACTTAATTAAAGAAATATTACACTCCTCAGACTAACAGGAAATGGTTATGCCAGAATTTTGGATTGGAGACTCCTTTTAATTGATAAGCCTGAGAAGGCCAAGAAGAATATTCTGCTCTTGCTGTAGAAAATGTGAGAAATTGGTTGGTGTTTTCCAGACTAAAAATTTCACCTTCTCCCTGGGTTTTCCTCCTATATGGCAGAGACATGCAGATTAGGTTGACTGGTTAGTCAAATTTGGCCGCTCTGTTGTGTGCCTCCCATTTAGAGACCTTTCCATGGCTTATCTCTGTCTTTCCACATCTGATTAAACATCTTCAAATAATGAGTGAATGGTGGAAAAACTAATCAGAAAAGAGCCTTGTTGAGGAAAGCAATGACATCATATGACAGAGCTGTACTATTGGGGAATTCTGGGATCATGCTGGCATGTAATGGTGCCTGTTTCTAAAGCTCCTTTTTTGATTCCCATTTTTTTTTGGAAGTAATACAGTTTCTACCCATTGACTGTGAATTGGTTTGCACCCTCATAGGAGGACTGGCACTGTTGTTGCCGCTGTTCTACCTGATCTTTCACATTGGTGTTACTACAGCTGATCTCTGCCTGCATTATGACATTTTGGAGAAAGTCTCCTATTCTTGCACTGGTTATCTACTAAAGAGATGATCTATTTTAATAACCTACTGTGGCATGCGGCTGGGGGTGGCACCTAGCCGGGACGCCCAGGAGGACCAGAGGAGGGCTTGTGCCTGTAGGGGCCCGTGGTCACCACCATGGGGATGCCCCAGTGCCTGGAGAACCCTGGACCTCAGCAATTCTGCCACACCTGGAAGTGCTGGGGGGAACAGGAGCAGGGACACCCGGAGTGCTTCTGGGGATGCAGCCGGCACTTCCACCACACTGGAGCGTGTTGGTGGAAGACTGCCAGGACACACCTGGAGCACATCTGGGAGAATATAAAAGGGGTCGCCTCCCTTCATACAATGGCTGGAGTCGGGTGGAAGTGGACAAGAGTCTTGGAGCAGAGCAGAGGAGAGGAGTGGAGGCGGTGAAGAGAGGCACTAAGGAAAGAGGCCTGGACTTTGGGGTGATTGGTGCTGCGGCAGTGGGTTGTGCACTCATTATTGTAAATAGTTTGTAAATAAACGTGTGTTGGGTGACAAAATGATGTCCGCCTGTCTGTGTCCGGGCCGCTTCCCACACTACTTAAAGTTTACAAATGTATTGCTGGTATCTTCAAGACTTAATTACCATTTTTTCTGAATGGGGTGCCAGTCTCAAAACCACGGCAAATCAATTTAGAGTCTCTTTGGAGTGAAAGTACCTGGAAATGAAACAACAAGGACACAGAGAGATTTTGATTTGCACATTAACCAGGACATTATAGTACAAGCGCAGACTATTTGTCCACCTTTGACATCACAGTTTTTTTTAATCACAACTTTTCTTTTTTTGCATTTTATTAGTTTTATTAAAATCAACATTCCATACAAGCAAGTTAAGTTTAACAATACCAAATCGACCCCCACTCATGAGAAAGAGATCTAAGCCAGCATAGTAAAACTTTAAACTAGTAAAAATAAGAAAACAGATAAGTTAATAAATGAGTACAAATAAATAGAATACGAAAGAGGTGAGAGAATCTGCTTCCTCAATTAAAATGCTTATTCTAAAATGTTATCAGTTAGATCCTGCCAGGTTTAAGAAACATTTTAAACAGGTCCTCTAAGTGAGAATATGATTTTTCCAGTTTCAAATAGTATAAAACATCAGTTATCCACTCACTTAAAAGAGGAGAGTTAGGATTCTTCCAGTTGAGCAAAATAAGTCTACGTGCCAGTAGTGAGATAAAGGCAATCACAGTTTGTTTGTCCTTTAATCCCATATGGAAGGTTCCTTGCTTAATAAGTGGGTCTCCTGTAAAAATAATATTTTAGTGTTTAGAACTGTTAGGTGAGAGAATACTTTCTTTCTCTTTAATTTGTGATTGAGACCTTTAACATTCCAGCTGAAAAAGTTAACTGTTTGTCATGGAGAAAGTTGTTTTGAACTTTTGTTGTCCTTTTGTAGTCTTAACTTAAGGTTAGACAACTTTGACCTTAATTTAGAATTTTCTCAGGAGTTATCGCCATAAAGCCTATTGTTATGTTGGCACTTATAATTATAAGGATTAAAAGGATAGATTAGAGATAGCTTGCTCTCTTTCTCTTCCCCCTAGTTCCCCCGCCCTCTTATTTTGCCTCTCCACGTGAGGCTGGACCCCACTTCACAAAGTCCCAGACCTCTGACATACCTAGAGACCTACCTACATACCTACCTAGAGCACGTCCAAAATAAAACAAGCCCCCCAGATTTTATATGGACAGGTGAGTACACACAATTTGAGCCTCTTTTTGTGCATACATCTGACCCTTAGACTGGAGTCAACTCAGCCCTCCTGTACTGTGGTGCACATACCTCCTGTAATAATAATAAGATTATATTTTTATTTTTGTCTTCCTTAAAATAAATTGCTTTAGACTGCGGTGGGTTGACACCCTGCCTGTGGTTTGTTCCTGCCTTGCGTCCTGTGCTGGCTGGGATTGGCTCCAGCAGACCCCCGTGACCCTGTGTTAGGATATAGCGGGTTGGTAAATGTCTGACTGACCAAATTGCGTTAGAATGTCCTATTTCCAAAAAATACTGTGGAGGACTTTGAAAAAGTCATCAGGAAAAGAGAAATATATCTAGTATGTGTATATGTTTTAAAATCCCTTTTTTGAGTGCATTTTTGCCTTTAATACACTCACTTAGTTGCTTTCAAATAAAATAAGTACTGCATGTATTATCCTCACATTAACACTGATATAATTTGATAAATGCCAACCTGACCACTAGGTGGCATCAAATAATACAGAATGGCTGCAGTGTTCATCTTCAGAAACAGATGTCCATAGTCACTGAACTTCTTTAGGCTTCCTTGCAATTTTCTTAGAAAAGCTTCTCTGGACATTCTTTGCTTTGGGCCACTAGGAGGCAGCACTGGAAACCATTTAAGTACAAACTGGGAGTAGATGGTAGACGAGTAGAAGGAATAATCAAAATGAGAATTATTTTTGCAGAGCCTTGAGGCTGTAATACTAGAGGAATGGTGACTAGAAATAGGAAACAGAATGAAAAGAAAGTGAAAAGTGCAATGAAGTTGAAAACATTGGCAGAGTCTAAGGAAGGGAAAGTAGATTAGCAGCTGAAACACACGTTTAAAAAAGTAAGATTCTACAGGCTGCTAGGTGAAACTTAATTAATGATGGAGATGTATACTATCTCAAATTGTTTCCTGCCATGTGCAGAAGGGTAAGCAGCAAATACAATTAAGACAAAAATCCCAATCCACCTTTTTTCTAATCTTCTTATCAAGCTCATGGCTTCAACCTAAAAAGAATCAATATGTCAATTAATACTGAACTGGTTCAGGGTAGAACAGTAGCTTTACCAATGTACTCCATTATAGTGTCACTATATATTTTGAACCAGCACTGTGGGCAAAGCAGAAGCCAAATCTGGATGGAAGGCAGTGCCAGTCCCAGCAGCAATGAATGAAAGTGCCATCTAATCTAGAATTGGTTTAGAACAAGATAAGAACAAGTGAAGTGGCAGTAAACACAAAAGTGCATTTGTGAAAAATCACATCCTCAAAATCATAAAACATGGCATGGTGTGGTGATGCAGTCACTATCTTATTCTGTTAAATGGGTGCAGCTTTTGCTGTGAGGATTGTTTTTCTGCCAAGTACAACAAATTTTGTCCCATATCCCCAAAGACGTGCATGTTATTTGAATGGTGACACTAAATTGGTACCAGGAGAGTTTGTGGTCAAGTGGCCCACCTGTCTTCTTCACTGTTGCTTCCTACTTTGCCCCTGAGATGGGATTCAGCTATAAACAACTTATTGTGTTGAAGATTTAATTTTCAATGAATTATTTTCCCAGTTTCCCAATTTCCCATCAATTCACACTCAACAAACCATCATGACAAATTGAAAGAACATTTTCAAAAATATTTGATTTTTTTTTAAATCAAACGACTGAAACTTCTCATTCATATTAATATTTCCACCCTTAATTCCATACACTGTAGAAGCCCCTTTAGCAGCAGATCAAGCTTCTAATGTTCTTGAGGTAAGACTTTATAAGCTTTGCACACCTGGAATTGAGCAGTTTATCCCATTCTTCCAAACAGATCCTCTCATGCTCTATCTATCTATCTATCTATCTATCTATCTATCTATCTATCTATCT
>JANRMT010062807.1:37377182-37421495 GCA_026402145.1 Polypterus bichir lapradei
CTATCTATCTATCTATCTATCTATCTATCTATCTATCTATCTATCTATATGTATGCAACATTATCTAATTTAGAGACAGAATAGTCTGAATTATCATAAGATGCCCTAATTTGGGGTGTTCATAAGAGGTGTAATAATTTACTTCATATAAGTATAAGTGCAAAAAAAAAAACAATAACTGCTATATCAGATATTTGAAAAATGTAAATTGGGAAGTTCAATTTAAATCTTTAAAGTCCAGATATTCTCAATTGCTATAGAAATTTGTCATTTTTTTATCCTCTGGTAGAGGTCCACAGAGGGCTACGTCTCTAGTAAAGGATCAAAAATAATATCAAAGTTGTGATCATTAACCTTACAATAGTCTAAAACGATACTCTACGTGCTTATGTTTGAAATTTGTTCTTTTTAACCTTCTGTGAGTGCCCTTAGAGGGCTAGGACAACCAGTAAAGAATCAAATATTAAAAATATTATAATATTAGTGATCAGTAACCTTGAAATAGCATAAAACGACACTCCAACGGCCTATTTTACATATCCCCATTTTTTCAAAGTTTTCTGAAAAGGAGTAACTTTTGGGACTCCCAAAAGCTCGACATTTTGCATATCTAGACATGAAATGGTATTATCATATGTGGTAGTTTTCTCGTACTGGTGAGTCAGGGGGCACAAGAAGTTATTGAAGTTATTTCAAAGTATTTATAACTAATTCTTATGGACAAGATAGATAGATAGATAGAAGCAAATTGTGTTTTATTTCTAGCACAATTTGTGCTATTGACACAAGATGAAAGAGATTTTGTCCTTTCCAGAAGCAATTTATGTGCATTAATTCGTCATGTGTCTGTCTGTCATTTAGTATCTTACTATATAAAAGTGGTCAGGATTGTCCTTCCGTCCCGTGAGTGCTACGCAGGCGCGGAGTTTCACACACGCCCCGTCCATTTTGCAATGCACGATGGGATTTGTAGTTTAGTTTTTCCAGGTAAAAGATAATTTTCTACTCCAGACTGTGCGATATCTTCTTCTTCTTTCTTACTATATAAAAGCGGTCGGGATTGTCCTTCCGTCCCGTGAGTGGAAAGCGTAGCGGTATTCCACTTATCACAGTCTTACTACTTGCAGCTTACGGTACAAAGCGACATGATGTGAGCAGAGTTCTGGTGCTCCCATCGTTGCCTTGCTTTTGTGCGCGATGCGCTGGAAAAATAGACAAAATGATGTCTCTGGAAATAATTAATGTTGATGGAGTACAAATGCCTCACCGTGTAGTAAATATCAGGGGGGTTCAAAAGGGCGACCTCAATATAGAAAAAAAGTTTAAATTTCATCACAAAAATAACAGAAACTGCGAGTATTAAAGTAATACCGCTCAAATGCAATATAACCAAATTAATGAGTTTGTATAAAATATCAAATTGATCTACATATTTAATTGCCTTAAGAAGTGGTCAACTTAAAAGTCGGTCGCCTTAAAAGGTGGGTGAGCCTAGTTTAAATGAAGTGCTGTAGTGAAAAAAGGACTTATTTTATGTCATGTTTGAATATTTTGTTGAGCTACGTGTTGTAATCATTCTACTGGTATGATCTCTATGATCACAGTCATGAAGATGTATAACAGACAGGAAAGAAAGTTGAAGCTCCACCGCATATGGAAGGTACATACCAGCAAACACATCTACAGGAATCAAGAAACAGGAATGGGCAGGTGCTACGTAAGGGCCATCATGGTGGAGAGCAAGTGGCTTTCTGGGTAGTTAATTTTCCCGTGCATAAAACCTGGTAATGTGCACAACTGTGAATTTTAGTTTGTGTTTGCATAGAAAATGTGCAGCATGTCATGATTTAAAAAATGCACTGTGCTCATCCGAGGTAATGCGGATGACAGGCATATATAGAATTTATTTAAGTGCTGTGCAGGTGATTGAGCCCAATTGTGAATGAGGCTTTAGGGTGCCAGCCCACCGCAGGACACCCACTAGGGACAATTTAGGATCGCCAATGCACCTAACCTTCATGTCTTTGGACTGTGGGAGGAAACCCACACAGACACGGGGAGAACATGTAAACTCCACACAGGGAGGACCCAGGAAGCAAACCCGGGTCTCCTAATTGTGAGGCAGCAGCGCTACCCACTGCGCCACTGTGCCGCCCCTGTATTAATATAGAAAATTTGCTTTTATTTCACAGAAAGAAAAGGAGAGATATCTATGACCCAGACACCACCAGCTTAATCAACCAGGGCAGGAGAAGATGTTACTATTAATTGTAAAATAAGTAAATTAGCATATAGTTACTACTATAGATCAAATAGGTGAAGCTCCTAAACTCCTTATCTTTAAGGCAGACAGTCTGGGATTCTAAATTACTTCAGTGGCAGTGGATCAGGGACTGACTTCACTCTGACTGTCTGTGGAGTTCAACCGGAAGATGCAGGACA
This sequence comes from Polypterus bichir lapradei, assembly GCA_026402145.1. NCBI lineage: Eukaryota > Metazoa > Chordata > Cladistia > Polypteriformes > Polypteridae > Polypterus > Polypterus bichir. Next base: position 37,379,625 of record JANRMT010062807.1, read on the forward strand.
TTATTATTGTCTGCATACACTAGAAGCCCCACTCACGCAGTGAAAGATACCCATAAAAAACCTGCCCTGATCAGTGGACATGTTCAGCCAGGCTTAGCACCGATTCTAAGACAGGAGTCACTGAGCTGAGACATAAACACAAAGAAACTTTAAAAAGTATTTGAGAATACTGCAAAACCGTATCAGCACATGTGACGGTGCCGGTCCGGCTCCATGCACCTCATCTCATCGTTCCTCAGCTTCCTAGCCTTGAACACAGGTGTTCTCATTCCTCCTTATCCTGTCCTCGGGTAGTTTCTGTACGTCATTCTTGTCCTGTTCTGTTCTTCCTCTCTCAATACTGGTAATTTTCCTTTTCTATTAGAAAATGCAATATGACTGAATTTTTAGTTAACCATTTGCTTGACCTATCTTATTTGCTTAACATTCTAATTTATGCTTAATCTAATGTTTTAGAAGCTGTTAATTACTTTTATGTCTATTTATGTTAATATGCTATTTATGGTAATATATAAGTTTTATCTCTTCTATATTCCTCCCTTTGAGGCTTATTCAAGCCTCACCACCTAGCCTGAGATTCCAAAAGAATAATGCAGAAGGCTTAAAATAATAAAACAGTTGTCCATAATAAGGGTTTTTCCTTCGCTTGGAGAAATATATTTCCAGTGAAATAACATTTTTTCTTCAACCCAGGTACTTTGCGCACCGTAGAGGGTCACCTCCCTGGGGAGCGGTTACCAGCACTTCACCCAGGGAGCTTTTTGGTTTAGTATTTCATTATTCACATTGTCATCAAGAAGAGAATCAAAATCTGTAGCTGAAGATGTCCATGGTTCAAGAACTTGGATGTACACATTTGACAGCAATTCTGGTAACAATTAATTAGAAAACTGGCAATAAGCAGCAAAATACCATTCAAGGACACAATGTTGCAATCAAGAGAGTAATTCCTGCTTTGACAAACATGGGTCATCATGTCCCTAGGTTCAAATGAAGCCAATACTAAGTATACTGATTTAACCTTTTGTTTTTAAGATGGGTTTACACATACTGTCAAGATTGTCCCAATTCCTAAATATGGTGAAATAACTATTTAATATACCTAGTTCTTTGTGTTCATCTACAATCAGACGTGTTAATAATATTGTTGGTGGCGACACAGACAGCATAAATATTTATCTTAAAAAACTCAAAAGTTCCCAATTTTATGTTGCCACTGCTGTGCACAATAATAACCAGAGATAAAGTCCTTATACACCTCACTATGCTGACATCCTAACACATTCATTCATAAAGATGCCCAAATTTACTCCCAGCTGTGGTCTCAATCTTGAACCACCTTTATCGCATTAAGGCAGTTATTTTGTGGACAGTAGGTGTCAATCCTCCCTTCGGAAGATGTCAGCACTACTTTCCAAAATGCAAGTGACTGGGTCATTTCTGAGGTCACATTCAAATTTCAAGGGTTATACCCAAGTTTCTCATTAAGGGTTCAAATCTTCAGAGATGTTCAGACTTTGAGCTTTGTAATTCACAGATTGCACATTCACCACTGCATGTATAAGAAACTCCATTTCCTATGGGCCAAATTATTACTTCATTTCACTAATTTTGCAATACATATACTCAACAAGCCATAATGTTAATCATTTGACCTGTATCGCCATCAACATGCCAGCCTAAACTGTATCATCCTATTCTAAAGGTTATGGATGTCCTGACCTATAGTAAGTGTCCCTTATTCTCAAAATACTTGTTATGTGTGCCATCCCATAAGCTTACTATTATTCTTCTCAATTAATAAAACTACCTAAATGTTAAGCTCTACATTATCTGTTTTAATATTACAATCAATAACCTAGAATATCTAAACTGGACTCGCCCTAACTAGCAATGGTGGAATGCCTCTGTAATGACAGTCACTTAACAATCTCTAATAGATCTCTTATGTTATATTAGATTGGATTCTGATTAACTCCAGATTACATAAATCATTGGTCCTTAAAGGTAACCTATTATCTCATACTAATTATCAGAAGGCATAAAAACACTTACTGTATCTAAAAATATCTATTCTTAACCACTTTGAATTCATAATAATCATGTAGTATTCCCATTAATGCAAACATTCATTTAATACATATTTTTTAGGAGTTACTATATTTTGCTTTGCTTGCAAATAATTAGCTTTTCCTTCTACACCTTTTATAAGTTTATAGTTCAAATACTTTTTGAAAGATGTTGCTACTTGTCAAACAAGTGGACAGTTAAAGTGGGCTCCGGCAAAGAACATCATGCAGAGTAAAAGTGTGACAAATTTTCTTCTCTGGTAAGGATTAAAGCAGGTGTTGAGGTCCAATATCCCATGGTAAAGAGGACCACGTCTGGAAGTCTTGGACCAAAGCAGGCAGATATCATCTATGATTCGGAATACAAAATGATCTTTTCGGCTCAATCGTCACCAGCACAGTTGAGCTCTTGGCAGCAGGGATCCATGATGCCTGGACTGGAATTGAAGTACGTTGTCCAGTAGTCAGTTGATCGATGGCCTGATCCATGACTTGATCCCATCTCCGGTATGGCTGGGTTCTCCTTGGAGTTGGATGATTAGCTTATCTGCAGACCTTTATCACAGCCCAATCTCTGGGTTCAACTTCAAATGCTGTCATCTACGATTTACTAGGAAAAAACAGCTTTCACCTGCAGATGTAAAGACTTAATAAATGTTCACTTAAATAGTCAGCATGTTAATTCTTCATTGGTAGCTACCTATGGATCCTAGAAATAATATGTCATAAGATGTCAGATCTGTTTCGTTGGGGGTACCCCTTTTAGAAATATTGCTAGCAGTAAAACAAACAGTCATTTTGATCCAGTCTGTGCTTGTCTAAGTCAATTTGCCTTTAAACAGTCAAAGTAAAGTTTGAAATTAATAAGCACAATGTTCAGGCCTTCCTTTATAGCTGTTTCCAGTTTGGCTGCGGTTGCAGTTTCTACTTAATTGAAAACATGTCCCAAGTCATTATAAAATAAAGTCAATCTTAATGTATTACAAAGTAAAAATGCATTCAATAATAAATCATTGCAAAAAATTGGTCTCATAATAATACTGGCATAATATTCAAATTATCTGCATTTGTTCCATAATAATTGAAAAGTAGCTTCAAAAATAAAAAATGGTTTAAAAAGTTAAACAAAATTAAACATTTACTTATACCAACCCTTCCCCCCTTATTGACACTTGTTATTATCTTAGTATTAGAGGAGATGTGGAGCAACAGGGTATCTGAAACTGATCCCATTAATACAAAAATTTAATAAAAGTCAAATGTTATAGCTCTCTTACAGGGAAGACAAATACGTCCAGGGATGGAGAACAAACAAAAGCAAAGAGAAGGTTGAGTATTTATTAGTTAAAGAGCCATGTTCTGTGGAGGTTGGTGTAAAAAGCAAGAAGACTTCAGCCAATTATTATAAATATAAATTTGTCTCAGTGTTTACTATACCCTTCCCCTAAATGAACATCAATGTATACCAGCAACCTCCAGAGAACATCTCATAGTTAGCATAGCAAGCAGAGTCAAGAAAGAAATCCAAAGCCTGGACGGGTAAATTCTTAATTGTTGTTTTTTTGTTTGACATTAAATATAACAAACACAGTTAGGCTCCACATTTCCTCTCCCATGTATCTAATTATAAAACATGGTTCAAATGTGTAAAGTCTTAAAAACATTTTTCCTTTTACACAAGATGTTCATATTTGGACCATACCTAAGATTAACAAGGTCAGTGAAGTAAAATATTTTATCCCTTCCCACTCAAAGTTACTTGAATCATTTCAAAGGTTATTTAGCAGCAAAAATGATCTTATATCCTGCCATCTAAAAGCATAACATTTCTATACATGTATCTCAAGTATTTCTTTCTTTCATTATTAATTATTTTATTAATTAAAGTACCACATACACTTGGATCTTAGATTTTAGAATTTAAAAAAATGTCTCATTCAATGTTTCATTAAAGCATCAAATTATAAAAAGTGAACCTTTCATTAGCTTTGTTGTGATACCAGTATTCCATTCTATTTCACATTTAAAATATGCAAGTTACTTATTACCCAAAAAAGGGGATGAGGAAAGAAATGAATATATCAGAAAGCCCTATAATGCAAAATGTGCCTTTATTTATTTATTTTTAAAATGCCCTCTAGGAAATCAGCACATTCCCACCCATATTTAGAATAAAGAATCCACTTCTTTGTTAGTTAATTTTTTCAGAATTCTAAACTAAGAAAATACTCTAAATCTATTACAGTTACATACACTGATTTCTTTTCCCCATAACCTTCTGCCAAAGCCAGTTGATCTTGCACATTCTTTCATTGTTATCTTTCAGATGTTTATTACATGTTTTTCAGAATGTGACTCCAAAAAGCACAGTCTGTTTATCTGTTAGTTAACTCCCCTTATTCCCTCTTCTTTATAGTATATCTTAGCACAGAGCACAACCTTGACTGAAAGCCACTGTTTTTCTTCAGCTTCATTACTGTTTTAAAGAACGTCTCCTTCAATTGAAATTTGCTCTTTTTAATTAAAATCCTCCTTGCATCAGAGTCTGGCCAGTACTCAAATGAAAGGGGTGCTCATATAATAATATCATGCCTAATCTGGTGATAATTTTACACCACCAGTTCATTTCTTTTTTAGTTAAAATTAAGAGCTCTTTTAATTTCAACAAACATTTATTTATTATGCACATTAATAGCAATCATCTCATCCTTTCAAACAATACCACATGTTTCGACACAAACACTCACAAGCACACTTAAACTTGTTTAACATGCACTTACAGGGATCCCTTTAATACACTATATAACATGCATAAAATTACACAAACCATTTTGATACATTCAACCTTACCCCAGTATTTTATTACTTATTATAAGCAATAACATAGACTATATTTAGAAACAATGCAGTAGAGGAATCAGAAAGAAAAAATGAACTCTGAAGAAGAGGAAGTTCCACTCTCACTTAACATTACTATTCAGGACAAACAAACACAGCAGCCTCTCATGACGCTAGCTGGTGTTAACCCTAGGAAACATAACAAAATCCTGCTCAGCTCTAAACGGCGCTAGTTTCTGGATCAAGGAGACTCCATTGGCGAACTGACTCAGCGACAACAAGGAACAGCTTCCTGTGGCGATCCAGTCCTGCGACAATAAGGGCAAATCCAACAATCCAGAAATCATGCGGTTTGATACCACAGCAAGATGGCATTCCCAGAAAAAAGGCTACATAGTCACTGAGAATATTAACTCAAAACAAATAACATGTAAGCTTCAACACAAATCACATATAAACTTGAACTTTAGCATAAGTGCTAACCACTACGCCACCACACACTCCAATGTAATAACCCCCATAATGCACAACCTCATACACATATCACAAGAAAAAGAAAAGGACAGAAGGAAATTGAAAGAAATTGTTTCCCTTGTATGTTATAGCTATCAAAAGAACATTTTTCCTTAAGACTTGATCAGGGTTCGAAGGAAATGAAGGGGTGAGTTCCAAAACCTGCTAAGTACATTTTTTGTCGAACTTTAGGTGAAGCATGGTTGTGACTCATCTATGTGCTTGGCATTGAATTGGGCTTCAAAACCTGCTAAGTACCAAAATATAGTGCTATAAATTTTGATGTGAGTTCCAAAACCTGTTAAATACATAACCAGTTTAGTTCCAAAAGCTGCTAAGTACACCAGCCAATCATCTCAATATGCCGCACTCAGAGTTTTAGGAAGAGACTGGCAGGTGCTTAACTACAAGTCTGCAACTGCAAAAGTCTGCAAAAAAAAGCTCCCATTTCACTTGACAAAAGTTCGAGTGGTGGAAATAACAAGAAGTAACATAAACATAAAGACCACGTATTCGGGCGACTCTTGCAGTCACAGTATTGTGAAACGTGGCAGCAAAATAAAAAACTTGTCAGCTGACCCACTTCCACTGAATTGTTGTGTTAATCCAGTAAAAGCAAAGGATGTCGAAATGTTGCTTAGCAAAATGGGAGTCAATATGGACAATCCGCAATCAGAAAAAGTTAAAGAGTTCTACCTCCCAATCATTCGAACAGCCAACAAAAACACTAAACCAATGGCAGACAGTGATACTGAAATATATGATGAAGACGATGTAGAATATTGACATTCTAGAGATTGCTTATAACTTGTTTAATTTACTACTTCAACAATGCTTAACAGGAATTCATGACTTTTAGCATTACTTTTTAGCTAAATAGTTTAGAGACTAAAAGCTCTGAATTTATTTTGTTATATAATAAAAATATTTCAAGATCCAGAGCACTTTTGATGAAAGTTTCTACTTATAGGTTTATGGAATAGCATTGATTTAGCATCAAAACCTGCTAAGTATGTTTTTTTCCTATTTTTTACAAAAATGTAAAATATTCAGATTTCTGAGATGTCCAGCAATTGACCTTCAGTAATGTAACAACCAACATTCTGCAAAAAGAATTTTAAAAATATCATTTCAAATACTTAAAAATTATTTTTCTCCTTTTCACAAAAAGTTGTCTCCTGTACTTAGCTGATTTTGCAACTCAGCTCTTCAAATATGCTTTTCATATTTATAAACATTTACATACTTAAAAGTGGATACTTTTTCATTTTATCAAATATTAGACGCACTCAGATTTCATTTTAACCCATATTTGGTCAGAGCTCTGGAAATTTATATGCTCAAGGCAGTTTCAGCAAACCATAATTGAATTACGTTACTCAGAGTTCTCCATGTTTTGCTTCCTTACTTCCACACACACACACACACAGAACAAATAACGCGCACACACACACATTGAATAAGTTTAGCACAGACACACACACACACAAAAGACTTTAGCAAGCGCCAGGTACCTTTGAAGTTAAATACAGTGCACATTTCTTTTTAGCGCATATAATTATATTCTTTCCCCACAAATATATGTACAAAGATATACACACATAATCTATATACTCACACATTTTTCTGTCACTTAATTTTTCTTTTAGTGCTTTCCTCCTACATTTCTCTGAAGGCTATTTTACTTATCAAACTGTAAATAAGGCTCAAATTGTTTTTTAACAGAGAGTAACGTGAAGCACAAGTATTTGAATCAAGTTAACTTTTTCAAAACTTCACATTTTAATATCCACATTCTAATTACAATACTTTTCCAATTTACCAAATGCTCGCACTTTTTCTCCTAATTTTCCTATGCTTACCTCAATTATGCTTCTTGATTCTTAATTTTACGCAATCCTACTGCTGCAAGGTATGAAACTCATGCCAATAGAAAGTATTCAAATCATGGCATTAAATTTATTTTTAAGAAATCTTGTCAAGTGAACTACGTTAATACTTTTCCAGAAGCATTTTCGTAATATATTCTTTCTCTGATCTTAAATTTATATTCATCTTAATTACACTACTTTGGCTTTCATATATTTATTTGCTGTAACTCCTAACAGTGACACCATCTTGATAAAAATCTCTCAATGTATCTCTATGAAAGAAGTACTCGATTGCAAAATCCCATTCACACTCGTTATGTGCTTGATTATTTTACTGTGTCTCTCGTTACCCACTATTTGGGTCCAGAGCTCATTCACACTTACACTTGTTTCTGTACCTGTGGCTCATTTTTACTACCACTAAGAGATAACAGAACTCATGCAGTCACTCACTCAATCATTCCTTATTCGGGGATGGGGCAATTAAAATATATGTGTGTGTGTTTGCCTACACTTCACCTAGCTGCTTTTTAACTATTCTTTCTATCTCTTTTCTTACTTTCTTACAAATGCAAGATCTAATTCGTTCCACTGAACTTGTATATATGGGTGATTAGACCAAATCCTGATTCCCATTAACCACACTTCCACTACTTTTATTCTCCTTCGAATGCAAGTCATAAAAAACGTTCAGTCTTATTCTGTCTTTTCTAACCCACACCTTATATCCTCCGTAACAATACTTTTCTCTATACGCGTCTCTGAACAGTGTATAAAGTCACAATTATGGGTCTAAACAATAGCCCTTTTTCCTGCTCTACTGCTCCTCCCACAGGGTGAAATTTATTTACAGCTATTTTACATGCAAGTTTTTTCTATGTTCTCTAAAGCAATATAGTCTATTTTTGCATACAAAAAGTTATACTCACTTATATATATATATATATATATATATATATATATATATATACACTTTGTTCATTCCCTAAAATCCACACTCGTACTCAATCACACTTTTTAGCACCTAGCGTGCTAGCCCTAGTGCCCTTATTTTTGCCCTACACTTGTTTTGCACCTTTGTGCCACGCACACTTCTGTACTCAGCACCTTTGTGCTCCACTCGCCGTGTCGCTTTTACGTGCTCCATATATGCTTTGCACCTGTTTGTTCTTGTACAATTGCCGCAACGCTTTTAAAAGCGCTCCATACATACAGCACTTGCGTGCCTCCCTAACCTATCAAAAGGTAAAATAAAGAAAGTAAAAAAAAGTTCTATTCCCTTTATCTGTCCCTAGTATTAGCATACTCAATCCACCTGTCTCATCGCGGATCCCTTTCACCAGCTCTCTATACGAACTTGAAAGCGCTATCCGAACAGGAATTTTTTGCCTACTCGTTGGCCAATCCCCGTCTCTAATATGGGACGGTAACTATAGGTCTCCAGTCGCACCTCGACTAGCTCTTTTACTGGGGCACAATCAGAAGGAACTGTCGGCACCGGTAGGCTGTTAGCTTTTCCCAAAGATTGGCTCCCTCTCGAAATGGCTTGCAGACAGATGGTCACGCCTTCCCGCTCACGTTTTACTGGCTCTGAAAACGGCTTGCAGACGGATGGCTATGCCTTTTCGCTCACGTCTCACTGGAGAACATGTACAGCCAAGCAAGGGGTGCTAGTTCAGGAATTCCACACCTATCTATACACGGTTCACCGTCGTCATGGCAACCTTAGTATTGATAGGATTTCAACACTACCCGTTACTGTGCAGCCTCCGTCCCCCGGATCGGAATATTCATACCTTAAAATAGCTCAAATTTTGTATTATTTACTGCACTTAACATTAATACAATCACACTCATTAGCTGTACAGCTTTTCACACATTCCATTTAAGTCTGTATGCCCATCCCTTATTCCTACCTTTGTTCGTTCTAGAGAGGCCAAATGCTGCCTGTGTCCGTTGGAGGGGCGGACACTTTTTGAAACTTTACACAAATTTCTTTAGTGAAAATATCGCTTACCTTTTAGGTGCCACCTTCTGTGTTTGTTTCGTAGAGCGCCGTCCCTGCCGCTGGATTCGTGCATCTGACCTTTTTACTTCCTCGCATCGGGGTCACCAATCTGTCATGGCGAAAAATTATCACCAGAAGGCTTTTTACCTGAAAATGAAGGCTATTAGAACTCAGGATAGGCAAACAGAGTTTTAAAGCTTTATTGCAATAAAACAACAATAATAACAACATGGACTCAACCCAATACGACTAAATTGAGCTGAGCCCCAAACAGTTCAATACTCAAAACTTATATATAATTTCTTATCACTTTGACCTCGTTCAATTAGCTCATTCTGCACCTGTTCTTACTGTCCATTGTTCATCTCTAGTTTCTGTTTTGCTTATTTCTGATTGGTCTTCGGCCGGGCAGATGTTTTCCTTTTTCCATCTTTGGGGTTTTCTTGTGTCATTTCCTTTCCTAAGCCTTTCAAACTATGTTATAATGGTGGCCTGAAGCTAAGCTTTAATTTAAAAAGAAATATGGTATGTGCTTTTATTTAATCATTGCGTGGCAGTCCTGACTTGCATTTCTATCTACACTAAGGCAAATGCTTATATATTTGTCTATATTTACTTTTGCTAATACATGAATACACAAATTTTACTTTCCATACATTAAAACATCTTTCTTTTGCTGCTTCTGCTGACTCACTGTTCCAGCTGGCTTCTTACGTGCCTACCAGAACCATTTTTTCTATATTAAGTCAGTGGTATCGTTCCTCAGCTTCCTAGCCTTGAACACAGGTGTTCTCATTCCTCCTTATCCTGTCCTCGGGTAGTTTCTGTATGTCATTCTTGTCCTGTTCTATTCTTCCTCTCTAAATACTGGCAATTTTCCTTTGTTACTAGAAAATGCAATATGACTGATTTTTTAGTTAACCATTTGGTTGACCTATCTTATTTACTTAACATTGTAATTTATGCTTAATCTAATGTTTTAGAAGCTGTTAATTACTTTTATGTCTATTTATGCTAATATGCTATTTATGCTAATATATATATATTTTTCTTCCATAACATACTATTTGCCTTCTTAATGGCTTTTGAACACTGTCTAGCAGTTGATAGCGTAGAGTCCACCTTCACTCTTAAATCCTTCTCATAATGTGTACTCTTGATTTCAAAACCTCCCATTGGGTATTCAGACATAACATTTTAGTTCCTATGTGTAATACTTTACATTTACTAATAATAAATTTCATCTGCCAGAAATCTGCCCAAGCCTGTATGCTGTCCAAGTCCTTCTGTAATTATTTAAGAAATTCCAAATTATCTGCAAATCCACCTATCTTGGTATCATCTGCAAACATAACCAGCTTGTTACTTATATTCCTATCTAAATCATTTATATATATTAAAAATATATACAGCACCAGCACTGACCCCCGTGGAGCACCACTCTTAACATCAACCAATTCTGATGAGGTTCTTACACACCATCACCCTCTGCTTCCTGTTTTTGAGCCAATTCTTACCCATCTAAACATCACCCTGAACTCACACTTCTTTTAGTTTGTTGCCCAATCTCTCATGTGGCACCTTATGAAATGCTTTCTGAAAGTCATAATAATTAATATCCTATTCTCCACTTTGATCGTATCCTTTTGTTGCTTCCTCATAGAATTCCAGCATATTAGTAAAACATGACCTCCCTCTTCTGAACCCATGCTGACTGTCCAGAAAAACTCCAGTACTTGCCATGTGCTGATCAATGTTATCCTTCATAATTCCTTCAATTAATTTTCCTGTGATGCATATAAAGCTTACTGGCCTATAGGTGCTTGGATCTGCCCAGTCACCCTTTTTAAACTGTATAACAAGATAATATTTGCCATTTTCCAGTCCTTTTGAATCTCTCCATTGCACAGTGACTTCCTAAAAATATGTGTCAAGGGTTTATACATGTACTCACTAGCGTCCTTAAGAAGTCGAGGGTAAATTTTATCTGGTCCTGCTGATTTGTTTAATTTTCGCATATTTAATCTGAGCAGCACTTCTGCCTCTACAATTTCTGAATCACTCAGTACCTCCTTAGTAGTTGCGTTTACCTCTGGGAGGTTATCCACTTCCTCACTTGTGAAGACCTCAGAAAAATGCAAGTTTAGAGCATCCGCTATTTCACTGTCTGTCTCCAGCATGTGTAGCCAAAGGAGGCAGAGCCACTTAGTCATGCAGATGGGGAATGAGAAACTTCTCATTTCAGCTTCAGCACTGTTTCATTTGTGCTTCCTGGTTTTGATTAACAATTTGTGTTTCTTGCGTAGATTTGCTGGTTTTGAACACTGCTTTGTTCATTAAATACTGATATGTGTTATCTGATTTTGAATTGGTTTCCTCTTAGATTTGCATATTTAGAAATCTCTCAAATAAATCCTTTAAATATTAAAGAAATCATTAATATTTAAAGGGCACCAGGTCTAGGTCTCATATATATATCCATCTATCCATTATCCAACATGCTATATCCTAACAACAGGGTCATGGGGGTCTGCTGGAGCCAATCCCTGCCAACACAGGGCGCAAGGCAGGAAACAAACCCCGGGCAAGGCACCAGCCCACCGCAGAACACGTACACACACGCACACACACACACCAAGCACACACTAGGGACAATTTAGAATCGCCAATGGACCTAACATGCATGTCTTTGGACTGCGGTAGGTAACCCACACAGACACAGGGAGAACATGCAAACTTCACGCAGGGAGGACCCAGGAAGTGAACCCGGGTCTCCAAACTGCGAGGCAGCAGTGCTACCCACTGCGTTATTAATGTATTGTGGATCACTAGGGCGGGTATAGCTGCCCTAACCCCGACACAGAGAAGCAGAACACAAATTGTCACACAGCACACTTTTATTTATAGGTGGGGAAGTGTTTTCTTTGCTCCCCACAAGAGCAGAATGTCCACAAGACAAAGCACAGTCTTTTCGTTCTCTCTTTCTCTCCGCCTCCACTCCTCTACCAGCAAGCTTCATCCACATCCTCCTGAATTTGCCTACCTGAATGGAATGGGGCGGCTCATTTGATTCTACTCCTAGGAGTGCTCCTACTGGCTCATCAGTATTACCTGGAATCACTCCCAGGTGTAGTCGAAGTCCATTGTAGGGCTCTGCAGCTCCCCCTGATGGCTCCCCAAAAAATCTAACAGGGCTGTGCCAAACTCCAAATACTTACGTGACCTGCGGAAATCCGTGGTGCCACAGCCGCCCAGGAGGGCTGACCTCTAGCACCCAAGGGGAGGTAGTGCCTCAGAGATTCTTCTAAATCGGTCAAATCATAAGTAAATAATTCAACAAACAAGGGCGAATGCGAACTCAGCAAATTCGCTGATCAACATTACTCCTGAAATGTGACTCAGCCATACAATTTATTGTGTTATACATTTATTTTAAATGCACACATTTTCAGTTTATGCCCATCAATGCATACTTAATTACTCATAATGACAAAATGAACAGATTTGCAAATTTATTTAAAATCAAAAACTGAAATCTCTGATTCATGTAAATATTTAGACCCTTTGTAGAAGTCTCTTTTTCAGCAATTACAGGTTCAAGCCATCTTCGGTAAATCTCTAAAAGCATTGCGCCTAAGGAATTGGGTGGTTTATCCCATTATTTCTGGCAGATACTCTCAAGCTTCATTAGACTGTGTGGGACGTGTCTGATAATTTCCATCTTCAGGTCTCTACACACATGATGTTCTATGGGGTTTCATTCTGGGCTTTGGCTCAGCCATTCAAGGACAGTCAGTGACGTCCCCTGAAGCCACTCCAGTGTTGTTTTGCCTGTAAGCTTCAGGTCATTGTTGTGCTAAAAGGTGGATCGTCACCCCAGTCTGAGGTTACATGCACTGTTTTCTTTTAGGTCCTCTTTGTATTTGTCTTCCCTCAATTCTTACCAGTTTTCCTATCCCTTTTGCTGAGAAGCCCCCATAGCATGATGCTGCCCCCACCATGCTTCACTGTAGAGATGGTATTAGGCAGGTGATGAGCAGAACCTGGTCTGTATGTGACATAATGCTTGGATTTCTGCCCAGAAAGTTCAATTTTTGTCTATTCAGAGCAGAAAGTCTTTTTCCTCATGCTCTTAGAGTACACATGTGTGTAAAAATCTTTTTACTTGGGTGGCTTCTGTCTACCCACTCTACAATAAATTTGTGACTGATGGAGTGCTGGTGAGGTGGTCATCCTTCAGACAGACTCTCTCATCTCAGCCGAGGACTTTGAAAATCTGTTAGAGTGGCCACTGGGGTCTTGGTCATCACCTTGTCCATGGCTCTTCTCACCTTATTACTCAGTCTGGCAAGATGGAAAACTCTAGGAGATGTCATGGTGGTTCCAAACTTCTTTCATTTCACAATTATCTGAGGCCACTATGTTTCTGGGAACACGCAAAGCTATGGAAATGGTTTTGTACCGTTGACTTGATCTACGATTCACCACAATTTAATCTCCAAGGGTTACACTGAGCTTCTTGGACTTCATGGCTAATATTTCATCCTGACATGAAGTGTGAATTGTAGGATATTCAGAGGTAAAAGTGTGCCTTTCTAAACAATGTCCAATTGATTTAATTTTCCTAAGGTGAACTTTAATCAAGTTATAGAAACAGTCAGTCAGGCAGTAAGTCATTTTCCAACCCGCTATATCCTAACACAGACAATCCCAGCCAACATAGGGCGCAAGGCAGGAACAAACCCTGGGCAGGGTGCCAGCCCACCGCAGCTTATAGAAACATCTCATAGAAAATAAAAGCAAACAAGTTGCATCAGGCCATGACTTGGAGTGCCACAGCAAAGGGTATGAAGACTTACTGTACATGAAGGAGAGATTTCAGTTGTTGATTTTTAAATAAATTTGCAATCCTTTCTGCAAGCATGTTTTTGCATTGTCATTGTGGATTGCTGAATGTAAACTGATGTAAAAAAATGCCAAAATGTATTAATGGAAAATTAAACTTATAACACAACAAAGTGTGTAGAAAGTGAAGGGATCTGAACACTTTCTGACTCCAATTTAAGTAAGTAAAAGGCTTATTGTGAGTGTGACCAGTAGGGGGCGTTGAAGCACCCCAAACCTCACACAAAATCTCACAGACGCAAGTCCCTGTTTAAATAAAAGGTTTATTGGCTCAAATACCTTTCCAAAACACTTTAACGATGACACAAACACATCACAATTCTTCTTTCCTTTTTTTCTTTCTTCTTTCATTCCTCCAGGAGAGCTTTGTCTTCTTGCTCTTCTTATGTTATGAATGGCACAATGGTGGCACTGCTGCCTTGCATTAATGAGGACAGGGTTCCCATTCCAGGTGGCCCGTGTGTGAAGTCTGCAAGTCTTTCTTGTGTCCATGTGGCTTTCCTCCATGTTCTCCAGATTCCTCCAAAGACATTAAGGTTACAGTATGTAAACCGGTGATGCTAAACCGACAAATGATATGTGTGTGTGTGTGTGTGCGTGTGTGTGTGTGTGTGTGTGTGTTCACCCTGAAATCAGCTTGTGTCTTGTCCAAGGACTGTTGTTGCTTTAAGCCAAATGCTTTCTGGGATACGTTTTAGCTTCCCTGCAATCCTATAGTGGATAAGATGGTTAGAAAATAGATAGATGGATAATATCATGTTTTTATTCATATTCCAAGGCCTGTTGTTGGGTTCAGCTACATCAGAAATCTTTAGTTTATACAGCAATGCACTATATTATGTGGGAAGCACTTGAACTTATATTGCTGAACAAAACAAAAACAGAACAAAGGCAAAAATGGTTAGCATTTGTTATAGCAATTTGATTTTTTGACAAGAGCAAAAAGATTCAGTTAGTGCTACAGCAAAGCCAGCTAATCACATATACAGCTACACAGCTCATGCAAGGAATGGACAGTCAGGTCATCGAGTGTTCAGGATAAAAATGATATCCAGCCTTCCTTAGTTCAAAATGAGTGAGGCTTTGATAAAACCATAAAATGGCAGATGCAGGAATTCTCCCTTCTCTCAGTTCATTGTCAAGCACACCCTCACTTCATTTCCTTTGTTTCTTCCCCATTCAGGATTTGCATACTGACGTCTCTCCGTAAAGCTGCTTGAGACATAAAGAGTGGAGTCACTGAGATCGAGTCAGTTAAGCCTGTCTCTAAGACACAGTGGAGATGGATTTCTCACTTCTGTTTTTAGTGACCTTCTTTGTGTTGTTTGAAGGTGAGGTCCAGAAATAAATAAATTATCACACCTGTTATGTGATTTCTACTGAGTTAAACTGTTATTGTATTTATGTCTAAAAAATAAACTAATTGCACTTTATTTAATCTCTTGTATTCTTTTCAATCCAGGGTCCTGTGGAGATATCATCATGACTCAGTCTCCCTCAAGTCTCTCTGCATGGCCAGGAGAAACTGTCAGCATGAACTGTAAAGCCAGCAGCTCCATTACCAGTGGCAGCAATAAAGTTCTTGCCTGGTATCAGCAGAGAACAGGAGAAGCTCCAAAACTCCTGATTTATTATGCTAGCACTCTGCAGTCTGGGATCTCAAGTCGCTTCAGTGGCAGTGGCTCAGGACTTGATTATACGCTGACCATCAGTAACGTGCAGCCTGAAGATGCAGGACATTACTACTGTCAGCAGGGCCTCAGTTATCCTCTCACACAGTGACACAGAGCCGTACAAAAACTCCCTCGACTTGTTTGTGCAGCTGCTGTTCTTAATTTTGCTGATGATAAGAGAGAAGTCACAGGGGTTGGCACACAAAGGAAAAAGAAAGAGAAAAAGAGAACAGAAAGAGAAAGAGAGTCTCCTGATCTCAACATATTACAGAAAGGGCAACACGTGAGAAAATGACCCAATCCAGAAAACCTTTAGGGCAAAGAAATGATATTCTGAAATATTTCTGTATTACTTGCTGTGTTATTTGGCTTTACCTTGAAAATTTCATAAGGCAGTGGAATTTATTAATATTGTTGTTCATTATTTGAAAATATTGCAAGTACTTTGCAAATAAGTAAATACTTTTCTGTGCACAGTATTTGTATTTTATTTTCTTTTATAAAAAGCTAATATTACTAGCAGGAAGTGTGACATAGTGGTCAAGGCTTCAGACTTCTAACCTTGTGGTTCAAATCCTGGTACTGACACTGTGTGATGATGAGCCGGTCACTGCACCTTTATGTCTTCTAATTTGGAAAAAGAAATTAAATCAACTGTATCTCAAATGTTATCAGTCGCTTTTAATAAAAACACCATAGAAATAAGTAATAATAATATTATCAGGTCAATGGAGCAGCGTACTCTTAATCATCCTATACATATTTGTTCATGTATTAAACATTCCTGTATTAGATCAACTTCTGCTTTCTGTGTTTAAACTTTAGGTAATAAAAAGATCAAAGGTTCTTTTTTTAATTGTCTACAACTATTTCTGCTGATTTTTTTTTTTAATTCATAAAAGTTCATTGTTTTGAAAAGAAGTGACGTATCTCACAGTAATACAGCTTTTTAAAAATTGAAAAGAATGCAATCGTTGCTGTAATAGAATCTAATTCAAAGATAATTATTCCAATATTTTTTGAATTTGTCTCTGGTTTCATTGATTGCCAAGGCGTTTTGCTTTGTCTGAACTAGAATATACAATGTGCAAAGGTTCCATCCTGAGCGCCTGTTATGCTGTACTCTGTATATTAAAAAGTAATCAGAGTGGAAGAGTCATGTTATATTACATCACTTTTGTGTTTTTAGGCAAATTAAAATAACATTAATGTCACTATGTCATTAGAAAAACTTCCTCTGTTTAGAGTATTATTGATAGCCTAAATCAGCAAAAATCACAGACATATAAGAAAGTGGTGACAGAATGGAGTCTCTTGTAGAGTATCGGCACATACGCTGACACATATTTATAGGAAGTCACTGCACACTGGAGAGATTCTGAAGGACTGGAAAATGGCAAATATCATCTTGTTATATAAAAAGGGTGACAGGGCAGATCCAAACAACTACAGGCCAGTAAGCTTAACATGCATCACAGAAAAATTAATGGAAGGAATTATTAAGGATAAGATTGAGCAACACCTGTCAAGGACAGGAGTTATTCTGAAGAGTCAGCATGGGTTCAGAAGAGGGAGGTCGTGTTTTACTAACATGCTGGAATTCTATGAGGAGGAAACAAAAGGATACGATCAAAGTGGAGCTTATGATATTATTTATCTGGACTTTCAGAAAGCATTTGATAAGATGCCACATGAGAGGTTGGGCATCAAATTAAAAGAAGTGGGAGTTCAGGGTGATGTTTGTAGATGGATGCAGAGTTGGCTCAGACACAGGAAGCATTGGGTGATGGTGCGAGGAACCAAATCAGAATAGGCTGATGTTAATAGTGATGTCAGAGGGGTCAGTGCTAGGGCCGTTTCTATTTTTAAAATTTATAAATGATTTAGATAGGAATATAAGTAACAAGCTAGTTAAGTTTGCAGATGATACCAAGATAGGTGGATTAGCAGATAATTTGGAGTCCGTTATATCATTACAGAAGGACTTGGATAGCATGCAGGCTTGGGCAGATTTATGGCAGATGAAATTTAATGTCAGTAAATGTAAAGTATTACGCATAGAAAATAAAAATGTTAGGTTTGAATACACAATAGGTGATCGGAAAATTCTTATGAGAATGATTTAGGAGTCTTAGTGGACACTAAGTTATTGACATCCAGACATTGTTCAGAAGCCATTAAGAAGGTTAACAGAATGTCAGGTTATATAGCTCCTTGATATGTGGAGTGCAAGTCCAGGGAGGTTCTGCTCAAGCTTTGTAACACACTGGTGAGGCCTCATCTGGAGTACTGTGTGCAGTTTTGGTCTCTTGGCTACAAAAAGGACATAGCAGCGCTAGAAAAGGTCCAGAGAAGAGTGACTAGGCTGATTCCAGGGCTACAGTTGATGAATTATGAAGAAGGATTAAAAGAGCTGAGCCTTAACAGTTTAAGCAAAAGAAGATTAAGAGGTGACATGAATGAAGTGTTTAAAATTGTGAAGGGAATTAGTACAGTGGATCAAGACTGTGGCTTTAAAATGAGCTCATCAAGTACATGGGGACACAGTTGGAAACTTGTTAAGGGTAAATTTCATACAGACTTTTGGAAATTTTTCTTTACACAAAGAATGATAAACAATTGGAATAAGCTACCAAGTAGTGTGGTAGACAGTAAGACTTTAGGGACTTTCAAAACTTGACTTGATGTTTTTTGGAAGAAACAAGTGGATAGGACTGGTGAGCTTTGTTATGCTGAATGGCCTGTTCTCGTCTAGAGTGCTCTAATCTTCTAATACATCCACACACATTCAAGATGGACAGTTTAGAGACATAATTTCTGTTTTTGATTCCACTTACTGTATAAAGCCATATCATACCCAAAGAATTAACCCACCCTGGATTGATTGCCTTTCCATAATAAAGCTCACAAGCACATCACACCAATTTGGAGTATCCAGGTAAGCTAACCGGCATATCTTTGGTGTTAAGCTGGAGTACCTGGAATAAGAAATGAAGACAGAAGAAGAAAATGTAAATTGTACAAGCTGAGATATGATTCTTGAACTTTTACATCACTGTGGTACCCATAAAAAATTAAGTAAAAAACTAAGAATTCTCTGTGATAGTACTGTCCAATAATTCCTTTTGTGGAAAAAACTTTGGTCTATCTTCAAAGAAGACAGTCAAGGAGCCCAGATGAGAATGTAGAACATTTCTTTATTTAGACAGAGTTATGCGCAGATGTCTCAGTCCATGTAGTGAGAAATCAACTAAACAATTCATCTACTTTTATACTTTTCTATTACCAATTTCATTTAAAACATTAACAACACCTCATTTCACTCTTATATTCACAACTTTATCTCCTCCTCCAACCAACTAATGCCACCAGTCATTTCTGACTCATGTTGACTCTCCCTTTGATCTGAACTCTGCTTCGAAGGAGGGGTGTTTGGGCTTTCCCATTAGTTTATCCTCGCTTTCTAAAGGAGTGTTTGTTATTCATTTACCTCATTCTCAACTTTAGCGTTAAGCTACATTTAGTTAACCCTTGAGTTACCTTCAGTCCTTTACCTTATCTTTAATAATTAATTCTGTTAGAGCTACAAAAATTGACTAAAATATATTGACAAACTGTATTGACTAAAAATTATATATTTCACGCACCGTAGAGAGTTAAGCCTACAATGCACAGGTGCAAACTAGTTGTCTACTTAAACATAAAAGACACAAATTATTGGTAGCCTATGACCAGAGACACCCCCTTATGGACACAAGTCAAGCGCTGCAAGTATGGCCGATGATGAACAGCCATACCACATGCACTTCAGAACAGCTCATCCACCTCAAGTTAAGCATGATCGGGCCTGGCAAGTACCTGCATGGGAGACCAAATACGAAAAGCTTGGGTTGCTGCTGGAAGAGGTGTTGGCAAGACCAGCAGGAGGTGTTTACCCTTTGGTCTGAATGTGGATCCTAATGCCCCACTGCAGTGATGAGAACTATATTCTGTAAAAATGTCACTGTCCTTCGAATGAGACGTAAAACCAAAGCCTTGACTCTATGTGGTCATAAAAATCCCTGGGCACCCTTCGTTAAAAGTAGGGTTTATCCTTACATCCTTCCTACATTGCCCCTAATCATCTCCGGTCTCTAACTGGCTAACTGTCTCTCATCACTGCACCATCTAACACCCAATTTGTGGTGAGCGTACTGGCGCAAAATGGCTGCTGTTGCATCATCCAGGTGGTTGCTACAAATTAGAGCTGGTTGAAATTGCTCCCCACTCACTATGCAAAGCTCTTTGTGTAGTGAGAAAAGCTCTATATAAATTAAAGAATTATTATTATTATTATTATTATTATTATTATTATTAATTATTTTTATTATTATGAATAGAGGACTGATATGCCGGGGCCTAATGGAGGTTCACAGATCTTCACAACTCAGCAGCTCCGCTGGAAAGCCAATTGGATTGCATATTTTTATCACTTGGATTACTTGACTTGAGTCAGATAACTGCTCCCACAACCCTAATCTTAACCGCAGTGTAACTGGACATATCACATAATATCACTGCTGTATACTGTAAAGCAACAAACTTCTCAATGAAGTGGAGCTCAGGAGGTCCACAGATTAACATTGTAGTCACTCACTTATTGTCATCAAGTTCCATTAACAAGCTGAGAGAAGGTTTAAAGTCAGTATCAGTCAGGAGCACAGAAAAGAAAAAAATAAAATGAAATCATGAAGAAGCAGTTTGTGCTACATTTACAGACATGTTTTAGAAGTCTACATTTGTCAAAATTGCAATACGCTAGTTAATATTACCTCAGTTACTACTACATTAAAGGTATCAGTTTAGTGGAGAAACATTGGATTAACAGTAGCATTATGTGTGATATCGAGTGTTTAAGAGATATTACCTGTTCTTACAGTACCTACCTGACACATGGTTAAGAATTATTTATTACAGGAATATAAACCTCAGGGCCTACACACATTGTTAAAGGCTGCTATTGTTAGTTGATATACAGTGGGATGCAAAAGTTTGGGCAACCTTGTTAATAGTCATTATTTTCCTGTATAAATCGTTGGTTGTTATGATAAAAAATGTCAGTTAAATATATCATATAGGAGACACACACAGTGATATTTGAGAAGTGAAATGAAGTTTATTGGATTTACAGAAAGTGTGCAATAATTGTTCAAACAAAATCAAGCAGTTGCATAAATTTGGGCACCGTTGTCATTTTATTGATTCCAAAACCTTTAGAACTAATTATTGGAACTCAACTTGGCTTGGTAAGCTCAGTGACCCCTGACCTACATACACAGGTGAATCCTATAATGAGAAAGAGTATTTAAGGTGGTCAATTGTAAGTTTCCCTCCTCCTTTAATTTTCTCTGAAGAGTAGCAACATGGGGGTCACAAAACAACTCTCAAATGACCTGAAGACAAAGATTGTTCAATATCATGGTTTAGGGGAAGGATATAGAAAGCTGTCCCAGAGATTTAAGCTGTCTGTTTCCACAGTTAGGAACATATTGAGGAAATGGAAGACCACAGGCTCAGTTCAAGTTAAGGCTCGAAGTGGCAGACCAAGAAAGATTTCGGATAGACAGAAGCTATGAATGGTGAGAACAGTCAAAGTCAACCCACAGACCAGCACCAAAGACCTACAACATCATCTTGCAGCAGATGGAGTCACTGTGCATCGTTCAACCATTCGCCGCACTTTACACAAGGAGATGCTGTATGAGAGTGCAGCAGAGGAAGCCTTTTCTCCGCCCACAGCACAAACGGAGCCGCTTGAGGTATGCTCAAGCACATTTGGACAAGCCAGCTTCATTTTGGAATAAGGTGCTGTGGACTGATGAAACTAAAATTGAGTTATTTGGGCATAACAAGGGGCGTTATGCATGGAGGAAAAAGAACACAGCATTCCAAGAAAAACACCTGCTACCTACAGTAAAATATGGTGGTGGTTCCATCATGCTGTGGGGCTGTGTGGCCAGTGCAGGGACTGGGAATCTTGTCAAAGTTGAGGGACGCATGGATTCCACTCAGTATCAGCAGATTCTGGAGACCAATGTCCAGGAATCAGTGACAAAGCTGAAGCTGCGCCGGGGCTGGATCTTTCAACAAGACAACGACCTGAAACACTGCTCAAAATCCACTAAGGCATTCATGCAGAGGAACAAGTACAACGTTCTGGAATGGCCATCTCAGTCCCCAGACCTGAATATAATTGAAAATCGGTGGTGTGAGTTAAAGAGAGCTGTCGATGTTCGGAAGCCATCAAACCTGAGTGAACTAGAGATGTTTTGTAAAGGGGAATGGTCCAAAATACCTTCAACCACAATCCAGACTCTCATTGGAACCTACAGGAAGCGTTTAGAGGCTGTAATGTCTGGAAAAGGCGGATCTACTAAATATTGATTTCATTTCTTTTTTGTGGTGCCCAAATTTATGCACCTGCCTGATTTTGTTTGAACAATTATTGCACACTTTCTGTAAATCCAATAAACTTCATTTCACTTCTCAAATATCACTGTGTGTGTCTCCTATATGATATATTTAACTAACATTTTTTGTCGTAACAACCAACGATTTATACAGGAAAATAATGACTATTAACAAGATTGCCCAAACTTTTGCATCCCACTGTATGAAATACTCTGAGTGTGTTTGCATTGAGCTCATGTTTGTAAATTTCACCAACACACAAGAAGTTCTCTGGCTCACTAGTTATTGGCTGAATTGTGGGAGAGTACCACACAAAAACTTTGACATCCAAAAAGAACAATTAGTTCAGATGAACCTCAAAAGTTGGTTAATTTGAAAACTTCAGATTAGTAAGACACACTTGAGGCTATGTAGGGCACAAGAACATTTAAGTTTCTTGGAAATCATCAGCATCAACTCAGACCTTGAATAGAAGCTGTCGTGTGATGACCTAATAGATGACTTAGGCTTCAAAAAATGTAGACGTGTGTTGTTGTGACAGGCAACAAAGAGACTGAGGAAACCCCAAAAACATTCATTTTCAAGTTTTGATTATTTTGATAAAGGTATTCATATTTGATGTTAAAAGTTAGAGTTGGGTTTGTGATGTGTACTTTCTTTGTTTATTCATTATTTATTTATGTTTTTGTTGTTCAAATTAAATATTCATGTAATTGATTCAGGGAGTGGCAGGGTGGGTGGGCCGGTGGACCCAAGAAGATTCTGCCCAGGGCCCTGGTTTGGCTAGGGGCAGCACTGCCTATAACAGAACTGCTTGGAGAGACAACAGCGGGGAACTAAAGCAAACTAAACAAGCCAAAAAAAAAAATGGAATCCCAGACATAGTAAAGAAAACAGCTTTGCCCCAAGGTATTAACACAGGATTATGATTGCTTCAATTACAAGGAAATAATTCAAATACTTATATAAAAATAACAAGAAAATATAAAGGCAAAAATAATTAAATAAATAATAAATAATAAATAATAATATTAGTAAAAAATACATAATAAAAAAAATTGAAATAAGCAATATATTAAAAGAGAAGAAGTCATGTTTCATAGTCAAATGAACTTTAGCATGACAGTGTGCTGTGGACAAACCTGGAGGAGAGGGTTACCGTGCCTTAGAATCTCAGGTGATTGACACGGATGAGTGAGAAGGCCAACATCAGATGATTTCTGGTACCACATATTAGATAAGGAGAAACAAATTTGAAAAGTCACTGTATAATAAAAGATTGATTTGAACAGTAAACAGAGGAGAAGATGTGTTGACAAAATAGAAAGAGAAAGAGCAGAAACTGCTTGTTGAGATGAACCTGAATGACAGAAAAGAGAAGTTGCAGTGAAGCAGTAGAGCAGTGGAGCCTGACTGAACTTAGGCACGTGATTTGCATAGACACGCCCCTTAGTGTCTAAATGTCCACCTGACTGCACTGGCTGTGTTTATAGCCTCTGAGTGAGGCAGACTGACAAGGATCTGAAGTGACAATGTCGCCTCTTGTGCCACTCCTCTGCATCTTTGTCATCTTCACTCATGGTATGAGAATTTTTTAAAAGTTTAACATTTATATATCTTTGGAAAGAAGAGCTAACTAAAAAAAATAGATTAAACATGTTATTCTATTTATTAAGTGGTTTCTTACAATGCCATATATTAATCATATGCACAATAGTTTAATGATATATATATATATAAATATAAAAATGTAAAATTATTTTTTATTTTTCAGAATGCAATGGAGAGATATCTGTGACCCAGACACCAAACGCTAAATCAACAAGGCCAGGAGAAGATGTTACTATTAATTGTAAAACAAGTAAATCAGTATACTCCTCTGGTTATGGTTATAACTTATTCTCTTGGTACCACCAGAGACCCAATGAGGCTCCTAAACTGATTATCTATGATGCAAGCTATCTTCAGTCTGGGATTCCAAATCGCTTCAGTGGGAGTGGATCAGGGACTGACTTCACTCTGACCATCCGTGGAGCTCAACCTGAAGATGCAGGACATTATTACTGTTTGCAGGGAGTGGAGCTCCCTTACACAGTGACAGATACCCATGCAAAAACCTGCCCTTCTCAGTGGTACATGTGCAGCCAGTCGTACCACAGATTCTAAGACAGAAGTCACTGAGCTGAGACATGAAGACAAAGAAACTTAAAAAAGTATTAAAAAAACAAAATAAATCTACATTAAACATGTTTTTTAGAAATAATGAAACCTGAAATAAACTGAGTTCAAAATAACTGTATGGAACTGCATTAAGTAAACAATGGACAGGCAGAATATTTCTTCTGTCATAAATTACTTGTAATAAAATATGCCATACAGTTAGCATTATGATAAGCAGTTATAATATCTGATTCCTCTAAGACTGTCATGTTTGTGTGGTGGGAATACTTGTACACCATAATGAGTTGTGTTCTCTGAACATGTTGTCTGTGTCTCTGATAGGATTACTTTTTGCAAATTGGTCTAATAAGAAGAACATGATATAAAACAATTAATAAATGACCCTCATGACAGTTAAAATGAAATCTAAAACAACTTCAACCATAGCAGGTAAACTGGGATCCACTCCTGTAATCAGGTAGCATGATGTTCATCGTAGCATCATGTAAATTATTTGCCTTCTCCTCAACTGGCTGTTAAATTTATATTTTCTGATTGCCAGGATTATAATATTTTATTTTATCATTTTGATTATCATTTTTATTATTTAATTTTGTATCCATTTTTTGCATTTTTGTATTGGAAAACAGGTGTATTTATGAGCATGAGTATCAAAATATTGTTCTTCTGGATATCATGGACACCACCAGATTGTATATTTAATTACTGTGTTACTGCGTGTTTTAGGGCTGAGCTGATGGTCATTGATATCATTCCTCGCTGAATGGTTGGACAAATATTTGATGTAAATAAACATCATCAATTGGCTCCAGATATTTGCAGAAATTTCCTCAGTGTGCCAATCTGCATCATTTACTTTTTTGTATTTTGTTTTACTTTTTAATCTTTCGGGTCTCACAAGAAAGCTGTCAGCCACTTGTATTTGCAGCAGAAGGCACGTGAGATTCCTATGTTTAGCTTGTTCAGCAGGAGTGTGCTAAGCCAAGAGGACCCCTCTTCCCTTCAATAGCATATACTAAAATACACGTGCTGCAACCTCCAAGGGGGAGCCAATATGCCCCATACCCCAATACCGGACTGTTGTGTAAAAGTAATAAAAAATTGGGAGGAGGAAGAAGACGCAGTCTAAACAGAGTACTGACAATCATTGTGGAACAATAGTGTGGTGATTAAGCTGTACATATACTGAATTGGAAGCCTCAGGTTCTGGGGGAAAATTATTGTAATGAACACAGAGACAGGAGAGACAGAAAAAAAGATGGAAATCATGCAGGACGACAAGTATGAGCCTTTGGACAAATGAGACAGTTTATTGTTTACATTCACTACAGAGGCAAATCACAGACCTTTAGCATACTTATACAAACTCCTCCGCTGTTAAAGGCTGTATGGGAATGTCACTCAAACAACAAATACCCACACAAGTCAGGAGCAAGTCATGTCTAACCCCATCTTGTCCCTCCTTCGTGTACATTCTGGATGATCACGGTCTGTACCCTGTTGATATGTGGCAAACAGGTAGTAATCCTGTCCACATGAATTTTCAGGGCTCCTGATTCCTGTCTCCAAGACTGTTCTACTGCCTGCAGTCTCTCTTATCACCTTTCAGATGTCCATCATCTCATTGACCCTCATTCCAGTACCTTGACTTCAACATCCAACTTCTGTTATCTACCTGGATGGTCCTCATCACTCAGACTGCTCCTAGCACTCACCTTGCCATAAGTACTGAACCAGTGGGTAATTCACGCTATCTTAGTAAAGAGCTTTAGTGCTGTGTATTGTCCAGTCCATGAGTAGAACTTCCTAGAAAGCCTTGGAATAGTAGAAAGTTTGTTATCAATCAGGTAGTTGACTCCAGTTCATCTTTAAGTGCTTATGTCCACCATAGTAAACACTGCAAATCCCTGGACCCAGCCTATCAAGTGCTTCTCTGTGCTGGCCACTATAGTGTTCACACGCTCTTTAAAAAGCAGCCAGCAACTCCTCATAAGAGAAAAAGCTTAAAGCAAATGACATTTAGACTTTGTATTTAATTGGTTTTGTGTAGTCACCAAAATGGAGTCAGTTAAGCCTTCTCTCTAAGACACTGGAAATGGATTTTTGTATTTTCTAACTTGGTGGCCATCTTTTTGCTGATTGAAGATGAGGTCTTTAAAAAAAGTGAAGTCTACTAAATAAAACTGTTGCTTTTTTTGTCCAACCACTAAATTAACTGAACTTTATTGTTTGTTATCCAGGGTTTCATGCAGATATTATCATGGCTCATTTTCCATCAAGTTCTTATGAAGAACCTGGAGAAACTGTCAACTTCAAACTGTAAAGCCATTAGAATCATCACCAGTAGCAATATTAACTACGAAGCCTGGCATCAAGCAGAAAGCAGGAGAACCTCCAAAACTCCTGGCACTCTAGGTTCTCAGATCACTTTAGTACCAGTTTTGCAGGATGCTTTTACCAACTGACCATTAGTAACTTGCAAGCAGAAGATACAAGAGATCACTACTGTCAACAGTCAGTCAGCTGGCCTTTCATACAGTGACAGAGAGCCTTACAAAAACACACTTGACATTACTGGGATTCAGAGAGAGAGAGAAAAGTCACTGTGCTTAAGTTCATCTGAGAAATATTCATTGAATAAATAAATATATAATTGTTATTATATTATGACAAGCAACAAAGCCCTTTCAAATACACACCAGAATTACTAAAAGGGAAGAAAACTAAATGAAGGAGAGTTCTGACTTGGCTAAAGATAACAAGAGCAGTCCCAGTCCCAGTGAGGCATTATGCAGATATATTGCTGAGGGTGTACAGGAGCCACTGTAGTGTTTCTTGACACATTTCTGATGAATAATCTGTTGGCTGAGAGACCTCAGTGTTAGTGTGTCAAAGTGAAGGTATGCAGCATTGTTCATAATGGCACCCAGTTTACTCTTTATTCTCTCCTTCAGTCCTACCAACCTCCGGGTCTAAAGTGCATCCCATATCTGAGGCTGACTTTTTAAATAACTTTTTGATTTGATTGATCTCTTGTGAAGTGACATTATTTGCCCATCTCACCAAGGCCTAGAGGTTATATAAAAGTTGCTATACAACATATCAGACGGACAGCTGAGGATGGCAAGGGTGATGATCTAGAACGAGGATAAATAACAAATGAAAGCAATTCATAACTGCCAGACTTGATTGCTATTTTTAAAAAAAGGACTCCTTGATCACTTTTTAAATTTAAATAACTATCACATCTCAGGGTGAAATATGGCAAGATCAGGTATTTTTGCATTTTCGGTATTGTGGACAATTGGCTTAAACTTCTTTAAGAAGCGATTTAAAGTTAGATGAGGTACATCTGGAATGGAAAGACTAGGTGGGAGTCTTGAAACTTATGCTAATAGGATATACAGTACAAAAAAGCAAGCACATTACAATTAACATTGAAATTTGTGATTCAGAATTTGAAATGCAGTCTGAATTTGTCCACATTACCATTTAGGAAGTGATTGCATCATCATAGAGATGCTTATTTTTAAGCTCAGCAACAGAAATAATTAATTGCGTTGTAAACACTCTAAAGATGAGTCATTCTGTATTCTGGCATCTTCAACTGTATAACTTTGGCTTGTTCCTTTTGCAGACACAGCAAGCTGAACCTGCTCTGTTCACATATTAAAGCCTGTAAATGTATACCTGTGGAACATCTGGACAGATCTGATCATCTTACTGCCACCTACATACCTGTTACTGACAGCAGCAGCTCTTTATTATCCATAGCAGATGTTCAATGTCAGGAGGAAGAAAATAAAGTATATCTAATCTGATCAAATCTAAATCTTAGATGCCTGCTTGTAACAGAGTTGTAGAACATGTAACGTATATCTCTACCCACACTGAAGGAACAAAGTCTCCAAGCAATAAATAGTCTTCTCTGCACTTTCATAGGTAGTTGTTCGTGTTAAAAGACCAGTACAGCCTGTCATTGATGTGGACCCCCAAGAACTTGTAGCAATGCACCAGCTCTTTATCCACTCTATAAATA
Source organism: Polypterus bichir lapradei (assembly GCA_026402145.1). Lineage (NCBI taxonomy): Eukaryota > Metazoa > Chordata > Cladistia > Polypteriformes > Polypteridae > Polypterus > Polypterus bichir. The sequence goes on from JANRMT010062807.1 coordinate 37,408,172, forward strand.
TTGATTGGGCGTGGAGTCTCTTTGAAAAGGACAATAACCAGGGGCCTCATGCATAATTCCATGTGTAGAATTCACACTAAAACATGGTGTACAGACAAAAGCGGAAATGTGCGTACGCACAAAAAAAATCTAGATGCATAAATCTGTGCGAACGCCAACTTTCAAGTTCTTCTGCTCCATAACTCCCAGTCAGTGTGAATAGCAATGCATGTGCACGCGCCTGCTGCCACTCCTCAACTCCTCCCAGAATTACACATTTTTGAATATGCAAATCACTATAAATAGCCCTTAAGATCAGCGTTCTGTTAAAAGGCAATGGAAAAGCACGGGGGAAAATAGAAGAATTTCAGCGAATACCAAGTGGAGGCAAGGAAAAATGTACTATTTGTTGGTTTAAACAGTGGTGTAAACAACAAAAAGGAAGTTGATCGATTGACATAGAGTGTCAGAGAAACTCAAAAGCTCAAGTTCACAAAGTCGCACAGTGCCCAAAATAAAAAAGAAGTTGTCAGATATTAAAGCCGCCATGAAAAGTCGAGTCGTAGCCCACCGTCTGAGTGTCATATGAAAGCTTATTAGGGTACAGAAAAAAAAAAAATTAGGTACACACTACTATCACTACAAGGGTTTTTATTTTTTTGGAGTTTTTCCTTGTCTTTTTAGAATGTCAAGGCAGGGGGGCTGTCAAAAGGTAGGGCCTGTTAAAGCCCATTGCATCACTTTTTGTGTGATTTTGGGCTATACAAAAATACATTATATTGTAAGGTTGTTAGTGGTGTGAAAAATAACAGTTTTGTGTATGCTTTATTAAAATATTAAATTTAGATTTTTATGTGTGTGTGAAAAGGGATTGCAGATCTCTAAGGCTCTAAATTGGTGGTCTTCATTTTTTTGGTTAAAGTGTATGATTTAATTAAAGAGATATCAAACTCCTCAGACTAACAGGAAACGGTTATGCCAGAATTTTGGAATGGAGACTCCTTTTAATAGATTAGCCCGAGAAGTCCAAGAAGAATATTCTGCTCTTGCTGTAGAAAATGTGAGCAATTGGTTGGTGTTATAAAGACTAAAAATTTCACCTTCTCACTTGGTTTTCCTCCTATATGGCAGAGACATGCAGATTAGGTTGACTGGTTAGTCAAATTTGGCCTCTCTATTGTGTGCTTCACATTTAGAGACCTTTCCATGGCTTGTCTCTCCCTTTCTACATTTGACTAAACAACTTCAAATAATGAGTGAATGGTGGAAAAACTAATCAGAAAAGAGTCTTGTTGAGGAAAGCGATGATGTCATATGTCAAAACTGTACTATTGGGGAATTCTGGGAGCATGCTGGCATGCAATGGTGCCTGTTTCTAAAGCTCCTTTTTTGATTCCCATTTTTTGTTTGGATGTAATACAGTTTCTACCCATTGACTGTGAATTGGTTTGCACCCTCGTAGGACGACTGGCACTGTTGCTGTTCTACCTGATCTTTCACATTGTTGTTACTACAGCTGATCTCTGCCTACATTATGACATTTTGGAGAAAGTCTCCTCTCCTTGCACTGGTTATCTATTAAAGAGATGCTCTATTTTAATAACCTATTGTGGCACGCGGCTGGGGGTGGTACCTAGCCGGGACACCCAGGAGGACCGGAGGAGGGATTGCGCTTCCTCCAGACCACGAGGGGGTGACCGCCCTGGTTGCTTTGGGGACCACGGGTAGAGAGCTTTGAAGCTCAACCCTGTAGGGGCCCGTGGTCACCACCAGGGGGTGCCCCGGTGCCTGGAGAACCCTGGACCTCAGCACTTCCACCACACCCGGAAGTGCTGGGGGGAAGAGGAGCAGAGACACCCGGAGTGCTTCCGGGGATGCAGCCGGCACTTCCGCCACACTGGGGCGTGTCGGTAGAAGACTGCCGGGACACACATGGAGCACATCTGGGGAAATATAAAAGGGGTCGCCTCCCTTCATACAATGGCTGGAGTCGGGTGGAAGTGGAGAAGAGCCTTGGAGCAGAGCAGAGGAGAGGACTGGAGGCAGCGAGGAGAGGCACTAAGAAAAGAGGCCTGGACTTTGGGGTGATTGGTGCTGCGGCAGTGGGTTGTGCACTCATTATTGTAAATAGTTTGTAAATAAACGTGTGTTGGGTGACAATATGATGTCCACCTGTCTGTGTCCGGGCCGTTTCCCACACTACTTAAAGTTTACAGATGTATTGCTGGTATCTTCAAGACTTAATCACCATTTTTTCTGAATGGGGTGCCAGTCTCAAAACCATGGCAGATCAATTTAGAGTCTCTTTGGAGTGAAAGTACCTGGAAATAAAACAACATGAACACAGAGAGATTCTGATTCCCACATTAACCAGGACATTATAGTACAATCTCACTTTATTTGTCCACCTTTGACATCACTAAACTTTTCAAGAGTTTTTTTAATCACAACTTTTCTTTTTTTTTTTTGCATTTTATTAATTCTATTAAAATCAACATTCCATACAAGCAAGTTAAGTTTAACAATACCAAATCAACCCCCACTCATGAGACAGAGATCTAAGCCAGCATAGTAAAACTTTAAATTAGTAAAAATAAGAAAACAGATAAGTTAATATATTAATAAAAATAAATAGAATAAGAAGGAGGTGAGAGACTCTGCTTCCTCAATTAAAATGCTTATTCTAAAATGTTATCAGTTAGATCCTGCCAGGTTTAAAAAACGTTTTAAACAGGTCCTCTAAGTGAGAATTTGATTTTTCCAGTTTCAAATAGTATAAAACATCAGTTATCGACTCACTTGAAAGAGGAGAGTTAGGATTCTTCCAGTTGAGCAAAATAAGTCTACTTGCCAGTAGTGAGATAAAGGTAATCACAGTTTGTTTGTCCTTCTCCACTTTAGGCCCATATGAAAGGATCCTTGCTTAATAAGTGGATCTCCTGTAAAAATAATATTTTAGTGTTTAGACCTGTTAGGTGAGAGAATACTTTTTTTCGCTTTAATTTGTGATTGAGACCTTTAACATTCCAGCTCACAAAGTTAACTGTTTGTCATGGAGAAATTTGTTCTGAGCTTTTGTTGTCCTTTTGTAGTCTTAACTTAAGGTAAGACAACTTTGACCTTCATTTCGAATTTTCTCAGGAGTTATCGCCATAAAGCCTATTGTTACGTTGGCACTTATAATTATGAGGATTAAAAGGAAAGATTAGAGATAGCTTGCTCTCTTTCTCTTCCCCCCTAGTTCCCCTGCCCTCTTATTTTGCCTCCCCACGTGAGGCTGGACCCCACTTCACAAAGTCCCAGTCCTCTGACATACCTAGAGACAGAGCACGTCCAAAATAAAACAAGCCCCCCAGATTTTACATGGACAGTTGTGTACACACACTTTGAGCGTCTTTTTCTGCATACATCTGACCCTTAGACTGGAGTCAACTCAGCCCTCCTGTACTGTGCTGCACATACCTGCTGTAATAATAAGAAGATTATTTTCTCATTTTTGTCTTCCTTAAAATAAATTGCTTTAGACTGCGGTGGGCTGGTGCCCTGCCTGGGGTTTGATGCTGCCTTGCACCCTGTGCTGGCTGGGATTGGCTCCAACAGACCCCCGTGACCCTGTGTTAGGATATAGCAGGTTGATAAATGTCTGACTGACCAAATTTTGTTATAATGTCCTATTTCCAAAAAATACTGTGGAGGACTTTGAAAAAGTCTTCAGGAAAATAGAAATATATCTAGTATGTGTATATGTTTTAAAATCCCTTTTTGAGTGCATTTTTGCCTTTACTATACTCACTTAGTTGCTTTCAAATAAAATATGTATTATCCTCACATTAACACTGATATAATTTGATATATGCCAACCTGACCACTAGGTGGCATCAAATAATATAGAATGGCTGAAGTGTTTATCTCCAAAAACAGATGTCCATAGTCACTGCACTTCTTCCGGCTTCCTTGCAATTTTCTTAGAAAAGCTACTCTGGACATTCTTTGCTTTGGGGCACTAGGAGGCGGCAATTTAATTTAAAAAGACAATAAAACATTAAATAAATGCCCATGAAAAAGTTCAGTCTTTAAAATGTTCTCCTTTGGCTTAGGTCCGTGAGCTCAAAGTCTGGCACCTATCCCGCTTGTTGCTCTCTCTACTTTTCTTTAGTCCCCATCGCCAGATCATCCCACTGCTGCCACCATTTGTGACGGTGTTGGGTTCAAGAGACTCCCAAACGAGAAGAGGGACCATGGAGTTGGACCCACACCATCACATTACATTTTTAGAAAATACCTATAAAGTGAAATAAACCAAATAAGTAAGAGCTGTTCTGCACTACATTAAGTAAGCAATGAGCAGATGGAATGAGAAGACTGCTTTCTGTCATCAATTGATTCTAATGAAATAAGCTACACAGTTAGCATTATGATAAGGTGTTATTATATTAACTTCTTTTAAGATTGTGGTCTTGGAGTGATGATAGTGATTGTACACCACAATGAGTTGTGTTCTCTGGACATGCTGTCGGTGCCTCTTATCAAACTGCCTGTTGTAAAGTGGTCTAATGGGAGGAAGCAGACAAAGAATAATTAATAAATGACCCTCATTGTAGTCACAATGAAATCTAAAAAAACTCAACCACAACAGGGAAACAACAGAAATGTTGGATGCTTACCAAGTAAACCTTACACTACAAAATGTATATATTACTGTGATCAATATCATCTCAGATATATATTACAAGATTAGAACATTAGAAAATTAGAACAATCTAGGCAAGAACAGCTGAGCCGTGAGGCAAAGCTCTCAATTTACCTGTCGATCTATGTTCCTACCCTCACCTAAGGTCATGAGCTATGGGTAGTGACCGAAAGAACGAGATCGCGAATATAAGCGGCTGAAATGAGTTTCCTCCGCAGGGTGTCTGGGCTTTCCCTTAAAGATAGGGTGAGAAACTCAGTCATCCGGGAGGGGTTCAGAGTAGAGCTGCTGCTCGTCTGCATCGAGAGGAGTCAGATGAGGTGGCTCGGGCATCTGATCAGGATGCCTCCTGGACGTCTCCCTGGTGAGGTGTTCCGGGCACGTCTAACAGGGAGGAGGCCCCGGGGAAGACCCACGGCATGTTGGAGGGACAATGTCTCCCGGCTGGCCTGGGAACTCCTCGGAAATTCCCCTGGAAGAGCTAGAGGAAGTGGCCAGGGAGAGGGAAGCCTGGGCATTTCTGCTCAAGCTGATGCCCCTGCGACCCGATCTCGGATAAACGGAAGAGGATGGATGGATAGGCAAGAACAGGCCATTCAGCTTAATAAAGATTGTCAGTCCTGCCCACTTAATTCTTCTAAAAAAACATCAAGTCTAGTTTTGAAAGTACCTAAAGTCCAACTGTCTACCACACTACTTGGTAGCTTATTCCAAGTGTCTATAGTTCTCTGTGTAAAGAAAAACTTCCTAATGTTTGAGTGAAATTTACCCTTAACAAGTTTCCAACTGTGTCCCTGTGTTCTTGACAAACTCATTTTAAAATAACAGTCTCGATCAACTGGATTAATTCCCTTCATGATTTTAAACACTTCAATCAGGTCACCTCTTAATCTTTTTTTCATTAAACTGATAAGGCCCAGCTCTTCTAATCTTTCTTCATAATTCATCCCATGTAGCACTGGAATGAGCCTAGTCACTCTACTCTGGACCTTTTCTATCCCAGAGACCAAAACTGCACACAGTACTCCAGATGAGGCCTCACCAGTGTGTTATAAAGCTTGAGCAGAACCTCCTTGGACTTGTACTTCACACATCAAGGTGCTATATAACCTGACATTCTGTTTGCCTTCTTAATGGCTTCTGAACACTGTCTAGCAATTGATAGCACAGAGTCCACCTTCACTCCTAAATCTTTCTTATAAGGTGTACTCTCGATTTCCAGACCGGCCATTGTGTATTCAAACCTCACATTTTTACTTTGTATGTGTAATACTTTACATTTACTGACATTAAATTTCATCTGCCACAAATCTGTCCAAGCCTGTATGCTATCCAAGTCCTTCTGTAATGATATAAAGGATTCCAAATTATCTGCTAATCCACCTATCTTAGTATCATCTGCAAACTTAACCAGCTTGTTACTAATATTCCTCTCCAAATCGTTTATATATATTAAAAATAGCTGCAGCCCTAGCACTGACCCCTGTGGAACACCACTCTTAACATCGGCCAATTCTGATTTAGGTCCTCACACCATCACCCTCTGCCACCTGTGTCTGAGCCAGTTCTGTACAACATCACCCTGAACTCCCACTTCTTTTAATTTGTTGCCCAACCTCTCATGTGGCACCTTATGAAATTCTTTCTGAAAGTCATAATAATTAATATCCTATGCTCTACTTCGTTTTGTTGCCTTCTCATAGAATTCCAACATGATAATAAAACATGACCTCCCTCTCCTGAACCCATGCTGACTGTCCAGAAAAACTCCTGTACTTGCCATGTGCTGATCAATGTTATCCTTCATAATTCCTTCAATTAATTTTCCATTGATGTACTTTAAGCTTCCTGGCCTATAGGGGCTTGGATCTGCCCAGTCACCCTTTTTATACTGTATACAGTATACAGGTTAATATTTGCCATTCTGCAGTCCTTTTGAATCTCCACACTGTGCAGTGACTTTCAAAAAATATGTGTCAAGGGTTTATACAATTACTCACTAGCCTCCTTAAGAACTTGAGGGTAAATATTATCTTGTCCTGGTGATTTGTTTGATTTCAGCCTTTTTAATAATCTGAGCAGCACTTCTCCCTCTACAATTTCTGAATCACTCAGTACCTCCTTAGTAGTCACGTTTACCTCTGGGAGGTTATCCACTTCCTCACTTTTGAAGACCTCAGAAAAATGCAAGTTTAGAGCGTCCGCTATTTCACTGCCTGTATCTTTTTACTGTCTTTCTCCAACATATGGAACCAAAGGAGGCAGGGCCACTTAGTTGTGCAGCTGGGGAATGAGAAACTGAAGTTCTCATTTCAGCTTCAGCACTGTTTCATTTTTGTTTCCTGATTTTGATTTGAAATTTGTGTTTTTTGTGCAGATTTGCTGGTTTTGAACACTGCTTTTTTCATTAGATATCAATATGTATTTTCTGATTTTGAATTGGTTTTGTCCTATTATTAAAAGGGCAACCGGTCTTAGCCTTATTATATATATAGTGGACCACCAGTGGGGCTACAGCCGCTCTAACCCCATCACAGACAGGCAGGACACAAATTGCCACACAGCACATCTTTATTTATAGGTGGGGAAGTGCTTTCTTTGCTCCCCACAAAATCCCAATGTCCACAAGACAAAGCACAGACTTTTCATTCTGTCTTTCTCTCCGCCTCTCACTTGATTCTACTCCTAAGAGTGATCCAGGTGGCTCATCAGTATTACCTGGAATCACTCCCAGGTGCGGTGGAAGTCCATCATAGTGCTCTGCAGCTCTCCCTGGTGGCCGCCCACAGAACCCAACAGGGCTGTGCCAAACTCCAAGTACCTGCATGGCATATGGAAATCTGTGTTGCCACAGCCGCCAAGGAGGGCTGCCCTCTAGCGTCCCAGGGGAGGTAGTGCCTTGGAGATTCTCCTAAGCCGATCGATTTATCAGTAAATAATTCAACAAACAAGGGCGAATGCTAACGCAGCAAATTTGCTGCGAATAATATTTTGGCGAAAATCGCTGATCAGCACTACTCCTGAAAGGTCATTCAGCAATACGATTTATTATGTTATAGATTTAATTTTAAATGCACAAATTTTCATTTTATGCCCATTAATACATAATTAATTACACATAATGACAAAATGAACAGGTTTGCAAATTTATTTAAAATCAAAAACTGAAATTTCTGATTCGTATAAATATTTAGACGCTTTGTAGAAGTTCCTTTTCAGCAATTACAGCTTCAAGCCATCTTGTGTAAATCTCTACAAGTTTTACACATCTGGAATTGGGCAGTTTATCCCATTTTTTCTGGCAGATACTCTCAAGCTTCATTAGACTGAGTGGGACGTCTATTAATTTACATCTTCAGGTCTCTACACACATGATGCTCTATGGGGTTTCATTCTGGGCTTTGGCTCGGCCATTCAAGGACAGTCAGTGACTTTTCCTGAAGCTACTCCAGTGTTGTTTTGCCTGTAAGCTTCAGGTCGTTGTTGTGCTAAAACATCTTCTTTGTATTTGTCTTCCCTCAATTCTTTCCAGTCTCTCTATCCCTTTTGCTGAGATGCTTCCCCACAATGGTTCCCTGCAGGGATGGTATTAGGCAGGTGATGAGCAGAGCCTGGTCTATTCATGACATAATGCTTGGATTTCTGCCCAGAGAGTTCAATTTTTGTCTTTTCAGAGCAGAAAATCTTTTTCCTAATGCTCTTAAAGTAGAAATGGGTTGTCAAATGTTTTTTAATTGGGTGGCTTCTGTCTACCCACTCTGCCATAAATGTGTGACTTATGGAGTGCTGGTGAGCTAGTTATCCTTTATGCAGACTTTCCTATCTCAGCCGAAGATCTTTGAAGCTCTTTAAAATGACCATTGGGTCTTGGTCACCACCTTATCAATGGCCCTTCTCGCCTTATTACTCAGTTTGGCAAGATGGACAATTTAGGAGGTGTCATGGTGGTTCCAGACTTCTTTCATTTCACAATTATTTGAGGCCACCTTGTTCCTGGGATCACCCAAATCTATGGAAATGGTTTTGTACCCTTGTCTTGGTCTACACACAACCACATTTTTTTCTGCAGTGTGATTTGTAGGATATTCAGAGGTAAAAGTGTACCTTTCTAAACAATGTCCAATTGATTTACTTTTCCTAAGGTGAACGTCAATCAAGTTATAGAAACATCTCATAGAAAATAAAAAGCAAACTAGTTGCACTGAGCCATGACTTGGAGTGCCACAGCAAAGGGTATGAAGACTTACTGTACATGAAGGAGAGATTTCAGTTGTTGATTTTTTAATAAAGTTGCAATTCTTTCTGAAAGCATGTTTTGCATTGTCATTGTTGATTGCTGAATGTACGTTGATGTGAAAAAATGCAAAAATGTATTAATGTAAAATTAAACCTATAACACAGCAAAGTGTGTAGAAAGTGAAAAGATCCGAATACTTTCTGAATCCTATGTAAGTAAAAGGCTTATTGGAAGTGTGACCAGTAAGGGGTTTTTCAGCACCCCAAACCTCAGTCACAATCTCACAGATGCAAGTCTCGGTTTAAATAAAAGGTTTATTTGCACAAATACCTTTCCAAAAGGCTTCAACGATGACACAAACACAACACAATTCTTTTTTTTTCCTTAATTCTTTCAGTCCTCCAGGAGAGCTTTGCCATCTTTCTATTCTTATGTTATGGATGGCACAAAGGTGGCACGGCTGCCTTGCATTAATAAGGACAGGGGTCCCATTCGAGGTGGCCTCTGTGTGAAGTCTGCAAGTCTTTCTTGTGTCCATGTGGCTTTCCTACAGGTTCTCCAGATTCCTCCAAGGATATGCAGGTTAGAGTATGCAAAAAGGTTATGCTAAAACGACTACTGATATGTGTGTGTGTGTTCACCCTGCAATTAGCTGGTGTCTTGTCCAAGGTCTGTTGTTGCCTTAAGCCAGATGCTTTCTGGGATATGTTTCATCTTCCCTGCAATCCTGTAGTGGATAAAAGGGTTAGAAAACAGATAGATGGATAATATCATGTTTCTATTCCTATTCCAAGGCCTGTTGTTGGGTTCATCTACATCAGTAATCTTTACTTTATACAGCAATGCACTATATCATGTGGGAAGCACTTGAACTTATATTGCTGAAAAAAAACAAAAAAAAAAAAAACAGATCAAAGGCAAAAATGGTTAGCATTTGTCATAGCAATTTAAGTCAGTCAGTCAGTCATTTACCAACTCACTATATCCTAACACAGGGTCACAGGGTCTGCTGGAGCCAATCCCAGAGAACACAGGGCACAAGGCAGGAACAAATCCCGGGCAGGGCGACAACCCACTGCAGGATACACACTCGCACACCAAGCACACACCAAGGACAATTTAGGATCGCCAATGCACCTAACCTGCATGTCTTTGGACTGTGGGAGGAAACCGGAACACCCGGAGGAAACCCACGCAGACACGGGGAGAACATGCAAACTCCACGCAGGGAGGACCCTAGTCCTCAGTTAGTGCTACAGCCAAGCCATAATCACATATACAGCTACACAGCTCATGCAGGGATTGGACAGTCATGTCACCAAGTGTTGAGGACAAAAATGATATCCAGCCCTCCTTGGCTAAAAATGAGTGAGGCTTTGATAAAACCACAAAATGGCAGATGCATGAATTTTCCCTTTTCCCAGTTCTTTTTTAAGCACACCCTCACTTCAGTTCCTTTGTTTATTCCCCATTCAGGATTTGCATACTAACGTCTCTCCTCAAAGCTGCTTGAGACATAAAGAGTGGAGTCACTGAGATCGAGTCAGTTAAGCCTGTCTCTAAGACACAGTGGAGATGGATTTCTCACTTCTGTTTTTAGTGACCTTCTATGTGTTGTTTGAAGGTGAGGTCCAGAAATAAATAAATTATCATACCTGTTATGTGAATTCTACTAAGTAGTACTGTAATTGTATTTATGTGTAAAAAATAAACTAATTGTACTTTATTTAATCTCTTGTATTCTCTTCTATCCAGGGTCCTATGGAGATATCATCATGACTCAGTCTCCCTCAAGTCTGTTTGCACGGCCAGGAGAAACTGTCAGCATGAACTGTAAAGCCAGCAGCTCCATTACCAGTAGCAGCAATAAACGTCTTTCCTGGTATCAGCAGAGAACAGGAGAAGCTCCAAAACTCCTGATTTATTTTGCAAGCACTCTACAGACTGGGATCTCAAGTCGCTTCAGTGGCAGTGGCTCAGGACTTGATTATACGCTGACCATCAGTAACGTGCAGCCTGAAGATGCAGGACATTACTACTGTTTGCAGAGCTATGACTGGCCTCTCACACAGTGACACAGAGCCGTACAAAAACTCCCTCGACTTGTCTGTGCAGCTGCTGTTCTTAATTTTGCTGGTGCTAAGAGTGAAGTCACGGGGTTGGCATACAAGAGAGAAAGAAAGAAAATGAGAAACAGAAAGAGAGTCTTCTGATCACAACATATTACAAAAAAGGCAGCAAGTGAGACAATGACCCAATCCAGAAAACCTTTAGGGTAAAGAAATAATATTCTGAAATATTTCTATATTACTAGCTGTGTTAGTTGGCTTTGCCTGGAAAATTTCGTAAGGCAATGGAACTTAGTTATATTGCCATTGGTTATCTGAATGTATTGAAAGTACTTTGTAACTAATTAAATACTTTTCTGTGGACAGTATTTGTATTTAATTTTTTTTATTAAAAAGCTAATATTACTAGCAGGAAGTGTGGCATAATGGTCAAGGTTTCGGACTTCTAACCTTGTGGTTCAAATCCTGGTACTGACGCTGTGTGATGATGAGCCAGTCACTGCACCTTTATGTCTTCTAATTTGGAAAAAGAAATTAAACCAACTGTACCTCAAATCTTATCAGTCGTCTTTAATAAAAATACCATAGAAATAAGTATAGTGGAACCTCGGTTCACGAACGTCTCGGTACACGTGCAAATCGGTTTACGACCAAAAAGTTCGCCAAACTTTTGCCTCGGTTCACGACCACACACTCGGTATACGAACAAGCCAGTTTCCTTTTCGGTTTGTGCACGCCGATGATTTCCGCACGTGTTGCATTGTTCTTGGTCAGACGTGCGTGCTTGCGCGTGCATGCTTTCGCTGTGAACTCTTTGTGATTTATTTCATTTCCCTTCCGGTTCGTACATGCCGATTACTGTATTTAAGCACGTGTTCAGCCTCTCCCTGTTCATTGTTCTCAGTCAAACATGCGTGCTTTACCTGTGAACTCTTTGTGCTCTACACTATTTTGTGTGCTTTTGCAGTTAACCATGGTTTCTAAGCACTGTAACGTCCTCTCCACCCAGTTCCTTCTCACTTCATGCCAGAACTCGACTCATGCAAGGTTAGTTTTGTTGGTGGTTTATGGTTAGTTTTTGTATTACAGATTTTTCAAATGTTCATTTTTCGGTTCATAGTATGAACTGTTGCAATGTTACTTTTCTTGGTTGTTTATTAAGTTACAGATTTTTCAAATGTTAATTTTTTTTCCCTGTGCTTAAAACTCATTTAAAAAAAGTGTTTACAGCGTGTGGCTCGTAGCGTGATTTGTTGCAATGTTACTTTTCTTGGTAGTTTATTAAATTACAGTTTTTTCAAATGTTCTGTTTTTTTTTCCATGTGCTTAAAACTCATTAAAAAAAAAAAAGTGTTTACAGCGATCAGGTCATAAGACTATTAGCGTGAACTCCTGCAATGTTATTTTCTTGGTTGCTTGTGGTTGGTTTTTAAATGAAGTTTGGATTTGTTCTAATGTTCCTTTTTTTCCCTGTGCTTAAAACTCATTTAAAAAAAGTGTTTACAGTGATTGGGTTGTAAGGCTATAGCGTGAACTCTTGCAATGTTAGTTTTCTCTGTTGTTCAAGGTTTTCTTAGTATTATTCAATGTTTTTACATTTAGTTTACTATTACGATGTGCATTCTATGGTGTAATTAACTATATTTGTGCTTAACACTAGAATTACCAGAGCCTACGAAAAAACTCGTAGATCCGTCCCACCTTAAATCGCTTCTTAAAACCGCTCTCACCTCTCCGCCAGCCTCCTTTGTCCTGTAAATGTGCCGATAAAAACAAACTGCAAGCAGCCGGCTATTCCATCCCCCCACCGACTCAGAACGTGCACGAACTTCTCCGAGCTCATGCCTCGATTATCTGGGAGTGAAGTGGAGTTTTAGAGTGGAAATAATAGATTGTTATTTGGAACACACGCATTTCATGTGTGTTCCGTTTCTACAGTAATCTGTGTAAACACAATGTTAAAACAGAAACTTTTTCATATTTTAGTAATAAATGTCACAAAATGTAGACATAAACTATAAAATGTATGAAACCTGACAGCCAAAGAGCAAATACACTTTCATAAAAGGTTCAGGACTTTTACAACAGCTTCTGTGGCGTACTGGTAAGCTTTCGTCACTTAGAGCACAGCAGACTTGCTGTACCTCAAAAGATCCGAGTTTGAATCTCTGCTAGGGAGAAAACTTATTTATTTATTTTTAACCTTCGCCGTTCTGCCTGCCTGAACTCTCTGTCTATCTATATAGTAATAACAGTAATTTTATTATTATATAGGAGCTTCCCTGTCTGCCTATCATATAGTGCCTTTCCTTCCTACCTATCTATATATCTATCCCCTTAGCTGTTTTT
>JANRMT010062807.1:37453453-37464830 GCA_026402145.1 Polypterus bichir lapradei
GATAGATAGATAGATAGATAGATAGATAGATAGATAGATAGATAGAAGCAAATTGTGTTTTATTTACAGCACAATTTGCACTATTGACACAAGAAGAAAGAGATTCTGTCCTTTCTGGAAGCAATTTATGTACATTAATTCATCATGTGCCTGTCTGTCATTTAGTATTTAATTGAAGTGCTGTAGTGAAAAAAGTACTTATTTTATGTCATGTTTGAATATTTTGTTGAGCCACGTGTTGTAATTATTCTACTGGTATGATCTCTATGATCACAGTCATAAAGATGTATAAGAGACAGGAAAGAAACTCGAAATTCCACTGCATATGGAAGGTACATACCAGCAAACACATCTACAGGAATCAAGAAACAGGAACGGGCACGTGCTACGTAATGTCCAGCATGGTGGAGAGCAAGTAGCATTCTGGGTAGTTAATTTTCCCGTGGATAAAACCTGGTAATGTGCACAACTGCGGATCTTAGTTTATGTTCACATAGAAAATATGCAGCATGTCATGATTTAAAAAATGCATTGTGCTCATCAGAGGTAATGTGGATGACAGGCATGTATAGAACTTATTTAACTGGTGTGCAGATGATTGAGCACAAGTGTGAACGAGGCTTTAGGGTGTCAGCCCACCACAGGGCATCCACTAGGGAAAATTTCGGATCACCAATGCACCTAACCTTCATGTCTTTGGACTGTGGGAGGAAACCCACGCAGACACTGGGAGAACATGCAAACTCCACACAGGGAGGACCCAGGAAGCAAACCCGGGTCTTCAAACTGCGAGGCAGCAGTGCTACCCACTGTGTTATTTATATATTGTGGTTCACTTGGGCGCGTATAGCTGCCCTAACCCCGACACAGTCAAGCAGAACACAAATTCTCACACAGCACACTTTTATTTATAGGTGGGGAAGTGTTTTCTTTGCTCCCCACAAGAGCAGAATGTCCACAAGTCAAGCAAAGTCATTTTGTTCTCTCTTTCTCTCCGCCTCCACTCCTCTACCAGCAAGCTTCATCCACATCCTCCTGAATTTGCCTACTCGAATGGAGTGGGGCGGCTCATTTGATTCTGCTCCTAGGAGTGCTCCAACTGGCTCATCAGTATTACCTGCAATCACTCCCAGGTGTGGTGGAAGTCCATTGTAGGGCTCTGCAGCTCCCCCTGGTGGCCCCCCACAAAACCGAACAGGGCTGTGCCAAACTCCAAGTACCTACGTACCTACCTACAGAAATCCGTGGTGCCACAGCCGCCCAGGAGGGCTGCCCTCTAGCACCCCAGGGGAGGTAATACCTCAGAGATTCTTCCAAATCGGTCAAATTATAAGTAAATAATTCAACAAACAAGGGCGAATGCGAACGCAGCAAATTCGCTGTTTAACATTACTCCTGAAATGTGATTCAGCCATACAATTTATCCAATCCAATCCAATCCAATTTTATTTATAAAGCACTTTAAAACAACCAGCACAGGACCAAAGTGCTGTACAATAAATAGTTGATAAGTAAATCAACACAACATTCTTGCACATAAATAAGAATAGAATAAAAATGGTATAAAAATAAATAAAACAGCCCTACAATAAAACAATATAAAATGGGATAAAATCAGCTAAAAACAACAAAAGTAAAATGAGCTAAAACGAACTTCTCACAAGGTGTGAAAGGCCAGGGTGAAGAGATGGGTTTTTAGGAGAGATTTAAAAACAGACAGAGAAGAGGCCTGTCTAATCTCTAGAGGCAAATCGTTCCATAGCTTGGGAGCTGCTACAGCAAAAGCACGGTCTCCTCTAAGTTTACGCTTAGTCCTTGGTACATTCAGGAGCAGCTGATCAGCTGACCTGAGAGAGCAAGTAGGTGAATAAGGCTGTAGGAGCTCAGAGAGATAGGGTGGGGCAAGACCATGAAGGGCTTTAAAGGCAAATAAAAGAATTTTAAAGTGGATCCTAAAAGAAACGGGCAACCAGTGAAGTGTAACTAAAACAGGGGAAATGTGCTCAAATTTCCGAGTGCCAGTTAAAAGACGAGCAGCAGCATTTTGGACCCTCTGGAGATGAGTAATCGATGAGGCACTGACTCCTACATAAAATGCATTACAGTAGTCCAGCCGAGTAGTAACAAAGGCATGGATTACTGTTTCAAAATGGTGCCGAGAAAGAATTGGCTTTATTTTAGCCAACTGCCTCAACTGGAAAAAGCTTGATTTAATGACCGACTTAATCTGGCTATCAAACTTAAGATCAACATCCACCTTGACCCCAAGATTTGTGACAATTGGCTTATTGTACTGGGCCAAGGAACTTAAATACACTTTAGGGGTCTCAGTGGCGCCACCAAAAACGATCATCTCAGTCTTTTTTTCATTGAATTTTAAGAAATTAAAAGCCATCCAGGCTTTAACATCATCAAGGCACTGAAGTAAATGCTGTTCAGAAAATGTGCTTCTTCTCTTTAAATTTATTGTGTTAAACATTTATTTTAAATGAACACATTTTCAGTTTATACCCATCAATACATACTTAATTACTCATAATGACAAAATGACAGATTTGCAAATTTATTTAAAATCAAAAACTGAAATCTCTGATTCATGTAAATATTTAGACCCTTTGTAGAAGTCTCTTTTTCAGCAATTACAGGTTCAAGCCATCTTGGGTAAATCTCTATAAGCATTGCGCATCCAGAATTGGGCAGTTTATCCCATTATTTCTGGTAGATACTCTCAAGCTTCATTAGACCGAGTAGAACGTGTCTATGAATTTCCATCTTCAGGTCTCTACACACATGATGTTCTATGGGGTTTCATTCTGGGCTTTGGCTCAGCCATTCAAGGACAGTCAGTGACTTCTCCTGAAGATACTCCATTGTTGTTTTGCCTGTAAGCTTCAGGTCATTGTTCTGCTAAAAGGTGGATTGTCACCCCAGTCTGAGGTTACATGCACTGTGGTGCAAGTTTTCTTTTAGGTCCTCTTTGTATTTGTCTTCCCTCAGTTCTTACCAGTCTCTCTATCCCTTTGGCTGAGAAGCCCCCCATAGCATGATGCTGCCCCCACCATGCTTCACTGTAGGGATGGTATTAGGCAGGTGATAAAAAGAGCCTGACTGATGGAGTGCTGGTGAGGTGGTCATCCTTCAGACAGAGTCTCCCATCTCAGCCAAGGACTTTTGAAGCTCTATTAGAGTGGCCACTGGGGTCTTGGTCATCACCTTGTCCATGGCCTTCTCACCTTATTACTCAGTTTGGCAACATGGACAACTCTAGGATGTGTCATGGTGGTTCCAAACTTCTTTCATTTCATAATTATCTGAGGCCACTGTGTTCCTGGGAACACCCAAACCTATGGAAATGGTTTTGTACCCTTGCCTTGATCTACGCCTCACCACAATTTTTTCTCTGAGGGTTACGCTGAGCTCCTTGGACTTCATGGCTAATATTTCATCCTGACATGAAGTGTGAGTTGTAGGATATTCACAGGAAAAAGTGTGCCTTTCTAAACAATGTCCAATTGATTTAATTTTCCTAAGGTGGACTTCAATCAAGTTATAGAAACAGTCAGTCAGTCGGTCATTTTGCAACCCGCTATATCCTAACATAGACAACCCCAGCCAGCACAGGGTGCAAGGTAGGAACAAACCCTGGGCAGGGTGCCAGCCTACCGCAGGTTATAGAAACATCTCATAGAAAATAAAAGCAAACAAGCTGCACCGAGCCATGACTTGGAGTGCCACAGCAAAGGGTATGAAGGCTTACTGTACATGAAGGAGAGATTTCAGTTGTTGATTTTTTAATAAATTTGCAATCCTTTCTGCAAGCATGTTGTTGCATTTTCATTGTGGATTGCTGAAAGTGAATTGATATGAAAAAAATGCAAAAATGTATGAATGTAAAATTAAACCTATAACACAGCAAAGTGTGTAGAAAGTGAAGGGATCCGAACACTTTCTCAATCCAATGTAAGTAAAAGGCGTTTTGTGAGTGTGACCAGTAGGGGGCGTTGAAGCACCCCAAACCTCAGACACAATCTCACAGGTGCAAGTCCCGGTTTAAATAAAAGGTTTATTTGCTCAAATACCTTTCCAAAACATTTCAACGATGACACAAACACAAAACGATTCTTTTCTTTTTTTTCTTTCTTCTTTCATTCCTCCAGGAGAGCTTTGTCTTCTTCCTCTTCTTATGTTATGAATGGCACAATGGTGGCACTGCTGCCTTGAATTATTGAGGACAGGATTGCCATTCCAGGTGGCCCCTGTGTGAAGTCTGCAAGTCTTTCTTGTGTCCATGTGGCTTTCCTCCATGTTCTCCAGATTCCTCCAAAGACATGCAGGTTACAGTATGTAAACCGGTGATGCTAAACTGACCACTGATATGGTGTGTGTCTGTGTATCTGTGTGTGTTCACCCTGCAAAAAGCTGGTGTCTTGTCCAAGGACTGTTGTTGCTTTAAGCCAGATGCTTTCTGGGATACATTTTAGCTTCCCTGCAATCCTATAATGGATAAGATGGTTAGAATATAGATAGATGGATAATATCATGTTTTATTCCTATTCCAAGGCCTGTTGTTGGGTTCATCTACATCAGTAATCTTTACTTTATACAGCAATGCACTATATTATGTGGGAAAAACTTTGTGGGGTACAGACCAGATACAGACAGGTAGACATAAAGTTTTCACCCAACACACGTTTATTTACATTATGTACAGTATAATAAAGTGTACAATCCCAGTGCCGAAGCACCAATCACCACTCAAGACTTGGCCTTTCACAATGCCTTTCTCTTCTCTGGTCCACCTCCACTCCTCTCCTCTCAGCTCTATTCCTCTTTCACCCGACTCCAGCCATCGAATGCAGGGAGGCAGCCCCTTTTATGCAAGCCCCGATGGGCTCCAGGTTTTTCCCGACACTCCTGCGCGGACACTCCCCTGTGTGGCGGAACTGCTGACTGTGCACCTGGAAGCACTCCGGGTGTCCCCAGTCTTCTTCCCCCCAGCACTTCCGGGTGTGGCGGAATTGCTGATATCCAGGGCTCCAAAGGCATAGGGGCACCCCCTGGCAGTGACCACGGGCTCCTACAGGGTGAAGCATCAAAGTTCTGTACCTATGGCCCCCAAAGGTACCAGGGCGGTCGCCCCCACATGGTCTGGGGAAGGTGCAAGCCCTCCTCCAGTCCTTCTGGACGTCCCGGCCGGGTCGCCTCCCCAGCCGTCTCTGACAACTTATATTGCTGAAAAAAAAACAAAAAAAAAAATAAAAACAGAACAAAGGCAAAAATGGTTAGCATTTGTTATAGCAATTTGATTTTTTGACAAGAGCAAAAAAGATTCAGTTAGTGTTACAGCCAAGCCAGCTAATCACAAAGACAGCTACACAGCTCATGCAGAGATTGGACAGTCAGATCATCGAGTGTTCAGGACAAAAATGATATCCAGCCTTCCTTAGTTCAAAATGAGTGAGGCTTTGATAAAATCATAAAATGGCAGATTCATGAATTCTCCCTTCTCTCAGTTCATTGTCGAGCACACACTCACTTCATTTCCTTTGTTTCTTCCCCATTCAGGATTTGCATACTGACGTCTCTCCTTAAAGCTGTTTAAGACATAAAGAGTGGAGTCACTGAGATCGAGTCAGTTAAGCCTGTCTCTAAGACACAGTGGAGATGGATTTCTCACTTCTGTTTTTGGTGACCTTCTTTGTGTTGTTTGAAGGTGAGGTCCAGAAATAAATAAATTATAACACCTGTTATGTGAATTCTACTGAGTAAAACTGTAAATGTATTTATATCTAAAAATGAACTAATTGTACTTTATTTAATCTCTTGTATTCTCTTCTATCCAGGGTCCTATGGAGATATCATCATGACTCAGTCTCCCTCAAGTCTCTCTGCACGGCCAGGAGAAACTGTCAGCATGAACTGTAAAGCCAGCAGCTCCATTTCCGGTGGCAGCACTAAAGTTCTTTCCTGGTATCAACAGAAATCAGGAGAAGCTCCAAAACTCCTGATTTATTTAGCAAGCACTCTGCAGTCTGGGATCTCAAATCGCTTCAGTGGCAGTGGCTCAGGACTTGATTATACGCTGACCATCAGTAACGTGCAGCCTGAAGATGCAGGACATTACTACTGTCAGCAGCTTTACAGTACTCCTCTCACACAGTGACACAGAGCCGTACAAAAACTCCCTCGACTTGTCTGTGCAGCTGCTGTTCTTAATTATTCTGATGATAAGAGAGAATTCACGGGGTTGGCATACATGAGAGAAAGAAAGAGAAACAGAGAACAGAAAGAGAGTCTTCTGATCAGAACATATTACAGAAAAGGCAGCACATGAGAAAATAACCCAATCCAGAAAACCTTTAGGGTAAAGAAATAATATTCTGAAATATTTCTGTATTACTAGCTGTGTTATTTGGCTTTACCTGGAAAATTTCATAAGGTAGTGGAAGTTATTGATATTGTCGTTCGTTATTTGAAAATATTGCAAGTACTTTGCAACTAATTAAATACTTTTCTGTGCACATTATTTGTATTTTATTTTCTTTTATAAAAAGCTAATATTACTAGCAGGAAGTGTGGCATAGTGGTCAAGGCTTCGGACTTCTAACCCTTGTGGTTTAAATCCTGGTACTGACACTGTGTGACGATGAGCCGGTCACTGCACCTTTATGTCTTCTAATTTGGAAAAAGAAATTAAACCAAAAGTATCTCAAATGTTATCAGTCATCATTAATATAATAAAAACACCATAGAAATAAGTAATAATAATATTATCAGGTCAATGGAGCAGCGTACTCTTAATCATCCTATACACATTTGTTCATGCGTTAAACATTCCTGTATTAGATCAACTTCTGCTTTCTGTATTTAAACTTTAGGTAATACAAAGATGCAAGGTTATTTTTTTAATTTTTTTTTCAAATTCATAAAAATTCATTGTTTTTAAAAGAATTGATGTATCTCACAAAGATACAGCTTTTTAAAAATTGAAAAGAATGCAATCGTTGCTGTAATAGAATATATTTCAAAGATAATTATTCCTATATTTTTTGAATTTGTCTCTGGTTGCATTGATTGCCAAGGCGTTTTGCTTTGTCTGAACTAGAATATACAATGTGCAAAGGTTCAATCTTGAGCACCTGTTATGCTGTACTCTGTATGTTAAAAAGTAATCAGAGTGGAAAAGTCACGTTATATTACATCACTTTTGTGTTTTTATGGCAAATTAATGTCACAGTGTCATTAGAAAAACTTCCTCTGCTTAGAGTATTATGGATAGCCTAAATCAGCAAAAATCACAGACATGTAAGAAAGTGGTGACAGAATGGAGTCTTTTGTAGAGTATCGGCACATACGCTGACACATATTTATAGGAAGTCACTGCACACTGGAGAGATTCTGAAGGACTGGAAAATGGCAAATATCATCTCATTATAAAAAAGGGTGACAGGGCAGATCCAAGCAACTACAGCCCAGTAAGCTTAACATGCATTACAGGAAAATTAATGGAAGGAATTATTAAGGATAAAATTGAGCAACACCTGGCAAGGACAGGAGTTATTCTGAAGAGTCAGCATGGGTTCAGAAGAGGGAGGTCATGTTTTACTAACATGCTGAGGAGTCCAAGGATACAACCAAAGTGGAGCTTATGATATTATTTATCTTGACTTTCAGAAAGCATTTGATAAGGTGACACATGAGAGGTTGGGCATCAAGTTAAAAGAAGGGGGAGTTCAGGGTGATGTTTGTAGATGGATGCAGAATTGGCTCAAACACAGAAAGTATTGGGTGATGGTGTGAGAATCCAAATCAGAATTGGCCGATGTTAAGAGTGGTGTCCATCAGGGGTCAGTGCTAGTGCCGCTGCTATTTTTAATATATATAAATGATTTAGAATGAGAATGCAAGTAACAAGCTGATTAAGTTTGCAGATGATACCAAGATATGTGGATTAGCAGATAATTTGGAATCCGTTATATCATTACGAAAGGGCTTGGATAGCATACAGGCTTGGGCAGATTTCTGGCAGATTAAATTCAATGTCAGTAAATGTAAAGTATTACACATAGGAAGTAAAAAATGTTAGGTTTGAATACACAATGGGCGGTCAGAAAATCGAGAGTAAACCTTATGAGAAGGATTTAGGAGTCATAGTGGACTCTAAGCTATCAACTTCCAGACAGTGTTCAGAAGCCATTAAGAAGGCTAACAGAATGTCAGGTTATATAGCGCCTTGATGTGTGAAGTTCAAGTCCAAAAAGGTTCTGCTCAACCTTTATAACACACTGGTGAGGCCTCGTCTGGAGTCTTGTGTGCAGTTTTGGTCTCCAGGCTACAAAAAGGACATAGCGGCACTAGAAAAGGTCCAGAGAAGAGCGACTAGGCTGATTCCAGTGCTACAGGGGATGATTTATTAAGAAAGATTAAAAGAGCTGAGCCTTTACAGTTTAAGCAAAAGAAGATTAAGAGGTGACATGATTAATATGTTTAAAATTATGAAGGGAATTAGTATAGTGGATCAAGACTGTGGCTTTAAAATGAGCTCATCAAGAACATGGGGACACAGTTGGAAACTTGTTAAGGGTAAATTTCGTACAAACTTTAAGAAGTTTTTCTTTACACAAAGAATGATAAACAATTGGAATAAGCTACCTCTAATGTTCTAAAACATCCACACACATTCAAATTGGACAGTTTAGAGACATAATTTCTGTTTTTGATTCCACTTACTGCATAATGCCATATCTTACCCAAAGAATTAACCCACCCTGTATGGATTGCCTTTCCATAATAAAGCTCACAAACACATCAGACCAATTTAGAGTATCCAGGTATGCTAACCGGCATGTCTTTGGTGTTAAGCTGGAGTACCTGAAATCAGAAATGAAGACAGAAGGAGAAAATGCAAATTCTACAAGCTGAGATTTGATTCTTGAACTTTGACATCACTGTGCTACCCATAAAAAATAAAGTAAAAAACTAACAATTCTCTGTGATTGCACTGTCCATTAATTCCTTTTGTGGAAAAAAAAACTTTGCTCTATCTTCAAAGAAGACAGTCAAGGAGTCCAGATGAGAATGTAGAACATTTCTTTATTTAGACAGAGTTATTCGCAGATGTCTCAGTCCATGTAGTGAGAAATCAATTAAACAATTCATCTACTTTTATACTTTTCTATTACCATTACCTCATTTAACACATTAGCAACACATCATTTCACTATTATATTCACAACTTTATCTCCTCCTCCAACCAACTAATGCCACCAGTCATTTCTGACTCATGTTGACTCTCCCTTTGATCTGAACTCTGCTTCAAAGGAGGGGTGTTTGGGCTTTCCCATTAGTTTATCCTCACTGTCTAAAGGAGTGTTTGTTATTCATTTACCTCATTCTAACCTTGGAAAAGCAAGTTGTTTGTTTCTCTCTGAGGTGATGCAGACCTCATGTGCTTAAGCTTTATGCTACATTTAGTTAATCCTTGAGTTACCTTCAGTCCTTTACCTTATCTGTAATAATTAATTCTGTTAGAGTTTCTAAAATTGACTAAAATATATTGACAAAATATATTGACTAAAAATTCTATATCCCATGCACAGTAGAGAGTTAAGCCTACAATGCCAGGTGCAAACTAGTTGTCTACGTAAACATAAAAGACATGAATCATTGGTAGCCTATGACCAGAGACAACCCTTTCTGAACACAGGTCAAGCGCTGCAATTATGGCCGATGATGAACAGCCATACCACATGCACTTCAGAACAGGTCATCCAACTGAAGCTAAGCATGTTCAGGCCTGGCAAGTACTTGCATGGGAGACCAGCCACGAAAAGCTTGGGTTGCTGCTGGAAGAGGTGTCGGCGAGGCCAGCAGGAGGTGTTTACCCTTTGGTCTGAATGTGGATCCTAATGCCCCACTGCAGTGATGGGAACTCTATTCTGTAAAAATGTCACTGTCCTTCAAATGAGATGTAAAACCAAAGCCTTGATTCTATGTGGTCATAAAAATCCCTTGGCACCCTTCGTTAAAAGTAGGGTGTATCCTGACATCCTGGCTATATTGCCCGTAATCATGTCCGGTCTCTAATTGGTTAACTGTCTCTCATCCCTGCACCATCTAACATCCAATTTGTGGTGAGTGTACTGGCACAAAATGGCTGCTGTTGCATCTTCCTGGTGGATACTGCACATTAGAGGTGGTTGATGTTGCTCCCCACTCACTATGGAAAGCTCTTTGTGTAGTGAGAAAAGCTCTATATAAATTAAAGAATTATTATTATTATTATTATTATTATTATTGTTATTATTATTATTATTATTATTATTATGATGAATGGATGACTGATATGCTGGGGCCTAATGGAGGTTCACAGATCTTCACAACTTAGCAGCTCCGCTGGACAGCCACAGCCAATTGGATTGCACATTTTTGTCTCTTGGATTACTTGACTTGACTCAGATAACTCCTCCCACAACCCTAATCTTAAACACAGTGTAACTGGGCATATCACATAATATCACTGACATATACTGTAAAGCAACAAACTTCTCAACGAAGTGGAGCTCAGACTTACAGTACCCCATGGACAAACTGAGAGAGCTAGACATTTCTAGAATTTAGAATATGAAATGATAATTAGGATGGCACAAAAGGCCAATATCAGAAGATCCCAGACATCACCTATGTTTATATTGCAAAAGAAGCATTAACAATCATTTTGGAAAATATTTAAAATTAACAGCAAGGTTTTAAGGATAATGAGGAGCGGACCATTATGATGATACCTGCAGCACTGAATTTCTAAGATCTGTAATGAAATGTAGATGTTATACTGAACTACTTTATCAAACTTTCATTAATTACTTTAAAATGCTCAGATGGGACTGGGTGTTAGAGAATTATTTTTTCCACCATCCTCTCCTCTCTGGCTGCCTGATCACAGCAAATGTTACCGGATAAAAAATGAACTTTTACTAATTTAACTGCAAAAAACTAACAAATGATATGATTTCAATTGTACCTTTTTTTAACTATTTGTAAATCATATTGAGCTACACTTTTCTTTAAAAATGTCCTAGAAAAATAAATGTTGTTTGAAGAATGCTGTCTGCTAATAGGAAAAAGGAAACAAAAACAAACTAACTTTTAAAAACCTCTTAACGCGCACACGTACCGGTCCCGGGACATGACGGCGATTTGACGACGTCACAGCCATGTGTGCATGCCCCTCTGCCATGCATCTCGAGATACTACCCATCAAATGAAACTTCAAAGTCTCGTCTTTCCGATGATATCAACCATTTTGACACACAACAACCACAGCACTGACACTAAAGCCTTTTTTACAGAGAAGTACATACTTTTAAGAGTTGACTTT
>JANRMT010062807.1:37464930-37478099 GCA_026402145.1 Polypterus bichir lapradei
TATTAAGCTGAATACGAGTGACAGAAAAGAGAAGCCACAATCAACAGAGTAGTGGTGCTTGACTGCTGTTCTCCTCTGAAGCAGCACAGGTCATTTGCATAGACACGCCTCTTTGTGCCTTAATCACCACCTGACTGCTTTATCAGAGTTTAAAGCTTCCTGACTGAGACACACTGACAAGGATCTAAAGTAACAATGTCACCTCTTTTGATGGTCCTCTGCACCATTGTCTTCTTCACTCATGGTATGAGTATGTGTATACAGTATATATTGTCATAAAAACAAGTCCAAGACGTTATAAAGGTTTAGGGCAGCCACCCATATATTGTTTTTCCCAGCTGCAAAAGGGTTTTCTTTATTAAACAAACAATGTGCATATCACAGAGTCCAAAACGGAACTGCTATAGTAGCCTAAGATGGAGGCTTTAAAGATCTTGAGAGGAACTGATGTCATCAAAGAGGCTGGGTTCAGAAGTTACGTCATTAAAGGGGCCGGCTTCGGAAGTGACTTTTATGTCTAGGAAAGAAAGACGCTGATAGCTGGTAAGTGCAACAACTCAAAACCTTTTTTATTGTTCTCCCTCCTTTTCCTCCTTCAGACCAAAGCAATCAAGCTCATCTCACCAAACAACAGACCTACCGCACATGGCTGCATAATCTAACCCTGCAATTAATATCACAGTGCAGATATATAACAGTGACGTCTTCAGAGGTGCCGGAACCTTGCAGGATTTCCCGGGAAAGGTCTGCAGGGAATTGAGAAAGACAGTCAGTGCACTCCGCCGCCCCCTGGTCAGATGTTTTATTACAATTACTCGAGCCCTTTAGCTGCCTCCTACTCGCACGTGTGTGACAATATATATATATATATTGTGACGTCCCGTCGAATAAACACACGCAGGAGCCGCTTGTCCGGGGAAGTCTTCCAAATGCCGACTGGCTTTTTATTCAATATGCCGCGATATAAACGGTGCCCTACTGCCGCCCGTTGTCTGGGTCACGGGGACACCTCCAAAATAACAAAGACTAATCACCTTCATCCTATCTGCCTCTCTTAAAAACAGTTACTTCCCGTCCTTACACCTTATGCTGTTCTCCTCACTTTCTCCAGCCTCTCCAACTCACCCTTCCGGCCACACCACCCCTTTTTATCACACCCCATTAATTAACCCAGATCCCTGTCACTCATCTCTCTCTAGGGAGGTGCCCCAAGCCCTTACAAACAGGGTTCCCCCAAGACTCCACCCCAACACTGCTTCCCTTCCCTATAGCCCATGCAATGGCAAGACACGTCACACTGCCCCCTCCTCAGCTCCTCGTCCCCGAGGAAGCACATAATCATGCAGATGTCTTGGCAGCTGTCTTCGCCGGCATGGGCGTCTGTTAGTGGAGTCAGGCCGAGCAAGTGGTGTAACATCTGAGCCAGGATTTGTGGAAGGTGTTGTGGCAGTCATGGGTGCAGGTTGTGAAGGAGCACAACCTCTGTAACTGGCCAGACGGTCCTGATGCAAAAACACTCTCCTGCCCGGAGGTGGTAACTGGACCCAGTAAACAACCTCCCCCACCCGTTCCAATACTTGACAGGGTCCTACCCAAGGACTGTCCAGCTTTGGAGAGCGTCCCTTCTGTCTTTTTGGCCCATACACCCAAACTTGATCACCTGCTTGAAAAGGCTGCCCCCGAACCCGAATGTCATAGTGGCGCTTCTGTTTCTCTGCTGCTACTCTTATCCGGCCCCTTGCAAAGTTATGTGCCACCTCCAATCGATCTTGCAACTTGCGAGCATAGTCAGGGCCTGGAGGTTCAGCTGGGGTGTCAGGGGGAACACCATATACAAGTGCAGACGGTGTTTGCAGCTCTCGTCCTAGCATTAATAAAGCAGGGGTGCATCCAGAGGATTCCTGCACAGCAGATCAGCAGGCCATCAGAACCAGAGCCAGCTGTTGGTCCCAGTCCTTTTGATCCTTAGAGGTGGTAAGAGCCAGCTGTGTGGTCAGAGTCTGGATAAACCGCTCGGCTAGCCCATCACTCTGGGGGTGTAGGGGGGTGGTTTGGGTTTTCTGGATGCCAAGTCTCTCACATACTTTTTGAAAGACCTGGCTTTCAAAGTTTCTCCCTTGGTCTGAATGCAGTTCAACAGGCATTCCAAACCGACTAAAGAATCCTGTAATTAGAGCTTCAGCAACAGTCTCAGCTTCTTGATTAGGTAGTGCATAGGCCTCGGGCCACTTGGTAAAATAGTCCATTGCGACTAAAACAAACCGATTCCCAATAGCTGAGCAGGGAAATGGCCCAAGAATGTCAATTGCCACCCGTTCCATTGGAGCCCCTACCTGATACTGTTGTAGTGGGGCAGTAGACCTTCCTTGGGGTCCTTTCCTGGCTGTGCATAAATCACACCTGCGGCAGTAGTCCTCTACATCACGCCTGCACTCTCCCCAATAAAACGCCTGCCTCACCCGCCTTAAGATCTTGGTGACTCCAAAATGACCAACTCCGAGCGTTCCATGCATGTTCCTCAGGATCTCTTCACGCAGCTGTTGTGGTACAATGATCTGCCACCTCCCTTCTCCAGTTGCAGGGTCCCTCCATTGTCGCTTCAATACCCCCTCTTCCACAACCAAGCTGTCCCACTGGGACCAAAGACCCTTAACTGCTGCAGGTGATTCAATTGCCACTTCCTCCCAGCAGGGACGATGCTGTTCTTCTTTCCAGTGGAGAACCTTCTTGACCTCAGGATCACATTCCTGACTAACTCGCCATTCTTGGGTACAACCTGGCACTGAAAGAGCTTGGCACTGAACCTTATCAAGATCCTCACAGCCTTGACCTTGACGCTCCCTTTTCTCACAATAGGTGCATCCCTGATCTGCGCAGGGTCGTCGAGACAGAGCATCTGCATTTTTGTGTTGCTCACCAGGTCGATGCTCTACTTGAAAGTGGTAAGTCTGAAGCTCCTCCAACCAACGAGCAATCTGACCCTCAGGTTCTCGAAAAGACAGTAACCACTGGAGAGCAGCATGATCAGTGCGGACCACAAAAGAGAGGCCACACAGGTAGTGCTTGAAGTGACGAACAGATTCCACCAGGGCGAGGAGCTCCCTCTGAGTCACACAATAATTCCTCTCAGCTTTTCTGAGAGCACGGCTATAGTAAGCCACCACACGCTCTCCCTCTGGGTGCCGCTGTGACAGCACAGCCCCTAAGACCACATCACTGGCATCGGTATCAAGGAGGAATGGCAGGTCAATATTGGGTGGAGCCAAGATCGGTGCACTGCAAAGGGCTTCTTTCAATTTACAAAAGGCGGCTTGTTGGTCCCCCCCCCCACTGGAATGCTTCATCTGGGCTCAATAAACGATGCAAGGGTGCAGCAATAGTGGCAAATTCAGGTACAAATCGCCTATAGTAAGAGGCCAGTCCAAGAAATTCACGAATCTGCCTTCGATCCTGTGGCTCTGGCCACTCTTGCACAACAGACACCTTATCTTTCTCTGTGGTGACACCTCTTTGACTCACACGATGACCCAGAAATGACACTTCTCTCCGGAGAAGGTGGCACTTATCAGGATGAAGTTTAAGGTTGGCCACACGAAGCTTCTGCATAACCTCCCTCAAGGACTCCAGAGCCTCCTGGAATGTCTTGCCATGAACCAGTAAATCATCCAAGTAGACAAGGCATTGAGTACCAGACATACCTGCCAATACCTTATCCATTAACCGTTAAAAGGTAGCTGGAGCATTGCAAAGACCAAAAGGCATAACTCGGAACTGCCAGAGTCCCTTTCCTGTGGAGAATGCAGTCTTAGGTCGAGCTTCAGGTGTTAGCGGCACCTGCCAGTAGCCACTGCGCAGGTCTAGTGATGAAAACCAGGCTGATCCTGCCACCAAATCCAGGGACTCATCAATGCGAGGCAACAGATAGGAATCCTTGATGGTTACAGCATTTACCCGCCGATAATCAACACAAAACCGCCACTTGCCATCCTTCTTGGGGACAAGGACCACAGGAGAGACCCAGGGAGACTCAGAGGGTTCGATAATCCCGGCCTGTCTCATTTCTTGCAGAATGTTCTCAGCTGCTGTCTGTTTAGCTAGTGGCATACGGCGGGGGCGCTGTTTAATAGGGGAAGCACTCCCTTCATTACTGGTACAGGTTGAGTGATGTTAGTGAAAATAGGCACATGTTCTTCTTGGGGAGCCACCACTGGGGGTTCCCTTCTGCCTTGCTGGTGCCCTAACAAGGAGAGTGTCCCAATGCCTTGAAGATACAGAGTCCCCATCTGAAGATCTATTCGCGCTCCGACTGCTTGTAAGAAATCAAGTCCCAAGATACAGGAGTTGTTGATATTAGCCACCCAGACATCCTGCACCCACTGCTTCTCAGCAATACAAATGTCTACTTGTGCTCTGCCTAACATGGGGGTCATCTCACCTGTAGCTGTCATCAACTTAGTAGAATTGGCTTTACATAGGACTGCCACATCCAACATGTCAGGATGGATAATAGATGCAGTTGACCCTGTATCCACCAGTGCCTTGCATACATGGCCGCCAATCAAAACTGAAAGGTGACAGTAATCTCCCTCACCCAACTGACCAACAGGGACTGTTCTTGGGGCCAGCGTTGTCCCTCCTACACTGGTCCCATGTCATTTCCCGGTACAATGCTTACTTAGGAGTCCTCTTGTTTAGCCCTACTGGGGCAGTCACGTTGCAAGTGTCCATGTTGTCCACAGTACCAGCAGCGGGGTGGGCGCATTAGGCGTGAAGGATTCCTGAATTTCTGTATGGTAGTCACTGGAGCCACCGCCTCATAGTCTTGTTCTACATCTATGGCCTTAGTTTGGTGGATAGCTTCCGGTCTCCTCACCTTGGTCGACTCTGCTGATGCCAGAGGTGCTTGGCTGTAACACTCTTTAAGTATTTGTTCTGCCTCCTGGGCTGCAGACAAAGCTTGTTCCAAGGTCTCAGGCTTAGCGAAACGGACCTGCTGTCGGAGATATGGTGGGCTCAAACCCCGCAGAAATGCCTCCTTCGCCAACTCTTCCTGCACGGATCTGTCAAAATGGGGATAACCCCGTCGTACCAGAAACTGTACATCTGCTGCAAATACCCCCAGGGCCTCAGTTGTCCTGCGAACCCTCTGCTCCAGCTGTTGTCTTATTGTAGTCACAGCTTCTACATGGCCAAACCGTCGCTCCAATGCAATTTCCAAAGCATGGGCATTTAACAGCTCATCTTCTGGCACATCTGTCAGAACCACCAATACATCACCATCCAATGCTGCAGCCAGCTGCACAGCTTGGTCCTGCAAACTCCAGCCATTTGCCCTGGCAATCATGCGAAAACGGGTGTTGTATGCTTCCCAAGACCCAGTTCCATCAAATCTGCCAATCTTTAATACAGTCCCACCCATCCGTTGTGTCTTTATTTCATCACTCACATGCACCGCCTCCCTAGCCGTCCTCAGCCACATGTTGTCCATGCAGCATAACAGTTCTGTGTAGCCACGGCGCCCTTCGCGCAATCCTTCAGCCAACACATTTATTGCCTCTCCATCTACGTGTGCCAATAACTGCCCTGCTCCATAATCCTCCGTCCATCCGTACGTATTTGCTAAATAAAGGAAGCGCTGTTTAAATTCGGTCCACGGCAACACACTCGGGAAGCGCTGCAATTCTTTCGTTTCTTTCGCTCCGTCTGGCCTCACATTAAATTGAGCGTCTTCCATAAAATGGGGTTGCGCTGCAGGCTCAACAGCATTCAGCCTCATAAATGCAAACTGCTCCGAAGGAGGTTCTAAGTCGCCCTCTTGCTTCACGCGGGTTGAAAACCTGCCCTCCTCCATGAGTGCTAACTGCCTAGGCGAACTTATATGCGGCGTGAAGGCTTCTTTAAATACACTCTCACCCGGACTTTGACTGCTGCTTCGTTTCATTTCCACACTGTCGCAACTCCGTTTGTCTAATGACCAAATCCCACTTCTGATCACCAATGTGACGTCCCGACGAATAAACACATGCAGGAGTCGCTTGTCCAGGGAAGTCTTCCAAATGCCGACTGGCTTTTTATTCAATATGCCGCTATATAAACGGTGCCTTACAGCCGCCCGTTGTCTGGGTTACGGGGACACCTCCAAAATAACAAAGACTAATCACCTTCGTCCTATCTGCCTCTCTTAAAAACAGTTACTTCCCGTCCTTACACCTTATGCTGTTCTCCTCACTTTCTCCAGCCTCTCCAACTCACCCTTCCGGCCACACCACCCCTTTTTATCACGCCCCATTAATTAACCCAGATCCCTGTCACTCATCTCTCTCTAGGGAGGTGCCCCAAGCCCTTACAAACAGGGTTCCCCCAAGACTCCATCCCAACACTGCTTCCCTTCCCTATAGCCCATGCAATGGCAAGACACGTCACAATATATTGTTTGTTTTGTATTATATTTATATATTTATTACTTTATGCAATATTCCTTACATTTCTAAAGGTAAATACATTTTCAAATGCATTTTTGGTTTAAGGACATGAAAAGTAAGAACTGTAAGATGTTCTTTTATTTCACCGAATGCAGTTGGGAGATTTCTGTGACCCAGACACCAGCAGCAAAGTCAGTTATGCCAGGAGAAGACGTTACTATAAATTGTAGAACAAGTAAATCAGTATATACAGTAGTTCTGGTACAGATTGGTTGTACTGGTTCAACCAGGGACACAATGAGAGTCCTAAACTCCTTATTTACAAGGCAATCAATCTGGGTTCCCGAATCATTTCAGTGGTAGTGGATCAGAGACGGACTTCACTCTGACCATCCGTGGAGTTCAACCTGAAGACACAGGACATTATTACTGTCTGCAGATAGAGGAGTTCTCTCACACAGTGATAGAGAGCTGTACAAAAACCTGCCCTGCTCAGTGGCACAGCTGCAAACTGTCTTACTGCAGATTCAAAGAAACAAGTAACTGAGCTGAGACAGAAAACAAATCAACTGTGTTCAAGAATGTAGCAATACTATAACAACAGCTTTTCAAAAAATGTTTACAACAAAGAGTCCCATTGCAAAATGTACACAAGGCGCTGCAAGATTACTGCTTCTGATCTTAAATTAATTCAGCCTAAGGTAACTGAGAATGAGCTGTTATCATACCTAGGCTTGTGCACCTTGTGTGCCAGTAGGCTTGTGTGCTTTAATGATCTTCATGGCTATGATGCCTCTGCCCCAGGAGGATTATCCATGGCAAAATAGTTTACCTTGAGGTGCTAAACAAAAAAAAAACGTGTCAATGACTCTCTTGTCTGTTCCAGTTAAATTTAAAAGAACCTCAGCCAAAATAGGGATGTGGGGACTCACTCTGATAACAAGGCCTAAAGTGGTGTTCACTGTTGAGCAGCTGGTAGATGAGTGACCCACATATTATGGTCCATCTAAGCCTAAAACACCTGAATGAGCTCAACATATCAGCTCATCACCAATAAGGTAAAGGGAGAGGGTTGGGTGCAATAACATTTATTACATATCTAGGAATATTAGAACTTTGGCAATGAAAATTAAACCAATGTACATGGAATATAACATTCGCTCTAAAACTAAAAATGTTTGATAAAGCATCGACTTTCTCTCTCCTAATTCAGAGGTGTCTCAACATGCAGACACTGAGTGTGTATTAGGATACTCATAAGCTGCATGCTACACAACTGATGTGTGAGGATCATATCAAACTAAGACTGCATTAGTAAGGGGAACACTTTTGTCATTGTTTGCACGTATGCATCAAACATTTATTCAGAGAAGTCGATCTTTTTAGTGACATTGGATTTAGTGTCTTCTAACTACTGAGAGACTTCATCATTTATATGGAAAGGCATGGAAATACCTGGCAGACTGTCCAAAATGAACACCATGTTCAAACATAAGGATTTTCATTTTTATATGGTAACAGAAGGTGTGGATATTTTCAAGAGATGGGAGAGGACACTTCAAAGAACGTCTAAACCTGGTCAATTGGCTATCAACAATGGATGACAGTCTCAGAAGCATTGGTTGGGGTCTGGCCCATCTGTGTGGTAGAAGGTGCTGAGCTGATTAAAAAGATCTGTGGTGGCAAAGTAGTGAAAACATAATGAGACCAGAAATTCTGTAATACTGGATATAGTAGGGCTATTGTGAATAACATTCATTAATCCATTATCCAACCCGCTATATCCTAACTACAGGGTCACGGGGGTCTGCTGGAGCCAGTCCCTGCCAACACTTGGTGCAAGGCAGGAAACAAACCCCGGGCAGGGTGCCAGCCCACTGCAGAGCGCTCACACACAGACACACACCAAACACACACTAGGGACAATTTAGAATCCCCAAAGCACTAACCTGCATGTATTTGGACTGTGGGAGGAAACCCATGCAGACACAGGGAGATCATGCAAACTCCACACAGGGAGGAGTCGGTAAGTGAACCAGGTCTCCTAACTTTGAGGCAGCAGCGCTACCCACTGAGCCACCGTGCCGCCCCTTGTGAATAACACACATGTGTAATGTTTCACAGAAAGTGAGGACGGTGCTGTAAGGGTATTAGACTGGGGGGTTTTGGGCCATCTCAAAAGGTGTGCGGGGCCCTAGGTAAGACCAGCATAAAACCTGAGAGAGGACAGCTGTGACAATAGGGAGTAGATGTTGTTGTGGGCAAAATAACTGGCAAGGCTCACATTGGAATGGGCAGACACCAAGCTGTAGTGGTGTGGAGAGCTTCATTTGGAATTAAACAGATGAGACTGACGTTAGACTTGAATGGATGGAGTACACAGTGCTCTGAATAAAATGACAGATGAGAAAAATGTAAGGTGACTGGTGGGAAAGGGGGTGGAGGGGTTCTGAACAAATCCAAATCATATTATTTAATATCGTCTGCTGTTGATGTTGGCTCTTTACTTGTAATATTATACAATATATTATATTGCATTGATGATTAGTTGTGTTCTGTTCTGTGTATTGTATTCTGGACCCCCACTGCACGGCCTACCTACCTGGAAAGGGCTCTCTCTATGAATTGAATTTCCCAAGGTTTCTTCCATTTTTTCCCTACAACTGTTTTTATTTTTCTGGAGTTTTTCTTGTCTTCTTAGAAAGTCAAGGCCGGGGGGCTGTCAAAAGGCTGGGCCTATTAAAGCCCATTGCATCACTTTTTGTGTGATTTTAGGCTATACAAAAATAAATTTTATTGTAAGGTTGTTAGTGGTGTGAAAAATAACATTTTTGTGTATGCTTTATTAAAATATTAAATTTTGAGTTTTGTGTGTGTGTGAAAAAGGATTGCAGATCTCTAAGACTCTAAAGCGGTGGTCTCTATTTTTTTGCATAAAAGTGTATGATTTAGTTCAAGAGAAATCACACTCCTCAGACTAACAGGAAACGGTTATGACAGAATATTGGAATGGAGACTCCTTTTAATAGATACGCCTGAGAAGGCCACGAAGAATATTCTGCTCTTGCTGTAGAAAATTTGAGCAATTGGTTGGTGTTTTCCAGACTAAAAATTTCACCTTCTCCCTTGGTTTTCCTCCTATATGGCAGAGACATGCAGATTAGGTTGACTGGTTAGTCAAATTTGGCCTCTCTATTGTGTGCCTCCCATTTAGAGACCTTTCCATGGCTTGTCTCTGCCTTTCCATATCTGATTAAACAACTTCAAATAATGAGTGAATGGCGAAAAAACTAATTAGAAAAGAGTCTTGTTGAGGAAAGCAATGACATCATATGTCAGAGCTGTACTATTGGGGAGTTCTGGGGGCATGCTGGCATGTAATGGTGCCTGTTTCTAAAGCTCCTTTTTGTGATCCCCTTTTTTTCTGGAAGTAATACAGTTTCTACCCACTGAGTGTGAATTGGTTTGTACCCTCGTAGGAGGACTGGCACTGTTCTACCTGATCTTTCTCATTGGTGTTACTACAGCTGATCTCTGCCTGCATAAGGACATTTTGGGGAAAGTCTCCTCCTCTACTTGCACTGGTTTCCTAGTAAAAAGATGATCTATTTTAATAACCTACTTTTAGTTTACAAATGTATTGCTGGTATCTTCAAGACTTAATTACCATTTTTTCATTTGTTAGTTCTTTGTGCTCAGAGTCCTCTAACCTCCTGGTTGTTCCACAGACACAATGGGTCACTGAGCCTTTTGTTCTAATGGGCCTCGTCTGTGGAACAAGCTCCTGCAGTCTGTCTGAAGCTCTGCGATAGTGACTATTTTGATAAACAATTTAAAAATGTATTTGTACTTTTGATAATTTATATTAAGTAATATGTATTTCTGTCTTTTTCTTTTTTTTATATAGAGTTTTAAATAATATGATTTGTTTAAGTTATTTATCTTGACTTGTAAAGCATCTAGGGACGACTATGTTATTTTAGTACGCTATATGAATAAAATCTATTATTTCAATACAGGGTCAAAGGCAGATAGCAGCCTTGAGGTCTCAGTTGCTGTCCCATGAGACTGCTGTCTCATCAGCCTCAACCAAAAATGAACTGCTTTCACATTTTTAATAATGCTTACATCTACTGTATATGACTGTACTTTGTCAGATGATGACAATATCAGAGGGGGTCACAATGACCTCATGTTAACTGAGACAGACAAAGCATCAGCATCCCATTGTTGGATTGATTTTTTGTGTTAAGAGCAGCATGTAAATGCACTCTTCTCATTGGTCATTAGCAAACAGGGACAGACATTATGAGTTGAGGCAAACTAATGTTAATATTAGAGAAGTCAGCTCTATCAAAGTTTTCATGCTATAAATGTCACTTATATACTCACACATGCTGACTCATGCTGGGATCATTTTTACTTATTTGTTATTTTCAGATTCCAGTTACTCCATATTGTCACACTGAGTAGAAAAGTAGGAGCCAATTCTGAATGGGGTGCCCATCTCAAAACCACGGGTGATCAGTTTAGAGTCTCCAATAAAGGAAACTTACCCATCTTTGGAGTAAAAGTACCTGGAAATAAAACAACATGGACACAGAGAGATTTTGATTCCCACATTAACCAGGACATTATAGTACAAGCACACACTATTTGTCCACTTTTGCCATCACTAAATTTTTCAAGTTTTATTTTCTAATCACAATTTTTTTTTTTTGCATTTTATTAATTTTATTAAAATCAACATTGCATACAAGGAAGTCAAGTTTAACAATACCAAATCAACCCCCACCCTTGAGAAATAGAGCTAAGCCAGCATAGTAAAACTTTTAACAAGTAACAGAAAATAGATAAGTTAACAAATGAATAAAAATAAATAGAATAAGAGAATTAAAATGCTTATTCTAAAATGTTATTGATTAGATCCTTCCAGGTCAAACTTAACAAAAATAAATTCAATTCTACTCCCACCCATGAGAAAGAGAGGAAGGCCAACAGCCAGAGTAAAACTTTTGAGAGTAGTAAAGACGGAAAGGAGTCCTTCTCCCCAAATAAAAGCTTATTCTAAAATGTTATCAATTAGATCTTGCCAGGTTTAAAAAACATTTTAAACAGGTCCTCTAAGTGAGAATTTCAATTTTCCAGTTTCAGATAGTAATAACATCAGTTACCCACTGACTTAAAAGAGGTGGGCAAGGATTCTTCCAGTTGAGCAAGATAAGACTACGTGCCAATAGTAAAGTGACGGCAATTACAGTTTGTTTGTCCTTCTCCACTTTAAGCCCATCTGAAATAACACCAAACTCAGCTGTAAATGGGTTAGGAAGGATTGTGACTCCAAGGCTGTCTGATAGGCATTTAAAGATTTCGGTACAAAATTATGTTAATTTGGTGCATGCCCAAAACACGTGGCCCAGTGAGGCTGGAGCTCGATTGCAACATTCACAGGTTGGATCTTGCCCTGATAACAATAGCTTCATACTTACAAGATTTAATTGTAGACAATAAATTGTTATCTACAAAGAAATAATCAATTCTTGAGTAACAGTGATGCACTGGTGAGTAGAAGGAATATGCTCTTGAGTTTGGGTTTAGAAATCTCCAGGGGTCTGATAAGTTGTGGTCAGTGGTCACTCCTGTCACAGGAGACCTATATAAGAGTGGATTTAAAACACAATTAAAGTCTCCAGCCTTTAAAATTCTATGAGTGTTCACATTGGGAATGGATGCAAATACGTTTTAGATGAAGTCCCTATCATCCACATGGGTGCATAAATATTTATGAAAATCACTGTTATTAATAACAATCACATATCTCCCTTCAGGACCAGATACTACATCTGACATTACAAATGAGACTGTTCTATGTATAAGAATTCCCACACCTCTAGTTTTCTTTGTAAAGCTGGAATGGAATATTTGGCCAGTCCAGTTTTTTTGCAGCCGAAACTGATACTTGCTTAATAAGCGTGTCTCCTGTAAAAATACTGTTTTAGTGTTTAGACCTGTTAGGTGAGAGAATACTTTTTTCTCTTTAATTTGTGATTGAGACATTTAAAATTCCAGCTCACAAAGTTGATTGTTTGTCATGGAGACATTGCTTCTGAACTTTTGTTCTCATTTTGTAGTCTTAATTTAAGACTAGCAAAATACCCGCGCTTCGCAGCGGAGAAGTAGTGTGTTAAAGAAGTTATGAAAAAGAAAAGGAAACATTTTAAAAATAACGTAACATGATTGTTTTGTCACTGTTGCTGTCATATATATATATATATATATATATATACACACACACAGACACACACACATATAAACATATATACATATATATATATACATATCTACATATACACATATCTACATATACACATATCTACATATACATACATATACACATCTACATATATACACATATCAACATATATATACACATACATATACACACATACATACACACACACATATACATATATACATATATACATACATACATACACATAAATATATATATATATATACATATGTATATTTATATATATATATATACACATACATATATATATATACACATACATACATACACATATATATATATATATATATACACACAGACACATATATATATACTGTATATACACATACATACATATATATACATATATATAGTGTCACAGATGTACGGGGACACTGCCCGGCCGGGACGCCTGGACAGTCCCCAACGGGAACAATACTTCTCCTCGGCCACGA
>JANRMT010062807.1:37478109-37526809 GCA_026402145.1 Polypterus bichir lapradei
CATCCTGGTGTCGGTCTGTCTGTGTTTGGGGGTACGATTTCCACAATATATACAGTATATATACATATATATATATATATATATATACATATCTACATATATATATACTGTATATAGCAAAATCCCCGCGCCTCGCAGCGACGAAGTACTGCTTTTAAATTTTTATTAAGAAGAAAAGCAAACCTTTTTAAACTGAGAGAAAATATACCAATGATTATCTGTTAAGGATCTCTTTGTATACCACGTTGTCAGTTCAGCACTCCGGTTGTAATATGACCAAGCTGTGCACTGAGATTACTCTTGAGAATGCAATGTATAGTCTTGTCCAGGAGAAAAGCAATGTCGCCTCAAATCAATGGCAATCTTTTGTAGGGTCTGTCCCTGAGACTTATTAATTGTCATTGCGAAGCACAGCCTTACTGGAAATTTGAGGCATTTGAATTGAAATGGGAGATCAGAGGGTATAACGGTGTGGCGCTCTGCTGTTTTTTTGTGTAGCTGCCTTCACACTGCTTCTCCGCTGCTTTATAAACGAATGCCTTATAAGGCCGTCCCTTCTCCTTGCTTCGCGGTTCTGTACTGTTTTATTGTTCGTTTATTGCGATTGTTATAGTTATTGTGTAGCTATTTGAGACTTACTTTACTTTTCAGGTACCCATTTCCTTTATTTAATCCGCGGCTTGTACGCTATTTTTTGTTCGTTTATTACGATTATAGATATTTATTGATTCCCTTCTTTAGCTGACTGCCTGCTCATATAAGGCGCTCCGCTGATTTTTTATGAAGCAGCCTTTACACAGCTTCTCCGCTGTTTTATAAACGAACGACATATAAGCCGATCCTTTTTCCTTGCTTCGCCAAGGAAGCTGCCTTTTTATTTAATCCACGGGTTCTCCGATGTTTTATTTTTCGTTTATTACGATTGTTATAGTTCTCTTTAAATAGCATGTTGTCAGTTCAGCACTCCGGTTGTAATATGACGAAGCTGCGCGAGCTCACTCCTGAGAATGCAACGTATAGTTGTCCAGGATAAAAGCAATCTTGCCTCAAATCAATGGCAACCTTTTGTAGGGTCTGTCCCTGAGACTTATTACTTGTCATCGCGAAGCAGAGCCTTACTGGAAATTGGAAGTATTTGAATTAAAATGGGAGATCAGAGGGTATAACGGGGATGCGAGTAATACATTGAGTGTGGAGAAACTCTAGAGACAGCGTGTGTATTAACTTGTGTATTTTTCTGTGAGTATTTGGTGGAAGCGTGACGAAGTTGCTTCCGCAAACTGCGTTAGCTGTGGAGCTCAGCTCGGAGCATATTCTTTTCCTACCTTGTCAATTGTGTAATGCGTTTTTTGAACAGGTTTGATGCATGTAAGTGATCACTCGTACTGCGTTCAGTCAGTTCACGTGAGCTGCTCTCTTGTGTCATGTTGCGATGTCCACGGCTTTATTTAATGTTAGCTAAGACCCGATACTTAAACGTTTCTCGCTACAGCAATTTTAACTCCATTACAAAGTGATCCAAAGTCTGGTTTATACCTTTTTCTTCAGCGCTCTTTGGAGCTCTTTCTTGTTTTCTACACACTGCATTCACAGTCAGTTCACGTGATTACGTGGGAGGCGTGATGATGTCACACGCAACTCCGCCCCCCACGGCCATCGAGCTGAAGTACATTACAGTATATGGAGAAAAATAGGTTCCAGTTATGACCATTATGCGTAGAATTTCGAAATGAAACATGCCCAACTTTTGTAAGTAAGCTGTAAGGAATGAGCCTGCCAAATTTCAGCCTTCTACCTACACGGGAAGTTGGAGAATTAGTGATGAGTGAGTGAGTGAGTGAGTGAGGGCTTTGCTTTTTATTAGTATAGATAAGACAACTTTGAATTTAATTTCCTATTTTCCCAGGAGTTATTGCCATGAAGACTATTATTACTTTGGCATTTATAATTATGAGGATTAAAAGGATAGATTAGAGATAGCTTGCTCTCTTTCTCTCCCTGCCTAGTTCCCCCGCTCTCCTATTTTGCCTGCCCACGTGAGGCTGGTCCCCACTTCACAAAGTCCCAGTCCTCTGACATACCTAGGGACAGAGCACGTCCAAAACAAAACAAGCCCCCCAGATTTTACATGGACAGTTGTGTACACACACTTTGAGCCTCTTTTTGTGCATACATCTAACCCTTAGACTGGAGTCAACTCAGCCCTCCTGTACTGTGGAGCACATACCTCCTGTAATAATAAGAAGATTATTTTCTCATTTTTGTCTTCCTTAAAATAAATTGCTTTAGACTGTGGTGGACTGGCGCCCTGCCTGGGGTTTGTTCCTGCCTTGCGTTCTGTGCTGGCTGGGATTGGCTCCAGCAGACCCCCGTGACCCTGTGTTAGGATATAGCAGGTTGGTAAATGTCTGACTGACCAAATTGCGTTAGAATGTCCTATTTCCAAAAAATACTGTGGTGGACTTTGAAAAAGTCTTCAGAAAAAGAGAAATATATCTAGTATGTGTATATATTTTAAAATACCTTTTTTGTGTGCGTTTTTACCTTTAATACACTCACTTAACGTTTCAAATAAAATAAGTATGTATAATCCTCACATTAACACTGATATAATTTGATATATGCCAACCTGACCACTAGGTGGCATCAAATAATACAGAATGGCTGCAGTGTTTATCATCAGAAACAGATGTCCATAGTCACTTCACTCCTTGGGGTTACCTTGCACTTTTCTTAGAAAAGCTACTCTGGACATTATTTGCTTTGGGCCACTAGGAGGCGGCACTGGAAACACTTTAAGTAGAAACTGGGAGTAGATGGCAGACCAGCAGAAGGAATAATCAAACTGAGAATTATTTGGCACAGCCTCAAAGCTGTAATACTAGAGGAATGGTGGCTAGAAATGGGAAACAAAATAAAAGGAAAGAGAAAAGTGCAATGAAGTTGAAAACATTTGCAGAGTCTAAGGAAGGGAAAGTAGATAAGCAGCTGGAAGACACGTGTTTAAAAAAGTAAGATTCTGTAGGCTGCTAGGTGAAAATTAATTAATGATAGACATGTGTACTCTCTCATATTGTGTCCTGCCATGTGCAGAAGGGTAAGCAGCAAATATAATTAAGACAAAAATCCCATCCATCTGTTTTCTAATCTGCACATCAAGCTCATGGTTTCAACCTGAAAAGAATCAATATGTCAGTTAATACAGAACTGGTTCAGGATAGAACAGCAGCTGCTCCAATGTACTCCATTATATTGTCACTATATATTTTGAACCAGCGCTGTGGGCAAAGGAGAAGCCAAGTCTGGATGTAAGGCAGTGCCAGTCCCAGCAGCAATAAATGCAAACTGCCATCTAATATAGAATTGGTCTAAAACAAGATAAGAACAAGTGATGTGGCAGTAAATGCAAAAGTGCATTTGTGAAAAATCACATCCTTCAAATCAATATATATAATATTCAGTTTAATAGATGCATCTTCCTTGGGTCAAATCATTGGCTGTGAGGATTGTTTTCTGCTAAGTACAACAACTTTTATCCCATATCCCCAAAGACGTGAATGTTATTTGAACGGTGACACTAAATAGGTCCCAGGTGAGATTGTAGTTGAGTGGGCAGACCTGTCTTGTTCACTGTTGCTTCCTGCTTCACCTATAAACATATTATTGTGTTGAAGGTTTAATTTTCAATAGATTAATTTCCCATTTTCAAAAAATCAATTCATAGTCATAACCATCATGACAAAGATGAAAGAACAGTTTCAAAAAGATTTGAATATTTAGTTAAACTCAAATAACTGAAACCTCTTATTCATATAAATACTCCTATCCTTAATTCTTTACATTGTTGAAGGTCCTTTGGCAGCAGTTCATGCTTCTAATGTTCTTTGGGTAAGACTCTATTAGCTTTCCACACCCGGAATTGAGTAGTTTATCCTATTGTTTCCGATGCTCTCAAGCTCCGTCGGATTGGATGGGTAAAACATTTGTAAGCTGCCAACTTTGGGTCCCTCTACAGATGTTTCATGGAGTTTAAGTCTGGGCTTTGGTT
This sequence comes from Polypterus bichir lapradei, assembly GCA_026402145.1. NCBI lineage: Eukaryota > Metazoa > Chordata > Cladistia > Polypteriformes > Polypteridae > Polypterus > Polypterus bichir. Next base: position 37,482,158 of record JANRMT010062807.1, read on the forward strand.
GGGACACTCAATTACAGACAAAGACTTGTCCCAAAGCTACTTCAGTATTGTCTTGGCTGTATACTTTGGGTCATTGTGCTGAAATAGTTGCCCCAGTCTGAGGCTCAATGCACTCTGGAGCAGGTTTTCCTCGAGAACATCTCTGTATTTGACTGCATTCATCCTTCAGTCAATTCTAAACTGTCTCCCTGTGCCTGCTGCTGAAAAGCACCCATGTAGCATGCTGCTGCCGCCACCATCATTCACCGCAGAGATGTTATTAGACAACTGATGAGCATTGCCAGGTCTTTGCCAGACATAGTGCTTGGAGTTCTGCCCAAACAGTTTCATTTTTATCTCATCAGACCAGAATTTTTTTTTTCCTTATGTTCTTAGAATACAAAGGGGCTGTCAGATGCTTTTTACTCAAGAATGTCTTCTGTCCAGCCTCTCTGCTATAAATGCTTGATTGATGGACTCCTGCTGAGATGGTCATCATTCCAACACCTTCTCCCATCTCAGCAGAGGACTTCTGAAGCACTGTTAGAGTCATCATTGGGCTCTTGGTCACCTCCTTAACCAAGGCTCTTCCCTTCTTGGGTACTCAGTATGGTCTCAGTTCATTGTTGAGCACACCTTCACTTCATTTCCTTTGTTTCTTCCCCATTCAGGATTTGCATACTGACGTCTAACCTTAAAGCTACATGAGACATAAAGAGTGGAGTCACTGAGATCGAGTCAGTTAAGCCTGTCTCTAAGACACAGTGGAGATGGATTTCTTACTTCTGTTTTTGGTGACCTTCTTTGTGTTGATTGAAGGTGAGATCAAGAAATAAAATTATCACACCTTTTATGTGAATTCTACTGAGTAAAACTGTAATTGTATTTATATCTAAAAATAAATTAATTTTACTTTATTTAATCTCTTGTCATCTCTTCTATCCAGGGTCCTGTGGAGATATCATGTTGACTCAGTCTTCCTCAAGTCTGTCTGCACGGCCAGGAGAAACTGTCAGCATGAACTGTAAAGCCAGCAGCTCCATTACCAGTGGCAGCACTCAATATCTTGCCTGGTATCAGCAGAGAGCAGGAGAAGCTCCAAAACCCCTGATTTATTATGCAAGCACTCTGCAGTCTGGGATCTCAAGTCGGTTTAGTGGCAGTGGCTCTGGACTTGATTACACACCGACCATCAGTAACGTGCAGCCTGAAGATGCAGGACATTACTACTGTCTGCAGGGCCGCAGTACTCCTCTCACACAGTGACACAGAGCTGTACAAAAACTCCCTCGACTTGTCTGTGCAGCTGCTGTTCTTAATTTTGCTGGCTGTAATCTACAGGTGCCGGTCATAAAATTAGAATATCATGACAAAGTTGATTTATTTCAGTAATTCCATTCAAAATGTGAAACTTGCATATTAGAATCATTCATTACACACAGACTGATGTATTTCAAATGTTTATTTTTTTAATTTTGATGATTATAACTGACAACTAATGAAAGTCCCAAATTCAGTATCTCAGAAAATTAGAATATCAATTAAGACCAATACAAAAAAAAGGATTTTTTAGAAATGTTGGCCAACTGAAAGGTATGAACATGAAAAGTATGAGCATGTACAGCACTCAATATTTAGTTGGGGCTCCTTTGGCCTGGATTACTGCAGCAATGCGGCGTGGCATGGAGTCAATCAGTCTGTGGCACTGCTCAGGTGTTATGAGAGCCCATGTTGCTCTGATAGTGGCCTTCAGCTCTTCTGAATTGTTGGGTCTGGCGTATTGCATCTTCCTCTTCACAATACCCCATAGATTTTCAATGGGGTTAAGGTCAGGCGAGTTTGCTGGCCAATCAAGAACAGGGATACCATGGTCCTTAAACCAGGTACTGGTAGCTTTGGCACTGTGTGCAGGTGCCAGGTCCTGTTGGAAAATGAAATCTGCATCTCCATAAAGTTCGTCAGCAGTAGGAAGCATGAAGTGCTCTAAAACTTCCTGGTAGACGGTTGCGTTGACCTTGGACCTCAGAAAACACAATCGACCAACACCAGCAGATGACATGGCACCCCAAACCATCACTGATTGTGGAAACTTTACACTGGACCTCAAGCAACGTGGATTCTATGCCTCTCCTCTCTTCCTCCAGACTCTGGGACCTTGATTTCCAAAGGAAATGCAAAATTTACTTTCATCAGAGAACATAAGTTTGGACCACTCAGCAGCAGTCCAGTCCTTTTTGTCTTTAGCCCAGGCGAGACGCTTCTGACGCTGTCTCTTGTTCAAGAGTGGCTTGACACAAGGAATGCGACAGCTGAAACCCATGTCTTGCATACGTCTGTGCGTGGTGGTTCTTGAACTCTTTGTGAATCTCCCCCACAGTTTTCAATGGGTTTTGTTTCACAATCCTCTCCAGTGTGCAGTTATCCCTATTGCTTGTACACTTTTTTCTACCACATCTTGTCCTTCCCTTCGCCTCTCTATTAATGTGCTTGGACACAGAGCTCTGTGAACAGCCAGCCTCTTTAGCAATGACCTTTTGTGTCTTGCCCTCCTTGTGCAAGATGTCAATGGTCGTCTTTTGGACAACTGTCAAGTCAGCAGTCTTCACCGTGATTGTGTAGCCTACAGAACTAGACTGAGAGACCATTTAAAGGCTTTTGCAGGTGTTTTGAGTTAATTAGCTGATTAGAGTTTGGCACCAGGTGTCTTCAATATTGAACCTTTTCACAATATTCTAATTTTCCGAGATATTGAATTTGGGACTTTCATTAGTTGTCAGTTATAATCATCAAAATTAAAAGAAATAAACATTTGAAATACATCAGTCTGTGTGTAATGAATGAATCTAATATACAAGTTTCACTTTTTGAATGGAATTACTGAAATAAATCAACTTTGTCCTGATATTCTAATTTTATGACCAGCACCTGTATCTATCTATCTATCTATCTATCTATCTATCTATCTATCTATCTATCTATCTATCTTACTCGATCAAACAGGTGAGGAATCACCAATCTCAGTCTCACCCAGGGCTTTGCAGGGCAGACAATACTCAACTACCATCATCATGTATATCCATGTCACTGGCATGAAATACAAAAATGTTATTTCTATTTTCCTTATACTGTTTTGAAAAACATCGTTCCGTAGTCTTTTCTTGTTTAGTGAAAATCAAAAATTATGACTCGGAGTCATTTTTATTTAATTGTATTCAGGGTCATTATTTTTTCCAATGTTCCATGTATGCAAGCAGTGAACAAATCAGACCAGTACTTTCAAAAGTACTTCATGGCCAGTAAGTAGTATCTGGAAAGGGGTCTCTCCTTAAACTGCCTTTCCCAAGATTTCTTCCATTTTTTTCCCTACAAGGGTTTTTTTAGGAGTTTTTTCTTGTCATCTTAGCTCGTCAAGGCTGTGGGGCTGTCAAAAAAACAGGACCTGGTAAAGCCCACTGCGGCACTCCTTGTGTGATTTTGGTCTATGAAAGAAATGTTAGTCATGGCATCAATTGGGATGTTCATTGCTCTTGTCATATTTACAATGCATTGTGTTATGTCACGTAACCTGTACACCATTTTGTGGTAGAGTCAGATGCCCACACCGGGTGCTTTCTCAACACTGTGGGGGGAGAAGGAGACAACACTTTTAGTGATTTTGCGTCCTCTCAACAGAGGTTGTAAGAAAGACCTTAAATGCATATACATTACAAAACCAAAAATTTCTATGTAAATTCCTATTTAGTTTAATAATGTCACTTAATCCAGGTGTTGCCAATTCCGGTTCCGGTGGACCACCGTGGCTGCAGGTTTTCATTCTAATCCCTTTTTTGTGCTGCTAATTAATTACTTGTTAATTCATTTTAGTTGAATTGCTTTTATAAGATTTGTTCCCCTGAATTGCTTTATTTCTTCCCTTAAATGGCATCCAAACAGAAATGAAATGTGAAGTGAGTGAGCCAACAGAAGACCAACTAAGTCAGGGCCTCAAACTCCAACCAACTGCTTATTGAGGCACAGATTCTTGTTGTTAATTAAACTCGTTCTTTAATTCCATGGCTTGTTGGTGCTCTCGTGGTGTAATAGCAGACATTTCTGAAATTGTTGATTTTCTCTTCTAAGAGCTCTGATAAAATGTGTTGGGGATCTGAGCAGATCAGCATTCCTGTGACCTTCATCTTTCTTTATTTTCAGATATTGTATGATGAACAACAGTTGTTTTGGCTCATTTTGTATGTCATTATTGTTTGGCTGCTAATTAAGGAAAAAGAAACAATAATGGGTCTGTGTCTTCAAGAGCAAATCTATTAAAATTAATTCAAAACAAGTTAATTAGCAGCAAAAACAGGTCACTCATTAAGAAAAGGGTTCAAATGAAAACCTGCAGCCACTGGGACCCTCCAGGACCAGGGGAGTAATTTCCGTACGTCACTTAAATCATCCAAGATCAGATGCCTCATCTTGGATGAGTTAATGCCGGTGAAGCTCATCCGGGATAAGTGAGTTTTTCAAACGCAGCCGTGTAGTAGATTAGTCTAGCTGGATCTAATCATCCGAGATGAATGCGCGCGCCCGCGCTGATTGAAAAACCCATATATATCGAGTCTAGGGGTAACACTGCAAAAGCAGCCCAAACCAGAAAAGATGGCTGGCAAAAAGTGGCTGGCAAATTAAACGCTAAGAAGTGTGCATTGTACTTACTGAATGCAGCGTTTCATTTCTTATGTGTCAGATTAATTATTATTTAATATGTCATAATTCCAGACCAAAAGTGAGCAAAAGGAGAAAATGGAAACAGGTTAAAGTGAAGTACAAGAATATACTTGAAAATGGTAAATATTGGTATATAACTATTTAAAGAATTGTTGACATAAAGCATCATATATAACATAAAAAACATTAATTTTAAAGCTAATAGGAAGGCAGACAAGCAAAAAACAGGTGAAGGTCCACACGGTCCAGACCTAACTCCTGCAGAAGAGTTGGCTCTCCAGCAAAATGCCCATCGCCCTGTTTCTGAAGGCATTTTTTTTTGTTGGGTCAGTTGCAGGGAATGTCATATCCCTAGAACTTGTGTCTGACCAACGAGATATTGACGAAGGTCAAATATTTGATGAAGACACCGTGTCTGATTATTCATCAGGAGGAGAGGTACATTTTCCAAATAATGTTTGATCAAACTCCACTCTGATGAGTCCCATGTGCCCCAATCACATTTGGAAACCCTGGGTAATGAGAATGTTAGGCTGATTGTGAGATTCTTTATGGAACTGTGGGTGTTTTTGCCTGTGTATTACCTACCTGCAATGGCATGAAACGCCTCTTTTATTGTCTGCACATACAGGTGAAAACCCGAAGGAAATATTTCAGAGCCAAACAGACTTTACGAATTGCCTGGCAAACTGCACTTTTACACAGATTTTCTGCATCGCCTACAGTATATAAAAAAAGTGCCGCTTGCAAAAAACCCCAAAGCAATGCATACTGTCTGTGTGGTTGTGAGAGCCCGACTTCGCCTAGTTTGACTTCGTATATAAGGTGCTAATAAATCATTGAGGTACAATATTCCCCCTCAGCTAAAGCGGTATCTTTCGAAAAGAATTTCCTCCGGGAGCAATAAAGGATCTTGCCGATCACGCAAAACCCTCTCTATATGAAATTCTCTTGTTATAATTTGCACACCGATATTAATTGGTCGCTCATTCATGAACGGCGAAGCTATGACTGAATGAATTCCACGCACGGACACTGATTAAGTGTGTGAGCTAATCCTTCTTTACATAGAATAAACCTGCTCCGAACAGGTTTGAGTATTTCGATGTGCTGCTATGACAACGCATCCAGCAAGAGTTTCTAAAAACCGACAGATCCAGGATCATGTTAAATCATCAACAATTACATCCGGCTAAACGAGTAATCCACGTATGAAAAATACCCCCCAGATTTGGCGACCCCTGTCTTGATGACTGATGCCACAGAGGAGTTCATCCATACACTGGTATATATTAAGAATAAGAAAAATTAGTAAACAGATATTTGTTCTAGTTTTACAATTTATTTATTTAATAGAACTGGAAATGAAGCAGTGGCAGGTATTTTTTCTAGGGCCTCTGTTTGCCTCCCAAAGATTTAAACTTGCCACTGGGGATAAAGTGAGTGAATAAGTGAGTCAAGTCAGTTTTTTTTCATATAGCAGTCCTCATAGAGTGCAAGCTCAGAGCACCATAGCAAGCTGACAGCTGTAATACAAATCACATGATGAATAGTGATGAGCGAAATAGGCAAGCCTCAGTTTGTGCAGGGTTTTGAGAAACTAATACTAAAATTTGTTTCTCTGGCATTTTTTTAATTGGGAAATGTGAAATACAAAACGCACTAAAGAGTTTCTTTGGAGTTTAAACTTTTTTTTGGGAGATGAAAAATAAAGAATATTGATTCCTAAAGCCTCATTCGCACTTTTGTGTTTACCTGTATTCTTTTCCACAGCTGCATAATGCTGGTAATCTCCTGCACACCACTTAAATAAGTTCAACACATGCCTGTCATCCACATTACTTCAGATGAGCACAGTGCATTTTTAAAATCATGACATGCTGCACATTTTCAAGGTCAGCACAAACTAAAATTCACAGTTGTGCACATTACCAGGTTTTATCTATGGGAAAATCAACTACACAGAAAGCTACTTGCTCTCCACCATACTGGCCATTACGTAGCACCTGCCCGTTCCTGTTTCTTCTTGTAGATGTGTTTGCTGGTATGTACCTTCCATATGCAATAAAGCTTCAAGTTTCTTTCCTGTCTCTGATACATCTTTATGACTGTGATCATAGAGATCATACCAGTAGAAAAATTACAACACATGGCTCAACGTGACATAAAATAAGTCCTTTTTTCACTACAGCACTTCATTTAAATACTAAATGACAGACAGACACATAATGAATTAATGCACGTAAATTGCTCCCAGAAAGGACAAAATATCTATTTTCTTGTGTCAACAGCGCACATTTTGCTGGAAACAAAACACAATTTGCTTAAGAAACTATCTTTGTGAAAAAGATCCTCAGCTCTCAGTGATGTCTATGAATTGCAGACTTCGAGCAGTCATTTCCTGCAAGAGTTTTGCAACAAAGTACTAAATATGTTTTTATGTACCTGCCATTGCTCTATCAAAAAACATTTAATGAAATTTATCTAATCTAATCTAATCTAATTCTGGTGCCCTGAAATCAGGGGACCACTGTAGAAAAAGTGTTGTCATTTCTATATGGTGTGACCAAAATGTATGCAGATATCTTCAAATTAAAGTCCACCATGTGCATTTAATCACATCTGAATTGTTTGATTTATACAACAACAATAACAACAATATTTATTTATATAACACATTTTCATACAAATGATGTAGCTCAAAGTGCTTTACAGGTGAAGAAAATGAAAAAAAGACAAAATATAAAAATAAAATTGGGCAATACTAATTAACATAGAATAAAAGTAAGGGCCAATGGCCAGGGAGGACAGAAAAAAAAAAAAAAACTCCCCACGGAGAAAAAACAAAATCTGCAGGGGTTCCAGTCCAAGAGACCACCCAGCCGACACTGGGCATTCTACCTACCATAATTGATCTCAATCAGTCCTCATGGTTTGCAGGCTCCACGTGGAAGAACTTGATGATGATGGTCATGTGATCCTCTGGCCTTTAATCCATCAATGTAGGGGGCAGGGTGCTTTGATCAGGTGGTGGTGGCGCAGATCAACACCACAGAAAATCAGCAAAAGAACAGCAGAGAAAGTAGGGGTTAGTACGGATTGTGGGGATATGATACAAATGATAATTAAATGCATATACAGAATATCAGGGTTAAACTAAAATGAAGCTATGATAAAGCCATGTTAAAGTAATGTGTTTTTAGCAGTTTTTTAAAGTGCTCCACCGTATTAGCCTGGTGAATTTCTATCGGTAAGCTATTCCAGATTTTAGGTGCATAACAGCAGAAGGCCGCCTCACCACTTCTTTTAAGTTTAACTCTTGGAATTATCAGCAGACACTCATGTGAAGACCTAAGGTACGACTGGAGTGTAAGGTGAATGACATTGTGAAATATAAGATGGAGCAGATTATTTAAGGCTTTGTAAACCATAAGCAGTATTTTAAAGTCAATTCTAAATAACACAGGTGACCAATGCAATGACATCAAAACTGGAGAAATGTGCTCGGATTTTCTTTGTCCTAGTAATCTGATTAATATGTGATTAAAAATTTAGGTCTGAGTCAATCCTAAATTCTTTACCTCTGTTTTGACTTTTAAGCCTAATGGATAAATTTTATTTATATTATTAATACCCTCATTACATCCATTTTAGCCAATCATTAAAATTTCTCTTTTCTCCTTATTTAGTTTGAGAAAATTACTACTCGTTCATTTAGAAACACAAGCAAGACAGTGGGTCAGTGAACCAAGAGAGTTAGGATCATCAGGCATTATTGAAATACAGCTGTGTGTCGTCAGTATAGCTGTAGTAGCTCACGTTATGCTTTGAGATAATCTGACCTAATGGAAGCATGGAGATTGAAAAGAGCAGCGGACCCAGGATAGAGCCTTGTGGAACACCATATAGAATATCATGTGTCTTTGAGTTGTAATTACCACACTAACAAAGAATTTTCTACCTGCCAAGTAAGACTCAAACCAATTTAAGACACTGCCAGAGAGGCCCATCCATTGACTAAGGTGATTTCTAAGAATATTGTGGTCAATGGTTTCAAATGCGGCACTCAGATCTAACAGAATGAGAACAGATACACGACCTCTGTCTGCATTTACCCACAAGTCAATTACTACGTTAACAAGTGCGGTTTACATACTGTGATTTTTTCTAAAACAGATAAAAAGAATAGCATGTTTATTCAAGTGATCATCATTTAGCTGCATAAAGACCGATTTTTCTAGGATTTTACCTAAGAATTGCAGGTTAGAAATAGGTGTAAAATTTTCAAAAGCAGAGGAGTCAAGATTATTTTTTATTGAGCAGTGGTTTAACAACAGGAGTCTTATGACAGTCTGTGAAAAACCCCATATCTAATGATGAATTTACTATGTCTTATATAAATGTATATTTGTCCCAAACATTATGGAGGGCACTGTAAATTAAGGTGAAACAAATGTGGAAAGACAAACAAAATTGTGAAGCTTATCAGGACAGTGAAGAGAAGACATAATGTTATAACCAAATACAACAAACACAAACTGTCTGTTAAGATGACCCTGAGTGACAGAAAAGAGAAGTTGCATTCAACAGGTTAGTGGAGTATTGGAGCTTGATTTCCACTGAACTGAGGCAGGTGATTTGCATAGACACGCCCCTTTGTGTCTAAATGCCCACCTGACTGCACTGGCTGTGTTTATAACCTCTGAGTGAGGCAAACTGACAAGTATCTGAAGTGACAATGTCGTCTCATGTGCCGCTCCTCTGTATCTTTGTCTTCTTCACTCATGGTATGACAGTTATTTTATAGTCTACACTTAGAAAGCAGGGCTACCTAAAAATGGATTATACATGTAATTATTATTAGTAGTAGACTTTTCTACAGTTTAATATATGAATCATATGCAATACTGTTTAAAGACATATATTAATATACAAAATGTAAAATGATCTTTTATTTCAGAGAAGGCAATGGACAGATATATGTGACACAGACACCACCAGCTAAATCAACCAGGGCAGAAGAAGATGATATTGTTAATTAGTATATAGTTCCTACTATAGATCAAATAGGTTGTCTGGTACCATTACAGACCTAGTGAAGCTCCTAAACTCCTTATCTATAAGGCAAACAGTCTGGGATTCCAAATCACTTCAGTGGAAGTGGATCTGAATGACTGACTTCACTATGACTTTCTGTGGAGTTCAACCTGAAAATGCAGTATTTGAGAATGCAGCCAAACTATATCAACACATGTGATGGTGCAGGTCCGGCTCAATGCTCCCTCATCTCATTTGGAAGCCTCTTGAACCCGACACTGTCAATGGCCATGACCGGGATGAGCTGTACAAGTGAGGACACTACATGTAACAAGGGGAAGGTGCAAAAGTGTTAAGTGCTTTTATTAAAACAATCAAACAAAAACAAGTGTCCCAAAAAGTGCAGTGCTCCAATATCCATAATTAAATAATCCATAAAAAGGTTCATCAGTGGAGGTTAAAATCACTGTAATTAAATTAATTAAAATGAGGTTAAAGACAACTGGCAGGAACAGTCCTTTATAAAATCCAGGTGCCTTCTTCTTTTAACATGGATGGCTCCCTTGCTTATCCTGTGCAGGCCTTGAAGCAGAGGAGTCGCCCTAACAGCAGACACAGCTCTCCTTCCTCAGGTCTGGTTGCCTGCCATCCCATGACTATGGAGAGGATCCCTTGCTGGAATGAGACTTGAGTTCCAAACGGGCCATGGCGCTCACGTCTAGGCTCAACTCCCAAGCCTCCTTGAACCCCAATGCCTTCCCAGTCATCCACGGTGGACTACACATGCTCCCGCTCACTCCTGCTCCTTGAAACTGTTGAACTGCAGCAACCCAAATTCCAACAACCCCAAGAGTGTTGGCCACACACTCTTCTTCAGGGCTCACTTCCCAGCTGCCTGCTTTCTCACCCTCGAGCCTGCTCTCCTCATCCCACTCACTCCCGCATCAGCTCTTTCCGTCTCTTGCCTTCTTCTCTCTTTAACCATTGTCATTTTCCAGTCCTCTCTCCAGTGCACAGTGACTTCCTAAAAATATGTGTCAAGGGGTTTATACATGTACTCACTAGCCTCCTTAAGAAGTTGAGGGTAAATATTATCTGGTCCTGGTGATTTGTTTGATTTCAGCCTATTTAATCTGAGCAGTACTTCTCCCTCTACAATTGCTGAATCCCTCAGTACCTCCTTAGTAGTCGCATTTACCTCTGGGAGGTTACCCACTTCCTAACTTGTGAAGACCTCAGAAAAATGCAAGTTCAGAGCGTCCACTATTTCACTGCCTGTATCTTTTAACTGTTTGTCTCCAGCATGTGGAGCCGAAGGAGGCAGAGCCACTTAGTTATTCAGCTGGGGAATGAGAAACTGAAGTTCTCATTTCAGCTTCAGGACTGTTTCATTTGTGCTTCCTGATTTTGATATGCAGTTTGTGTTTCTTGTGCAGATTTGCTGGTTTTGAACACTGCTTTGTTTATTAATTATTGATATGTGCTTTCTGATTTTGAATTGGTTTCCTCTTAGGTTTGCCAATTGAAATCTCTCAAATAAATCCTTTGAAAATTAAAGAAATCTTTAATATTAAAAGGGCACCAGGTCTAAGCCTCATATATATATATATATATACACAGTATATGTATATATATCATTCTCTCTTTCACTCCGCCGCCACTTCTCTACCAGCAAGCTTCATCTACATCCTCCTAAATTTGCCTACTCGAATGGAGTGGGGTGGCTCATTTGATTCTGCTCCTAGAAGTGTTCCAACTGGCTCATCAGTATTACCTGGAATCACTCCCAGGTGTGGTGGAAGTCCATTGTAGGGCTCTGCAGCTCCCCCGATAGCCCCCCACAGAACCCAACAGGGCCAAACTCCAAGTACCTGCGTGGCCTGCAGAAATCCGTGGCGCCACAGCTGCCCAGGAGGGCTGCCCTCTAGCGCCTCTGTGGAGGTAGTGCCTCAGAGATTCTTCTAAATTGGACAAATTATCAGTAAATAATTCAACAAACAAGGGTGAGTGGTGATTCAGCCATACAATTTATTGTGTTATAGATTTATTTTAAATGCACAAATTTTCACTTTATGCCCAGCAATACATAATTAATTACTTATAATGACAAAGTGAACTGGTTTGCAAATTTACTAAAAATCAAAAACTGAAATCTCTGATTCATGTAAATATTGAGACCCTTTGTAGAAGTCCCTTTTTCAGCAATTACAGCTTCAAGCCATCTTGGGTAAATCTCTATCAGCATTGTGCATCTGGAATTGGGTGGTTTATCCCATACTTTCTGGCAGATACTCTCAAGCTTCATTAGACTGAGTTGGATGTGTCTGTTAATTTCCATCTTCAGGTCTCTACACACATGGGGTTTAATTCTGGGCTTTGGCTCGGCCATTCAAGGACAGTCAGTGACGTACCCTCAAGCCACTCCAGTGTTGTCTTGCCATTTATGCTTCAGGTCATTGTTGTGCTAAAAGTTGGACCGTCACCCCAGTCTGAGGTTACATGCACTGTGGCGTAGATTTACTTTTAGGTCCTCCTTGTATTTGTCTTCCTTCAATTCATTCCAGTCTCTCTATCCCTTTTGCTGAGAAGCCCCCATAGCATGATGCTGCCCCGACCATGCTTCACTGTAGGGATGGTATTAGGCAGGTGATGAGCAGAACTTGGTCTATATATGACATAATGCTTGGATTTCTGCCCAGAGAGTTCATTTTCTGTCTATTCAGAGTGAAAAGTATTTTTCCTCATGCTCTTAGAGTACAAATGGGTTGTCAAAAGCTTTTTATTTGGGTGGCTTCTGTCTACCCACTCTACCATAAATGTTTGACTGATGGAGTGCTGGTGAGATGGTTATTCTTCATACAGACTCTTCCATCTCAGCCAAGGACTTTTGAAGATCTATTACAGTGGCCATTAGGTTGTTGGTCACCACCTTGTCCAAGGCCATTCTCACCTTATCACTCAGTTTGGCAAGATGGCCAAGTCTAGGAGGTATCATGGTGGTTCCAAACTTCTTTCATTTCACAATTATCTGAGACCACTGTGTTTCAAGGAACACCCAAACCTATGGAAATGGTTTTGGACCCTTGCCTTGATCAACGCCTCACCACATTTTTTTCTCTGAGGGTTATACTGAGCTCCTTGAACTTCATGGCTAATATTTCATCCTGACATGAAGTGTGAATAGTAAGTTTCCATTTCTAAACAATGTTTAATTAATTTAATTTTCCTAAGGTGAACTTCAATCAAGTTATAGAAAATAAAAGCAAACAAGTTGCACCAGGAATACCAGAGCAAATGGTATGAAGACCTACTGTATATGAAGGAGAGATTTCAGTTGTTGAGCGTGTTTTTGCATTTTTATTGTGGATTGTTGAATGTACATTGATGTGAAAAAAATGCAAAAATGTATTAATGTAAAATTAAACCTATAACACAACAAAGTGTGTAGAAAGTGAAGGCATCTGAATACTTTCTGAATCCAGTGTAAGTAAAAGGCTTATTGGAGTGTGACCAGTAGGAGGCGGAGCAGCACCCCAAACCTCAGACACAATCTCACAGACACAAGTCCCGGTTTATATAAAAGGTTTATTTGCACAAATTCCTTTCCAAAAGGCTTCAACAATGACATAAACACAAAACGATTCTTCTTTTTCTTCTTCTTTCATTCCTCCAGGAGACTTTTGCCCTCATTCTCTTCTTATGTTATGGATGGCATAAAGATGGCACTGCTGCCTTGAATTATTGAGGACAGGGTTCCCATTCCATGTGGACCCTGTGTGAAGTCTACAAGTCTTTCTTGTGTCCATGAGGCTTTCCTCCATGTTCTCCAGATTCCTCCAAGGATATGCAGGTTACAGTATGTAAAAAGGGGGACCGGAGAGTGTGTTCCAACTATAGAGGGATCACACTCCTCAGCCTCCCTGGAAAAGTCTATTCGGGGGTTCTGGAGAGGAGGGTCCGTCGGATAGTCGAACCTCGGATTCAGGAGGAACAGTGTGGTTTTCGTCCTGGTCGCGGAACAGTGGACCAGCTCTACACCCTTAGCAGAGTCCTGGAGGGTGCATGGGAGTTTGCCCAACCAGTCTACATGTGCTTTGTGGACTTGGAAAAGGCGTTCGACCGTGTCCCTCGGGGAGTCCTGTGGGGGGTGCTCCGGGAGTATGGGGTACTGGACCCCCTGATAAGAGCTGTTCAGTCCCTGTACAACCGGTGTCAGAGCTTGGTCCGCATTGCCGGCAGTAAGTCGAGCCCTTTTCCAGTGAGAGTTGGACTCCGCCAGGGCTGCCCTTTGTCACCGATTCTGTTCATAACTTTTATGGACAGAATTCCTAGGCGCAGCCAGGGTGTTGAAGGGGTCCGGTTTGGTGGACTCAGGATTGGGTCACTGCTTTTTGCAGATGATGTTGTCCTGTTTGCTTCATCAGGCCGTGATCTTCAGCTCTCTCTGGAGCGGTTCGCAGCTGAGTGTGAAGCAGCTGGGATGAGAATCAGCACCTCCAAATCCGAGACCATGGTCCTCAGCCGGAAAAGGGTGGAGTGCCCTCTCAGGGTTGGGGGCGAGATCCTGCCCCAAGTGGAGGAGTTTAAGTATCTTGGGGTCTTGTTCACGAGTGAGGGAAGAATGGAGCGTGAGATCGACAGGCGGATCGGTGTGGCATCCGCAGTGATGCGGGCTCTGCATCGGTCTGTCGTGGTGAAAAAAGAGCTGAGCCGTAAGGCAAGGCTCTCAATTTACCAGTCGATCTACGTTCCTACCCTCACCTATGGTCACGAGCTATGGGTAGTGACCGAAAGACCGAGATCGCGAATACAAGCGGCTGAAATGAGTTTCCTCCGCAGGGTGTCTGGGCTTTCCCTTAAAGATAGGGTGAGGAGCTCAGTCATCCGGGAGGGGCTCAGAGTAGAGCCGCTGCTCCTTCGCATCGAAAGGAGTCAGATGAGGTGGCTCGGGCATCTGATCAGGATGCCTCCTGGACGCCTCCCTGGTGACGGGAGGAGGCCCCGGGGAAGACCCAGGACACGCTGGAGGGACTATGTCTCCCGGCTGGCCTGGGAACGCCTTGGGATTCTCCCGGAAGAGCTGGAAGAAGTGGCCGGGGAGAGGGAAGTCTGGGCTTCTCTCCTTAAGCTGCTACCCCTGCGACCCGAACTCGGATAAGCGGAAGAGGATGGATGAGTATGTAACCCCGTGATGCTAATCTGACCACTGATATGTGTGTGTGTGTGTTCACCCTGAAATCAGCTGGTGGACTGTTCTTGCCTTAAGCCAGATGCTTTCTGGAATACGTTTCATCTTCCCTGCAATCCTGTAGTGTATAAGATGGTTAGAAAATAGATAGATGAATAATATCATGTTTTTATTTATATTCCAAGGCCTGTTGTTGGATTCATCTAAATCAGTAATCTTTACTTTATACAGCAATGCACTATATTATGTGGGAAGCACTTGAACTTATATTGCTGAAAAAAAAAAAGGTTAGCATTTGTTATTGCAATTTCAGTCAGTCAGTCGGTCATTTTCCAACCTGCTATATCCTAACTACAGGGTCACGGGGGTCTGCTGGAGCCAATCCCAATGAACACAGGGTGCAAGGCAGGAAACAAACCCCGGGCAGGGCGCCAACCAACCACAGGATACACACACACACACACACACACACCAAGCACACACTAGGGACAATTTAGGATCGGCAATGCACCTAACCTGCATCTCTTTGGACTGTGGGAGGAGACCGGAGCACACAGAGGAAACCCATGCAGACACGTGGAGAACATGCAATTTAGCGCAGGGAGGACCCTAGCAACTTCATTTTTTTGACAAAAGCAAAAAGATTCAGTTAGTGTTACAGCCAAGCAATAATCACATATACAGCTACACAGCTCATTTAGGGATTAGACAGTAAGGTCATTGAGTGTTCAGGACAAAAATGATATCCAGCCTTCCTTAGTTAAAAATGAGTGAGGCTTTGATAAAACCACAAAATGGCAGATACATGAATTCTCCCTTCTCTCAGTTCATTGTCGAGCACACCCTCACTTAATTTCCTTTGTTTCTTCCCCATTCAGGATTTGCATACTGACGTCTCTACTTAAAGCTGCTTGAGACATAAAGAGTGGAGTCACTGAGATCGAGACAGTTAAGCCTGTCTCTAAGACACAGTGGAGATGGATTTCTCACTTCTGTTTTTGGTGACCTTCTTTGTGTTGTTTGAAGGTGAAATCAACAAATAAAATTATCACACCTGTTATGTGAATTCTACTGAGTAAAACTGTAATTGTATTTATGTCTAAAAAATAAACTAATTGCACTTCATTTAATCTCTTGTAATCTCTTCTATCCAGGGTCCTGTGGAGATATTATCATGACTCAGTCTCCCTCAAGTCTCTCTGCACGGCCAGGAGAAACTGTCAGCATGAACTGTAAAGCCAGCAGCACCATTACCAGTGGCAGCACTAACCGTCTTGCCTGGTATCAGCAGAGAGCAGGAGAAGCTACAAAAAGCCTGATTTATTATGCAAGTTCTCTGCAGTCTGGGATCTCAAATCGCTTCAGTGGCAGTGGCTCGGGACTTGATTACACGCTGACCATCAGTAACGTGCAGCCTGAAGATGCAGGACATTACTACTGTCAGCAGGGCCACAGCTGGCCCTATCACACAGTGACACAGAGCCGTACAAAAACTCACTTGACTTGTCTGTGCAGCTGCTGTTCTTAATTTTGCTGGTGCTAAGAGAGAAGTGACATAATTGGCATACATGAGAGACAGAGAGAGAAAGAGAAAAAGAAAACACAAAGAGAGTCTTCTGATCACAACATATTATAGAAAGGGCAACACGTGAGAAAATGACCCAATCCAGAAAATCCAGAAAACGTGGTCAGCTAAGTCTTTCCCTAAGATTTAGTGGAGATTGAAAAGCAGTTTTCACTTCTGTTTTTGGTGACCAACTGTACTGTATGTGTTGACTGAAGGTGAGGTCTATAAAAAACAAAGTATGTGATAGACGGCCAAGGACCTGGCCCCACCGGGAGGCCTGGAGAAGCAGGGGACCAGGGGATGGGCAATTCCTTTCCCAGGATGCAAGAGGGCAGTCATCCTGGATTGTGTGTGAGCCATGGAAATGGAAGGCTCAACCCTGTGGGGATCCGTGGCCACCGTCAGGGGGTGCCCGAAGGACTAAGGAGCCTTGGGTCGCAGCACTTCTTCCAAACCAGGAAGTGCTGCTGAACTAGGAAGCAGGTACATCCGGAGTGCTTCCGGGTGCCCATGATGCACTTCTGCCACACCAGGAAGTGCTGCAGGGAGATCATCAGGGAGAACCTGGAGCACATCTGGGTGCATTATAAAAGGGGCCACCTCATTCCATTCAGAGAGCCGGAGTCGGGTGAAAGAGGACGGAGTGCCAAGGAGTGGAGCAGAGGTGGCAGAATAAGGAAAGAAAAGGACTGTGAGTCTTTGGGCACTTTGCTTGAGCTGTGCTGTGCTGTGTGAAGAATAAAAGTGCTTTTTGGACATCTGGTGTTGTGTCTGTCTGTGTCCGGGCTATCTTTTACAACTACTGCACCTGCCTTGTGAATTCCACTAAGTAAATCTTTAATTGTACTTCTATCTAAACAATAAATTAGCTCCACTTTATTCTCTCTTCTCCAGGGTCCTGCGGAGATATCGTCATGACTCAGTCTCCCTCAAGTCTGTCTGCACGACCAGGAGAAACTGTCAACATAAACTGTAAAGCCAGCAGCTCCCTTACTAGTGGCAGTACTAACTACCTGGCCTAGAATCAGCAGAAAGCAGGAGAAGCTCCAAAACTCCTGATTTATTGCTCAAGCACTCTGCAGTCTGGGATCTCAAATCGTTTCAGTGGCAGTGGCTCAGGACTTGATTATACGCTGACCATCAGTAACGTGCAGCCTGAAGATGCAGGACATTACAACTGTCATCAACTTTATGATACTCCTGTCACACAGTGACACAGAGCTGTGCTAAAAACCAATCTCGACTTGTCTGTGCAGCTGCTGTTCTTAATTTTGCGGGTGATAAGAGTGAAGTCACAGGGTTGGCATACATGAGAGAAAGAAAGAGAAAAAGAGAACAGAAAGAGAGTCTTCTGATCACAATATTTTACAGAAAATGCAGCATGTGAGAAAATGACCCAATCCAGAAAACTTTTAGGGTAAAGAAATAATATTCTGAAATATTTCTATATTACTAGATGTGTTAGTTGGCTTTGCCTGGAAAATTTCATAAGGCAATGGGACTTAGTTATATTGTCGTTGGTTATTTGAATGTATTGCAAGTACTTTGCAACTAAGCAAATACTTTTCTGTGTACAGTATTTGTAAAAAGCTAATATTACTAGCAGGAAGTGTGGCATAGTGGTCAAGGCTTCGGACTTCTAATCTTGTGGTTCAAATCCTGGTACTGACACTGTGTGATGATGATCTGGTCACTGCACCTTTCTGTCTTCTAATTGGAAAAAGAAATTAAATCAACTGTATCTCAAATGTTATCAGTTGTCATTAATAAAAACACCATAGAAATAAGAAATAATAATATTATCACGTCACTGGAGCAGCTTACTCTTAATCATCCTATACATACTGTATTTGTTCATGCGTTTAACATTCCTGTTTTAGATCAATTTCTGTTTTCTGTATTTAAACTTTAGGTAATAAAAAGAGCCAAGGTTATTTTTTTTAATTGTGCACAACTATTTCTGCTGATTCTATTTTTTCAAAATCACAAAAGTTCATTGTTTTTAAAAGAATTGACGTATCTCACAATGGTACAGCTTTTTAAATTTTGAAAAAAATACAAACGTTGCTGTAATAGAATCTATTTCAAAGATAATTGTTTCCTATATTTTTTAATTTGTCATTGGTTGCAATTGATTGCCAAGGCATTTTGCTTTGTCTGAACTAGAATATACAATGTGCAAAGGTTCCATCCTGAGCACCTGTTATGCTGTACTCTGTATATTAAAAAGTAATCAGAGTGGAAGAGTCACGTTATGTTACATCACTTTTGTGTTTTTAGGCAAATTAAAATAACATTAATGTCACTGTGTCATTAGAACAACCTCCTCTGTTTAGAGTATTATTGATAGCCTAAATCAGCAAAAATCACAGACATGTAAGAAAGTGGTGACAGAATGGAGTCTTTTGTAGAGTATCGGCACATACGCTGACACATATTTATAGGAAGTCACTGCACACTGGAGAGATTCTGAAGGACTGGAAAATGACAAATATCATCTCATTATATAAAAAGGGTGACAGGGCAGAGCCAAACAACTACAGGCCAATAAGCTTAACATGCATCACAGGAAAATTAATGGAAGGAATTATTAAGGATAAGATTAAGCAACATCTGGCAAGGACAGGAGTTATTCTGAATAGTCAGCATGGGTTCAGAAGAGGGAGGTCGTGTTTTACTAACATGCTGGAATTCAAAAGGATACGATCAAAGTGGAGCTTATGATATTATTTATCCAGACTTTCAGAAAGTATTTGATAAGGTGCCACATGAGAGGTTGGGCATCAAATTAAAAGAAGTGGGAGTTCAGGGTGATTTTTTAGGTGGGTGCAGAATTAGCTCAGACAAGGGAAGCAGAGGGTGATGGTGCGAGGAACCAAATGAGAAATGGCTGACGTTAAAAGTGGTGCTCCACAGGGGTCAGTGCTAGAGCCACTGCTATTTTTAATATTTATAAATGATTTAGATAGTAATGTAAGTAACAAGCTGGTTAGGTTTGCAGATGATACCAAGATAGGTGGATCGGCAGATAATTTGAAATCGGTCAAATCATTACAGATGGACTTGGATAGCATACAGGCTTGGGCAGATTTGTGGCAGATGAAATTTAATGTCAGTAAATGTAAAGTATTACACATACGAAGTAAAAATGTGAAGTTTGATTACACAATGGGCGGTTGGAAAATTGAGAGGAAGCCATATGAGAAGGATTTTGGAGTCAAAGTTGACTCTAAGTTATCAACTGCCAGACAGCGTTCAGAAGCCATTAAGAAGGCTAACAGGATGTTAGGTTATATAGTGCCCTGGTGTGTGGCGTACAAGTCCAAGGAGGTTCTGCTCAACCTTTATAACACACTGGTGAGGCCTCATCTGGAGTACTGGGTGCAGTTTTGGTCTCGAGGCTACAAAAAGGACATAGCAGTGCTAGAAAATGTGTAGTAAAGAGCGACTAGGCTGATTCCAGGGCTACAGGGGATAAATTATGAGGAAAGATTAAAAGAGTTGAGCTTTTACAGTTTAAGAAAAAGAAGATTAAGAGGTGACATGATTGAAGTGTTTCAAATTATGAAGGGAATCAGTCGAGTGGATCGAGACTGTTATTTTAAAATGAGTTCATCAAGAACACAGGGACACAGTTGGAAACTTGTTAAGTATAAATTTAACAAAAACATTAGGAAGTTTGCTCTGGTTTCCTCCCACAGTCCAAAGACATGCAGGTTAGGTGCATTGCCGATCCTAAATTGTCCCTAGTGTGTGCTTGGTGTGTGAGCCCTGTGGTGGGCTGGCGCCCTACCCAGGGTTTGTTTCCTGCCTTGTGCCCTCTGTTGGCTGCGATTGACTCCAGCAGACACCCGTGATCCTGTAGTTAGGATATAGTGGGTTGGATAATGGAAGAACATTAGGAAGTTTTTCTTTACACAAAGAATGATAGACACTTGAAATAAGCTACCAAGTAGTGTGGTAGACAGTAAGACGTTGGGGACTTTCAAAACTTGACTTCATGTTTTTTGGATGAAATAAGTGGATAGGTCTGGCGAGCTTTGTTGTACTGAATGGCCTGTTCTCGTCTAGAGTGTTCTAATGTTCTAATACATCCACACTCACTCAAGTTGGACAATTTAGAGACATAATTTCTTTTTCTGATTCAACTTACTGCATAATGCCATATCATACCCAAAGAATTAACCCACCCTGGATGGAATGCCTTTCCATATTAAAGCTCACAAATACATTAGACCAATATGGAGTCTCCAGTTAAGCTAACCCGCATGTCTTTGGAGTTAAGCTGGAGCACCTGGAAACAGAAATAAAGACACAAGGAGAAAATGCAATTTCCACAAGCTTAGATTTGATTCTTGAACTTTTACATCACTCATTACCCATAAAGAATAAAGTAAAAAACTAACAATTCTCTGTGATAGCACTGTGCAATAATTCCTTTTGTGCTAAAAACTTGCTCCATCAAAGAAGACAGTCAAGGAGCCCAGACGAGAATGTAAAACTTTTTTTTTATTTAGACTGAGTTATGCATAAATGTCTCGTTCCATGAAGTGAGAAATCAACTAAACAATTCATCTACTTTTATACTTTTCTATTACCAACACCTCATTTAACACAACCCATCATTTCACTCTTATATTCAGAACTTTATCCCCCCCTCCAATCAACTAACACCACCAGTCATTTCTGACTCATGTTGACTCTCCCTTTGATCTGAACGCTGCTCTAAAGGAGGGGTGTTTGGGCTTTCCTATTAGTTTATCCTCGCTTTCTAACGGAGTGTTTGTTATTCATTTACCTCATTCTAACCTTTGAAAATCAAGTTGTTTGTTTCTCTCTGAGGTGAGGCAGACCTCATGTGCTTAAGCTTTATGCTACATTTAGTTAATCCTTGAGTTACCTTCAGTCCTTTACCTTATCTTTAATAATTAATTATGATTAAGTTTCAAAAATTGACAAAATGTATTGACTAAAAATTCTATATTTCATGCACAGTAGAGAGTTAAGCCTAAATTGCACAGGTGCAAACTAGTTGTATACTTAAACATAAAAGACATGAATCATTGGTAGCCTATGACCAGAGACACCCCTTTCTAAACACAGGTCAATTGCTGCAAGTATGGCCCATGATCAGCAGCCATACCACATGCACTTCAGAACAGCTCGTCCACATCAAGCTAAGCATGTTTGGGACTGGCCAGTACTTGCATGAAAGACCAACCACAAAAAGCTTGGGTTGCTGCTGGAAAAGGTGTTGACGTGGCCAGCAGGAGGTGTTTACCCTTTGGTCTGAATGTGGATCCTAATGCCCCACTGCAGTGATGGGAGCTCTGTTCTGTAAAAATTTCACTGTCTTTCGAATGAGATGTAAAACCAAAGTCTTGACTCTATGTGGTCATAAAAATTCCTGGGAAAACTTTGTTAAAAGTAGGGTGTATCTTTACATCCTGGCTACATTGCCTCTAATCATCTCCGGTCTCTAATTGGCTAACTGTCTCTCATTCCTGCACCATCTAACAGCCAATTAGTGGTGAGTGTACTGGCGCAAAATGGCTGCCGTTGCATTATCCAGGTGGATGCTGCACATTAGAGATGGTTGATGTTGCTCCCCACTCACTATGCAAAGCTCTTTTTGTAGTGAGAAAAGCTCTATATAAATGTAAAGAATTATTATTAATATTATTTTTAATTATTATTTTTATTAATGGAGGACTGATATGCCGGGGCCCAATGGAGGTTCACAGATCTTCACAAGTTAGGAGCTCCAATGGACAGCCAATTGGATTGCACATTTTTGTCACTTGGATTACCTGACTTGCGTCAGATAACTCCTCCCACAACCCTAATCTTAACCACAGTGTAACTGGACATATCACATAATATCACTGACGTATACTGTAAAGCAACAAACTTCTCAATGAAGTGGAGCTCAGGAGGTCCACAGATTAACATTGTAGTCACTCACTTATTGTCATCAACTTCCATTAACAAGCTGAGAGAAGATTTCAAGTCAGTATCAGTCAGGAGCACAGAAAAGAAAAAAGTAAAACGAAGCATGAAGAAGCAGTTTGTGCTACATTTACAGACATGTTTTAAAAGTCTACATTTGTCCAACTTACTGTAAGCTAGCTAATATTACCTCAGTTACTACTACATTAAAGCTATCAGTTTACTGGAGAAACATTGGATTAACAGTAGCATTATGTGTGGTATTGAATGTTTAAGAGATATTATCTGTTCTTACAGTACCTACATGACACATTGTTGAGAATTATTTATTACAGGAATATAAACCTCAGAACCTACACACGTTGTTAAAGGCTGTTATTGATAGTTGACATATGAAGAACTCTGAGTGTGTTTGCATTGAGGACTTGTTTGTAACTTTCACCGACACACAAGAACTTCTCTGGCTTACTAGTTAGTTATTGGCTGAATTGTGGGAGAGTACCACACAACAACTTGGACATCCATAAAGAAGAATTAGTTCAGATGAACCTCAACAGTTGGTTAATTTGAAAACTTAAGCTCAGTAAGACACACTTGAGGCTATGCAGGGCACAAGAACATTTAAGCTTCTTGGAAATCATCAGCATCAACTCAGACCTTCAATAGAAGCTGTTGTGTTATGACCCAATAGATAAGTTTGGCTTCAAAAAATATAGATGTGTGTTGTTGTGATAGGCAACAAAAAGACTGAGGAAATCCCAAAACATTCACTTTCAAGTTTTGATTAATTTGATAAAAGTATTCGTATTTGATGTTAAAAGTTAAAGTTAAGTTTGTGATATGTGATTTATTTGTTTACTTATTATTTACTTATGTTTTTGTTGTTCAAATTAAATATTCATGTAATGGATTCATGGAGCGGCAGGGTGGTTGGGCCAGTGCACCCAAGAAGATTCTGCCTAGGGCCCTGGTTTGGCTAGGGCCAGCACTGCCTATAACAGAACTGCTTGGAGAGAGAACAGCGGTGAACTAAAGCAAACTAAACAACCAAAAAAAAGGTATCCCAGACATAGTAATGAAAATAGCTTTGCCCCAAGGTATTAAGACAGGATTACGATTGCTTCAATTATCCATCCATCCATTATCCAACCCACTATATCCTAACTACAGGGTCAGGGGGGTCTGTTGGAGCCAATCCCAGACAGCACAGGGCGCAAGGCAGGGAAGAAATCCCGGGCAGGGTGCCAGCCCAACCGCACTGCTTCAATTATAAAGAAATAATTCAAATACTTATATAAACATACCAAGACAATATAAAGATAACATATAAAAAAAAATAAATAATAACTAATAAATTAAAATATTAGTAAAAAATTCATAATACAAAAAGTTGAGAAAAACAATATATTAAAAGAGAAGTCATATTCCATAGTAGAATTAACTTTAACATGACAGTGTGCTGTTTAAAAACCTGTAAGGGTTGGTTACAGTTTATTAGAATCTCAAGTGATTGACACGGATGAGCGAGAAGGTCATCATCAGGGGCCTCATGTATAAATTGTGCATACACACAGAAATGTTGCTTAAGAACGTTTCCAAAAGAGAAGTTGCAGTGGAGCTTGACTGAACTGAGACAGGTGATTTGCATAGACACGCCCCTTAGTGCCTAAGTGTCCACCTGACTGTGCTGGCTGTGTTTATAGCCTCTGAGTGAGGCAGACTGACAAGGATTTGAAGTGACAATGACGCCTCTCCTGCCACTCCTCTGCATCTTTGTCTTCTTCACTCATGGTATGAGAATTTTTTGAAAGTCTAACATTTATATATCCTTGGAAAAAAGAGCTTCCTGAAAAATAATAGATTACATGTAATTTTATTTATTAATAGGTATTCTT
This sequence comes from Polypterus bichir lapradei, assembly GCA_026402145.1. Lineage (NCBI taxonomy): Eukaryota > Metazoa > Chordata > Cladistia > Polypteriformes > Polypteridae > Polypterus > Polypterus bichir. The sequence goes on from JANRMT010062807.1 coordinate 37,506,483, forward strand.
ACAATGCCACATATTAATCATATGAAGTATATTTTAGTGATATATAAAATAAATAAATAAATAAATATAAAAATGTTAAATTATCTTTTATTTCTCAGAATGCAATGGAGAGATATCTGTAACCCAGACACCAAACGCTAAATCAACAAGGCCAGGAGAAGATGTTACTATTAATTGTAAAACAAGTAAATCAGTATATAGTAATGGTTATAACAGGTTGCACTGGTATCTCCAGAGACCCAATGAGGCTCCTAAACTGATTATCTATGATGCAAGCTATCCTCAGTCTGGGATTCCAAATCGCTTCAGTGGGAGTGGATCAGGGACTGACTTCACTCTGACCATCCATGGAGCTGAACCTGAAGATGCAGGACAGTATTACTGTCAGCATGGAGTGGAGCTCCCTTACACAGTGACAGATAACCGTACAAAAACCTGCCCTGCTCAGTGGCACACGTGCAGCCAGTCTTACCACAGATTCTAAGACAGAAGTCACTGAGCTGAGTCATGAAGACAAAGAAACTTAAAAAAAGCATTAAAAAAAAAGAAATCCACACCAAACAAGTTACTGAAACCTGAAATAAACTGAATTCAAAATAACTGTATGGAACTACATTAAATAAGCAATGGACAGGCAGAATCCTTCTTCTGTCATAAATTATGTCTAATAAAATATGCCATACAGTTAGCATTATGATAAGCAGTTATAATATCTGATCCTCCTAGGATTGTGATTTTGGTCTGATGGTGGTATCTGTACACTACAAAGAGTTGTGTTCTCTGGACATGTTGTCTGTGCCTCTGATAGGATTACGTTTTTCAAATAGGTCTAATAGGAAGAATGTGATAAACAATAATTAAGAAATGACCCTCATGATAATTGAAATGAAATCTAATAAAGCTTCAACCGCAACAGGTAAACCGAGACCCACTCCTGTAATCAGGTAGGGTGATGTTCATCACAGAGCCATATAAATTATTTGCCTTCTCCTCAACTGGCTGTTAAATTTATAATTTCTGATTGCCAGGATTATATTTTATTTAATGATTTTGATCATTATTTTGATTTTTAAATTTTGTAGCCATTTTTTGCATTTTCGTATTGGAAAACAGGTGTATTTATGAGCATGAGTACCAAAATATTGTTCTTCTGGATTTCATCAACCAGATTGTATCATTGTATTACTGTATGTTTTAGGGCTGAGCTGATGGTCAATGATATCATACATCGCCGATTGGCTGGACACATCTTCAATGTAAATAAGCATCATCAATTGGCTCCAGACATCTGCAGAAATTTCCCCAGTGTGCCAAGCTGCAGTTGTTACTTTTTGATCTTTCAGGCTTCACAAGAAAGCTGTCAGGCACTCATATTTGCAGCAGGAGGCACGTGAGTTTCCTATGCTTAACTTGTTTAGAAGAAGTGTGCTAAATCAAGAGGACCCCTCTTCCCTTCGATAGCATATACTAAAATATAAGTGCTCCGATCTCCAAGAAGGAACCCCCATGAATCCCCTTTGCCCTATCATGTAAAAGTAATAACGAATTGGGAGGAAGAAGAAGACACAGTCTAAACAGAGCACTGACAGTCATTTGGTTCCACTTCAAGCACTGTTTGTGGAAAAATAGTGTGGTGATTAAGCTGTACATATACTGAATTGGAAACCTAAAGCTCTGGAGGAAAATTATTGTAATGAGCACAGAGACGGGACAGAAAAAAAGATGGAATCCATGAAGGGTGACAAGTATGAGCCCTTGGACAAATGGGACAGTTTATTGTATAAATTCACAACAGAGGCAAATCACAGACCTTTAGCATACTTATACAAACTCCTCCGCTGTTAAAGGCTGTATGGGAATGTCACTCAAACAACAAATACCCACACAAGTCAGGAGTAAGTCATGTCTAACCCCATCTTGTCCCTTCTGCATGTACATTCTGGATGATCACGGGCTGTACCCTGTTGATATGTGGCAAACAGGTAGTAATCCTGTCCACATGAATTTTCAGGGCTCCTGATTCCTGTCTCCAAGACTGTTCTACTGCCTGCAGTCTCTCTTATCACCTTTCAGATGTCCATCATCTCATTGACCCTCATTCCAGTACCTTGGCTTCAACATCCAACTCCTGTTATCTACCTGGATGGTCCTCATCACTCAGACTGCTCCTAGCACTCACCTTTCCGTAAATAATGAACCAGTGGGTAATTCAAGCTATCTTATTAAAGGGCTTTAGTGCTGTGTATTATCCAGTCCCTGGGTGGAACTTCCTAGAAAGCTGTGGAATAGTAGAGAGTTTGTTATCAATCAGGTAGCTGATTCCAGTTCATCTGTAAGTGCTTACATCCACCATACTAAACACTGCAAATCTCTGGACCCAGCCTATCAAGTGCTTCTCTGTGCTGGCCACTATAGTGTTCACATGCTCTTCAAAAAGCTGCCAGCAACTCTTCATAAGACAAAAAGCTTAAAGCAAATGACATTTAGACTTTGTATTTCATTGGTTTTGTGTAGTCACCAAAATGGAGTCAGTTGAGCCTTCTCTCTAAGACACTGGAAATGGATATTTTTTACTTGGTTGCCATCTTTGTGCTGATTGAAGGTGATGTCATAACAAAAGTGAAGCCTACCAAATAGAATTGTTGCTTTTTTTGTCCAACCACTAAATTAACTGTACTTTTTTCTCTCCTATCCAAGGCCCCATGCAGATATTATCATGGCTCATTTTTCATTAAATCTTTTCGAAGAACCAGGAGAAACTGTCCACTTCAAACTGTAAAGCCATTAGAGTCATCACCAGTAGCAATATTAACTACCAGGCCTGGCATCAGGCAGAAAACAGGAAAACCTCCAAAACTCCTGATTCTGGTCAAGCACTCTGGGATCTTAGATCTCTTTAGTAGCAGCAGATTAGTAATTGATATTTATAAATTCTGGTTCTAAACCTGGAATTCCACTGTGTAATGTTTGTTTTTTCACTTGTTAAGGATGTCTTGTGGGGTCTTATCTTCCTGTCCCCTATTTTGTCACACACCAAGGTATGGTTTCCCTCAGAAGTAATTGGATTTGACTGTTTATTAATCAATCCTAATTTAAATTATTAACTAGAATGTTGTCTAGCAATCAGGCTCATAAACACGTCTACCCATTAACAAAGATCTATAATCCCAGAAGCATTACAGGCAGGCATGAGAGAAAACATTTTTTTCTTGTTCACCCAGCTGGATCACAATGGATCAAAAAGTATTTTTATCCTTTTATGGCATATTATTTTTTTGTATTTGAAAAATCCTGAAAAAAAATTCATTGCAAGAAAAGAGAAAACATGTAAACTCCACAAGCTGGAATTTGATTCCCAATCTCACCACTATATCAGAATACCTTGGGCCCTTGTCCGGCTGAGACACCTCCAGGGTGGAAGGACCGGGGGAGCAAGCGTACACAGAGTGTTACCTCCCCCGGAGTGCTAGATGTCAGCTCCCTTGGGTTACAAGGGAGTCTTGGTCTCCCCCAGGGCTCCAAGGGAGTTGGAGTTGTGTTGCAGCACTGCTGGGATCCGTGGGTGCTGCTAGGGGGTGCTGCAGCAACCGCTGAACCCTTATGGGTAATTCTTCCACCACACCCGGAAGTGCTACCGAAAATACATCATCAAACACCTGGAGCACTTCTGGGGATGTAATAAAAGGGGCCAGCAGACACTATTTGTGGAGCCAGAGTCAGGAGGAGGGAAACAAAGATTGCAGAGGAGGAGGGGAGTAAAAAAAGAGAGAAGAAAAAGAAAAGAAAGTATTGTTATATGTTTGTGCTTAGTGGGACTGTGTTGTGCCTGTGAGAAATGGGGAAGGCCACCACTGGCGGCCTTTGCTTTTCACAGATGAGAGCAAGTTCACCCTGAGCACATGTGACAGGCTTGAAAGGGTCTGTAGAAGCTGTAGAGAACGTTATATGGCCTGTAACATCGTTCAGCATGACCGGTTTGATGGTGGGTCAATGATGGTATATCTGGGGAGGCATATCCATGGAGGGATGCACAGACCTCTACAGACTAGACAACGCCACCTTGACTGCTATTAAGTATTGGGATGAAACCCTTGGACCCAATATCAGACCCTAAGCTGGTGCAGTGACTCCTGGGTTCCTCCTGGTGCACGACAATGCTCGGCCTCATGTGGCGAGAGTATGCAGGCAGTTCCTGGAGGATGAAGGAATTGATACCATTGACTGGCCCCCATGCTCACTCACCTGACCTCAATCCAATAGAACACCTGTGGGGCATTTTTTTTTTGTCCATCCGACGCTGCCAGGTTGAACCTCAGACTATCCAGAAGGTCAGTGATGCCCTGGTCCAGTTCTGGGAGTAGAGTAGTAGTTCTGGGCACCAGCCGTCGACTCATTAGGAGCATGCCCCCCCCAACCCCGAATGTTGTCAGGCGTGCATACAAGCATGTGGAGGAAATACAAACTACTGAGTCTGATTTAGAGTTGCTGCAATGCAGCATAATTTTTTCACTTTGATTTTCGGGGTGTTTTTAAAATCAGCCCTCTGTTGGTTGATAATTTTCATTTCCATCAAACGATGTGGCATCCTTTCGTTCCTAACACATTACTTTATCAGTTCATATCAGTAGAGACAGCCAGCAGTATTTTTTTTCCCATTGAGATCTGATGTGTTTTCAAAGTGTTCCTTTAATTTTTTTTAGCAGTTTTATATTAGAGGAAATACATACTTCATTATATTTCAAATCTAATCTTAAAAATATATGGTTGAACTAAATATACTTTATATTTTACTGAAAGATATGTTCACCTGTTTTTTTGGTATTGTCTTTAATTTTGGAAAGGGTCCTGATCTCATGATAAGTTTTTTACAGTGAATGTGTGGTTAACAAAGATGGACCCACTGTTATAATATTTTGTTTTGCAGTATATATAGTTGTTATCTTCAATGTCATAAATGATTTTATTTTTCTCTTTTCTAAATTTATTGGTACCCTTATCCATCAGAAAAACAAGCAATAGAACAGATTCTAGTCTTTTGCTGAGTTTATTCATGCCTGCCCACACTCACTCATGATGGACAGTTTAGATTCATTCATTAGTTTTCCTCACTCATACAAAACCCCAGCAGACAAATTAAACCGACCTGCATGTCTCTGGGGTAAAGCTGGAGCACCTGATGGAAAAAACCTGCAGACACAAATAGAACATGGAAACTCCACAACGTGGGATTTGATTTCCAAACTAACCACTGCCTCATTGTGCAACCAATAAAAAAGTAGAGTATAATAATTGTTTATGAAAATATTATAAAAGAATTTTGTGTAAAGTACAATGTTTAGTTTACCTAACAGAAGTACACAATGGTTGTATGCTGTTGTATTACAAGAGACTCACTTAATAAGTAAGGACCAGTTTTGAGTGTAAAAAGATTGGATCAGTCAAATTTTTACTTTAGCTATATAAAGAAAAATAGAGATGTGGGAATTATAATACATAAAACAATGCCATTTATAGCATCAGATATAGTATCTGACCCTGAAGGGTGCTATGTCATGGTGATGGGTAAGGAATTTAATTCTAAAGTCATTTTGATAAATATAAAGGAGATTTTATCCAGAATGTTTTTTCATCCATTCCCAATATGAACATTCATAAAATTATAATTACTTGAGGTTGTAATTTTTTTAAATTCAAACCTGGATAGACCTTCCACTACTGTGACAATAACATTTAATACTGCAAAGACAATCATACAGTTGTTAATGGATCATAAACTATTAGACCCATGGAGATTGTTAAATCCAAATTCAAGAGAATATTCCTTCTCCTTTCTCCAGTCCATCATAGCTACTCAAGAGTTGATTAGTTGCTCATTGATAAGATTTAATTGAAGGCAAAAACAATTATTATCCCCGATCATTATTCTGTTGTCTTGCAGCTTGAAATCATTATCCCCTACTCACTTAACTTGTAACTGGCATCTTAACCCCCTGTCATTAGTAAATGTGAACTTTACAACAAAATAAATCTCCAAACAAATCAATTATTTTTTAGAGAATAATGCTTTATAAGAGGTTTCTGAAAAAACACTTTGGGACATTCTCTGACAAATAATTTGGATAACAAGAAGGTATCAGAGTTAATACATGTAATTTCCAGAACAGCTTGTGAATACACCAGGTTACTTTACAAAAAAACACAGGCTCTACAATTAAAATTTAATCTCTTAATAAAAAAAAAAAAAAAAAAAAAAAAAGAAACAAACTGAACAACCCATCCTGAAATCATGACATCATTATTATGAGCATGGAAAGAAAGATAATAAGATTTTAGCTCAACGAATTCACAAAGAGGAAGTTCACAGTGCAATCACAGAAATTGACAATTTGACAGAAGATAAGATCATGGACCAAAAAATAGAACTTACACATTTAAAGAGTACTATATTTTCTTATACTTCACTGTGCTTAAAGCAGATGAGACACAATCTAAGGAGTTTTTTGATAAATACACATACCACAGCTCGATATTCTTAGCACAGAAAAACTGAACAAACCTCTCAGAACTACAAGGGTGCCCTGTAACGCCGTTGCTTTTTGTAATAACCATTGAGCCACTGACCATTCACTTTCAAAATACAAGGACACAAATAGAAAATACAATACACAGATGATATGAACCTTTACTGTATATATCATACCCAAGAATATTTTTACTATTAGTGTTTAACCCATTAGCAGAATTTAAAAAGACATCAGGACTCAAAATTAATTTGAATAAAAGTGCTTTTTCCAGTGAACTCTCTAGCACACCAAACTGGACAACTATCTGTTCATTCTATCAAAACAGTTTAAATATCTTATGGATAAACATCAGCAGGAAACATAAAGATCTTTTCCAACACAATTTTGGTAACAGCATGGAAAAAGTCAAACAAGATTTCTTCATCTCACCTTAGCAGGGAGAATCAATACTGTCAAGATGAACACCCTTCCTAAACTTCCATTTCTATTTCATAGCATTCATATATAAATGAACTAATTGTTCTTTAACACTAGAATCCCTGGAGCCTATGAAAAACTGTGAATGGGAAAGCAGGCTTCTTATCAACACAAAACAAAAGATGCTGATGGAGAGGTGTGAAGGACTTTAAGGTTGGGGCAGGATTACGAGTTTTTTTGTAGGCTTCAGGGATTCTAGAGTTAAGAAGCTAAACTCAATTATAACCTCATTTGACACATGTAAAATGTGACTTTACAACAACCAAATATAGAATGTGGCATAGCACTACCTAACTTTCAGTTTTAGAACTGGGCAGCAAATATACCTGTCATAAGGACATGGAAATTGCCACAAATTGATGAATATACACAAGCATGGTCTGTAATATAAATACAGTCTTGCTGTACATCTTTAGATGTCTTGCTTTGTGCCCCAGTCAATACTAACTTTTTGTCAATATGCCAATAATCTAGTTGTCCACCAATGCTGGATACACTTCAAGGTGGAGAAGCTTTTATCTGTTGCTCCTCTGTTGATCGCTGTCCTAACCTTCTCAAACCTATTTAGTATTTAATCTTTAAAAGATGCTCAAGATTAGGACACTAAAAGAACTGTATACAGATAACATATTTGCATCATATGAACAGTTATACTTCAAATTTAATTAATGTGTTTGTGTTCTAGAAGAAATACCAATCAGTCTTGAAAACAGCATCTGGAAAATATAGTCATACATAAAATACACTCTAGCTCTGTAAGTGCAAGCACTTAGTAATTCAACCTAAAAACTTTTGTGGATCACACTTATTTTGCTTAAAACTGTCCAAAATGTATCCAGGGCAAGATCTAACTTTCGAGCACTGCCATCTAGCTCCAGCACATAGTTTTGTACAAAGATTTTTAAATTGATTTTTTTTAGATTCGGCTTTTCCTCTGCTGTTGGCTCTCTTGTCTTTCTTTCAGGTGGGGGGTGAATCCTTGTTCTGTTGAGTTTTGTATTTCTCTATTTTTTTCTGTATTTTCTTTTATCGTCTGTTTTTTTCCAAGACTGATATTAAATTTACTTGTATAATTTCTGAAAATAGCATCTGCTTGATTGTATACTATGTTACTATATTAAATAAAATGTATAAAATTTAAAAAATGATTGAATAAAATTTATAACAATAAAAAAGGCAGACTGTCTGAAGGTGAGCTACACCTGTTCATATCCAGATTTTAACAATGGTACAGGCACCTACCTAGCAGAGGGAACTGGCCAACAGGTCAGAGATATCTCAGCCAAGCTTTAGCTCCATCATGACCGCTATTCCTGGGAGCCTTAAACTGACAGACAAGGCACTGCATTCAGTTTTTGTATGGAGTGAGTGTACAGGTCAGCACAGAAAGGCAATTTGCAGCAGTGTCCGATTTTCCTAACATAATCAGAGCAATTGAATGCACTCATTGCAATAATGGCACCTAGCAAGAATGATGGTGCAACTGTAAGCAGTGGCATTCCGTTAATGCAAATGGAATCCGTGATGCCAAGATGAAACAGATAAATGTCGTGGCTCAGTGTTTGGTGGCTGAGGTCAGCCTATGAGTCAGTTAATTTTGAGGTAAAGCAGTGTTTCATGTGGCCTGTACAGTTTGTTGTAAGTTATGTCATTACATGGGCCAGGTGACAGTGGCTACTAGCTCAGATGCTGTCTTCTTATGTCTTTCCTCAATCCCCACAATGCAGAGCAGAGGCATAAAATATGCCATGCATGCACTTGTGCGTACAGTTCTGGATCACATCTTAAGATTCCTCAAATGCAGGTGGTGATATGTGGATGTGTCAGGTGGTAGGATGCTATGCCAACCAACAAAAGTCTGTAGCATCAAGATTACACGCACTGTGCTGCATAGTGTGGTACAGCATAATAATTTTCCACCCTCCGACCTTGATGATATAAAGTCAGATGACCCCGCTCCTTACACAACTCCTGAGGCATCTGCACTTCCCGCTTTGAGGCAGTGAGAGAAGGTGATGCAGTGTTCATGAAATGATCAAACACTTGCTCAGATATATTTTCTGGTGAAATTTTTTTTAATGACTTGATATTTCTGTAAGCCGCTCCCAAATTTTACTTTGTTCCAGGCTCATTTCTTGGATGGCTGTGATTGTGTCTCTTTGTGTCTGCAGTCATTTATGATGAGTCTGCCACTGCTAGACACTCTGATGCAATATGGAGAAGTTGTTAGTGTGGTACCTGAGGCTCTTCTGGAATCAGTTACATTGAGGTCCACCTGAGTGGCTTCTTCACCAGCAGCCATAACTACTTCTGAACGTGAAGACATTCATAATAAAGATTGTCATTAAAAGTTTGACAACTGTATATATTGTAATCGCGTTGTTATTTCAGTCAAAGGCATACAATTAATATTTTAATTGATTTATCTGCAGCTGTCTCATCTGCCACATATGTATCTCTGGACTGCTCTGGCATAATGCTGCATTATAACGTATCTCTGATTGTAGATGCCATTCGCAGATCGAAATTAGAGATACATTATAATGCGGCATTGCACTCACACTCAGCTGATAATGAGCAATAAACTTCTTCATTTCTACCTTGAAATCAGAACTTTTTTTATTTCAGGCATTGTAACACTCACTGTATTCCAGCAGCTGTAACATGCTGCAATTCAACAAATATAAACTCATTGGTGACTTTTAGGCTACCAGATAAAGGTTCTTTGCATGCCTGTACCACAGAGATGAGAACTTCCGTATTGCAGGATTCAGTTTTTTTTTTTTCCCTCTCTTCTCTTGTTGCCATTGTCTTACCTTACAGGTAAATTTGTGCATTATATATGTATGAAGTTGATTAGCATGATCCATATAGTTGCTTCATGGTGACAACTGTGCTGGGTTTGAGGTGCGTTCAAGTACAAACATTTACAGGATGATTGTGATTTCTAATGGGTAAATTTCATAGAAATGGACATTCGCCAGGTGTTATAAATCAGTTTTTTCTTTTTGGTATATAGTTTTGTTTTTTTAAAGAATTTCCAGACAGGGATGTGAAATCTTGGGGCATCAAGTTAACGTTAACCCCTTTAAATAAGGATTTTTCTACTTAAAAATAAACAAAAAGAAAATAAAGTAAGGGCTGTTTGCACTCTCATAGGGTTGTACTGGAGTCAGGAAACTTGGTCTCCTTTGTCTTCCTTGGTCAACAGCCACCACCTTTGTCTGACTGTCATTGATAAACACCCTGGGCCTGTCAGGGGCGGGGCTTAGATTGTAAAATCATGGGCGGGGCTCGACCACCTCTCCTGGGAACTACTCAGTGCTGCAGAGAAAATAGGAGATATTTCTAGCAACAGTGCCCCCTCCTGCCTTGGAGTGGTAGCAATGGGTTTACCTGAGCCTCCTGGATGATCCCTATTTGCACATGTGTGACAGCATATTTTCACACTCAGATGCCTGGAGACAAATACAGCCCACTGAAACTGTGAAGCACAAATATCTACTGTGTTACCATGAAGATTTTTCCTCTTTTTTTCTTTTAGCCCTTCAACTTGATTCATGAGGTCCTTTTTTCCCATATTTCTGGAGAAGACAGTAAACATACTGTGGTAGATCTTTGAAAACAGCAGTCTAGAGCAAAGGAGGAAAATGCACAGTATGTGTATGTCTTCTAAATTCTCAAGTCATTTTTTTAAATTATCCAAATTAGTTTCTTTTTATGTGGACTTCTTTCTGTTTGATATATCAAATAAATTATCAAACATAAATAAAAAATATAAATACTACTTTCTTTTTATATTAATAATAATAATAATAATAATAATAATAATTTTATATATGCCAACCAAGCCACTAGATGGCATCAAATAATACAGAATTACTGCAAAACTTGTAATCAAACAACAGAAGTCCCTTTTTAACTGCTTGGCCCTTTTCACACAGAAGTACCAAAAGGTGCTCAGGAGATTGCAGACTTTTGGGAGAAACCTTTAAGTAGAGACGTAATCTTGGAACTGGGCAGATATACAGAATAATCAGGCACAGAATTAGATGGCAGAGACTCCAGAGTAGGAGGAAAGGGGGATAGGAATATAAAGCACAGTGAAAAAAACAATGAAAGGAATAAAGTTAAGAAGGCTGATAGAGGTTAAGGAGTGGAAGGAGAGCTAACAGTTAGAGTATGTTATGAAAGTAACTTGTTGTAGGCTGCTACTTGAACATCAATTGTGAGGATGTGAAACCTGCAAATATACTTATGGCAAGATCTCCATCAATCTCTTTACCTTTCTAGTTCCTAGGGTGAAAAGTCAAATAATACTGAGTTGGTTCATGACTTGGGTTCAGGGCCTGAGATATGAGAAGCCACCATTGCTTGTATCCATTTTCTGCTTCTGTGTACTCTATTATAGTGTCACCATGGTCTGAAGCTAATGCCGATTTAATCAACAATAGGTTCAGATTATATACAATTATATAGAATTTATTTGACTGAAAGATAGGAGCAAACTATGCAAGCAGAGCCATCTGGCACAAAACAAAGAATAGCTCCAAAAAAGAAGGATTAATTAACACATAGCATAAAACTGTAAGGGTTACTTGACTAGAACTGCTGTATAATGGAACCAGCACCTTTGGTTCAGGTCCGTTGTCCAGGCAGTGCATATGTGCACATTTTCCTTGTGTCTGCGATCGCTTTCCACTAAGTACAGTCATCTTCCTACCACATCCTGAATGGGCAGGATATTAGGTTCATTGGTGACTCTAAATAGGCAGTGGAGGAGAATGGTCCCTGATGGACTGACATCCCACTTAAGACTGCTTCCTACTTTGCTGCTGAGTAAAAGGGTTAGGTCCAATGTAATGCAAACCTGCATTTAGCAGGTTTGTGACTAAACAAAGGCTGGGCTGGTTCTTGGATTCATTTAAATCAACCATCTAACATTTATATTTTAAATGTATTTACATTTTACAGCAATGTTCCATATTATATAGAGGGCATTAGAAAAAGAGAAAAACATAGAAGTTAAAGGTTATGAAGTTGATTTTTTAAAGCAAAACTAAAATAACATTCATTCAGTGATGTGGCCAAGATTGATGTCAAGTGTGAGCAGAGATTTGAGATCTGTGAATCTGCACTAGCCACTTAGGACAGAGAGTGTTCTGAAGAAAATGAGAATCAACCTGCCTTAATTAAAAATAACTGAAACTTTTGGTTTAATAACTAGATGTTCTTCTGATCCTTCAAATTTCATTTTATGGCTGAAGATGATGCTTTTCTGTTACTCTCAAGTCATTCCACTTGTTTCTAGATCCAGTGCCAACAAAACTAGTAAAAAGTGTCATGGATGTTCTTGCAGCGCCTATTCTAAATATTATCGATAGTTCATTACTGCATGGCACAGTACCTGAAGCACTAAAAGTGTCAGTCACTAAACCATTATTTAAAAAGTCAGACCTAGACCCACACATACTTCATAATTATAGGCCTATTTCAAATTTACTCTTTCTCTCTAAAATACTAGAAAAAGTAGTCGCCAATCAGCTTCAGTCATACCTTACGCATTACAATTTATTTGAGAAATTCCAGTCTGGTTTCCGCACTGGTCATACTACAGAAACGACTAATGCAGCGACATTCTGATATCCTCTGATGAACGAAACTCCACTATAATTATTTTGTTGGACTTAAGTGCAGCATTTGACACCACTGACCATTCTATTTTACTGCACAGGCTAGAAAACGATGTTGGGCTTACAGGCCCCGTGCTCGCTTGGTTAAGTTCTTATTTATCAAATCGATTCCAATATGTACAGAAATGTGCTGACAGTACTCCATCATTATACACCAGTGGTTCTCAACCTGTGGGGCACGAAGTAACAAAAAGTGTGGCGCGAAGATGTGAAAAAAAGAAAACAAGAGTCAAAAATCTGAAAAAAAATCTGTCGAAAACCAAAACAAATTAACTTAAAATACATTCTGATACTAGAAAAATAAATATAGAGTTAGATAAATGTCGATAAACGTTAAGTAGGTATAATAAAATATGCATCTACATTTCAAAAAAATGTTAGGGGGGCGCAATTAAAACTATTATGAAAACTTGGGTCGCAAATACTTAAAGGTTGAGAAACGCTGTTATACACAGAAGCTAAATATGGTGTCCCGCAGGGCTCAGTACTGGGACCTTTACTGTTTTCACTTTACATGCTTCCACTGGGATCTATCATTAGGAAACAGAATGTTAATTTTCACTCGTATGCAGATGACACCCAGTTATACCTTTCAATTAGATCAAATGAAGTTTCTCCGATGTTGTCTTTAATTAGTTGTGTTAGTGAATTAAAGGACTGGATGGATGAGAACTACTTGTCTTTAAACACAGATGTAAATTATTGGAGGGAATGACATTGATCACAACAATATTCTGTCATCATTTAATTCAGTTGGAATCACCACTAATTTTACTGAATCAGCCCGAAATCTCGGAGTTCTCTTTGACTCTAGCATGTCATTTAAAGCACATATTACAAAGCTGTCCAAATCATGTTTCTTCCATCTTAAAAATGTTAGGAAATTAAGGCGCTTCCTAAATAAACAGGATTCTGAGAAATTAATTCATGCATTTATTTCTAGTAGGATTGACTACTGCAATGCGGTGTTCACTGGCTGTTCAAACTGTTCTTTATACAGCTTCCAGTTAATCCAAAATGCTGCTGCAAGAATTATTACAAGAACAAGAAAATACAAACACATAACACCAGTTCTTAAATCCTTCCACTGGCTCCCAGTTAAGTTTAGGGCAGATTTCAAAATCCTCCTTTTAACATATAAAGCATTAAATGGCCAAGGTCCGGCTTACTTGTCTGAACTTATCATGACTTACAAACCAGAGTGCACATTAAGATCTCAAGATGCCGGTCTGCTTATGATTCCAAGGATTAATAAAATAACAGTGGGAGGTCGAGCTTTTAGTTACAGGGTCCCTAAACTGTGTAATGTCCCTTCGGTCTCAGCTTTTAAATCTCGGCTGAAGACTCACTACTTCAGTTTAGCATATCCTGACTAGAGCTGCTGATTAACTGTACAGACTGCATCTCTGTTGTCAGTCATTAGCACTAAAACATAAGTAACATGATAGTTATAATTTGATATTAACCCTCACCTAATCTGTTTCTCTTCTCGGTACACAAATGTGGCACTTGGTGCCATGGCCCAACTGCCAAGTTGTTGTGCCTGATGGAGGATCGCTGGAATCATGGGAAAGAGGGGTCCTTTCATTGGATTTACTGGCCTAGTACTGTTTCAGCTGTGGAATGGACAAATGGGGGAGGCAGCTTGATGGATGAGGTCTCCAGGACTATAAACAAATCCAAATCATATTATGTGATGTTATCCATTGTAAAATTCTGCTACATACTTCTAAAATTTTTATTTTTATACTGTATTGAGGATTTGTTCTGTTCTGTGTATTGTATTGTATTGTCCCCCTTCTTTTTGATACCCATTGCACGCCCAAAATACCTGGAAAAGAGTCTCTCGTTGAACTGCCTTTACTGAGGTTTCTTCCATTTTTTCCCTACTGGGATTTTTTTGGGAGTTGTTCCTTGTCTTCTTAGAGAGTCAAGGCTGGGGGGCTGTCAAGAGGCAGGGCCTGTTGAAGCCCATTGCGGCACTCCTTGTGTGATTTTGGGCTATACAAAAATAAATTGTATTGTATTGTATTTCCAGCATTTCCTTCCCATTTAAGTATTTGCATACAGACCCCTCTTCTCAAGATTGTCTGACATTTAAAGAGCGGCGTCACCAAAATCGAGTCAGTTAAGCTTATCTCTAAGGCTTACTAGAAATGGGCTTTTCACATTTTTTCTTGGTGACCTTCTTGGTTTTGATTGAAGGTAAGGTCTATAATAAATAAACCTCTCATGTGAATTTTACTAGCCAAAACTGTAACAGTGTTCCTTTCTAACCAATTCATTAATTTTACTTTATTCTCTCCTATCCAGGGTCCTGTGGAGATATCATCATGACTCAGACTCCCTCAAGTCTGTCTGCACGATCAGGAGAAACTGTCAGCATGAATGTCTGTCTCTACCTGTCTTGGTATCAGCAGAAAGCAGGAGAAGCTCCAAATCTCCTTATTTATTATGCAAGTTCTCTGCAGTCTGGGGTCTCAATTCGGTTCAGTGGCAGTGGCTCAGGAGGTTATTACACACTGACCATCAGTAACGTGCAGGCAGAAGACATCGGGCATTACTACTGTCTGCAGGGCTATTATACTTTTTTCACACAGTGATAGAGAGCCGTGCAAAAACTTTCTTCATGGGTTGCTGTAACATCTGCTGCAACCAAAAGTGAAATCACCAAGCTTAGATTATTCTGAGAAAGAAAGAAAGAAATAGTTTTGAGTTTTGAATTGAACTTTATTAATCCATAATCAAGAAAATATTTACAATGTTGTAAGTAAAAAAAAACAAAGAAAACAATACCTAATTCATATTTCAAATAAGAAAAATCAACTTATTATTTGCAAATTGCCTCATGATCCACAATTGAAATCAATTTGTGGAATTTACATTCTAATCACACTCTGGCTTTGACAAGGTCATGAAATATTCTTATCATGTCACGCTGCCTATTTGATTTGACTCTCTCTTTTCTAGATTTATAAATAATGGATTGTAACACCCGGGGAAATAGGACTATTGACCTACTGTATGCAAACGTTAAAGACGTATACAGCGCCACCCCGCTGCCTGCGCTTGGGAAAGCAGATCATAACCTGGTTCTACTTCAGCCTCACTACAAACCAAGAGTGAAGGGAGCTACCTACAACCACACGCTCATTCAGGAAGTGGTCCCCTGAGGCAGAGCAGGATCTGAGAGACTGCTTTGGAACTACAGACTGGGATAGCCTGCAGGGGTCACATAGTGAGAGCATTGAGGAGGTTGTTGACTGCACTACTGACTATATCAACTTCTGTATGGACATTGTAGTTCCAGTAAGAACAGTACGCTGCTATGCTAACAACAAGCCATGGATTACAAGTGACATCAAGGGCCTTTTGAACCAGAAGAAAAGGGCTTTTAAAGACGGTGATCAGCATGAGCTCAAGTGCGTGCAGAAGGAACTCCGAGTCCAGCTCAGAGTGGCGAAGGAGAAACACAGGAGAAAGCTGGAGCAGAAGTTGCAGAATAACAGCATGAAGGAAGTGTGGGATGGGATGAAGATCATCACTGGCTGTAGCTCGAAGCAGGGTGCCACCATCAAGAGAGACGTGGAGAGAGCAAAGCAGATGAACAACTTCTTCAACAGGTTTGACCACCCTAACCCACTCCCACCTCGGAGTACTGAACCCTCCACCCATCCTTCTGCTGATACCAGCATAGGAGAGACATCCCCACCCACAATTACAGCAGCCCAGGTAAGCAGAGAGCTGAGGAAACTTTGTGCCAGCAAAGCAGCGGGTCCAGATGGAGTATCGTCACGACTGCTGAAGGCCTGTGCGTTGGAGCTGGGGAGTCCTCTACAGCACATCTTCAACCTGAGCCTGGAACAGGGGTGAGTCCAGAAGCTTTGGAAAACATCTTGCATCACCCCAGTCCCAAAGGTATCATGTCCTAGTGAGCTAAACAACTTCCGGCCTGTCGCTCTGACGTCACATGTGATGAAGACCATGGAGCGGCTGCTGTTTCACCACCTGAGGTCACAGGTCCGCCACGCCCTCAACCCTCTGCAGTTCACATACCAGGAGAAGGTGGGAGCGGAGGATGTCATCATCTACATGCTACACCGATCCCTCTCCCACTTGGACAGAGGCATTAGTGCTGTAAGAATTATGTTTCTGGACTTCTCTAGTGCCTTAAACACCATCCAACCTCTGCTCCTTAGGGACAAGCTGACTGAGATGGGAGTAGATTCATACCTGGTGGCATGGATCGTGGACTATCTTACAGACAGACCTCAGCATGTGCGTCTCAGGAATTGCAGGTCTGACATTGTGGTCAGCAACACAGGAGCCCCGCAGGGTACTGTACTTTCTCTGGTCCTGTTCAGCCTATATACAATTGGACTTCCAATAAAACTCAGAGTCCGACACTGCTATCGTGGACTGCATCAGGATTGGGACGGAGGATGAGTATAGGAAACTAATCAAGGACTTTGTTAAATGGTGCGACTTAAACCACCTACAACTGAACACCAGCAAAACCAAGGAGCTGGTGGTGGATTTTAGGAGGCCCAGTCTCCTCATGGACCCGTGATCATCAGAGGTGACTGTGTGCAGTGGGTACAGACTTATAAATATCTGGGAGTGCAGCTGGATGATAAATTGGACTGGACTGTCAATTCTGACGCTCTGTGCAAGAGAGGACAGAGCCCAGTATACTTTCTTAGAAGGCTGGCGTCCTTCAACATCTGCAATAGGATGCTGCAGATGTTCTATCAGACAGTTGTGGCGAGCACCCTCTTCTACGCGATGGTGTGCTGAGGAGGCAGCACAAAGAAGAGGGATGTCTCATGCTTGGACAAACTGGTGAGGAAGATAGGCTATATTGTAGACACGATGCTGGACAGTTTAACATCCGTGGCAGAGTGACAGGCACTGAGCAGGCTCCTGTCAATAATGGAAAATCCACTGCATCCACTGAACAGGATAATCTCCAGACAGAGACTGCTGTTGCTGTCCTGCTCCACTGACAGACTGAGGAGATCGTTCTATCTAGCCAGCTTGGCCTGTCCAATCAGGAAATTCCCAACATGTTCCTCCTGATTATTCTTATTTCTGGTAACACCATAAATAAATACACAATCATTTAAAAGGCAAGTTAAGAAATGCTAAAAACAGATTTGATAACATTTAAATGAAGTTTAAGTCTAATACAGAACATAAAGCAGTGAAAGACAGTCTCTCTCTTTCTCCCTCCACAGTCCAGAAAGGACATTTGTCTGTGTAAGATAATAAATCTCACTAGAGACAAAATAAGAGTGGGGAAGTTGTCCCTGTATAATATTCCGCGATGTTCAATGAAAAAATTGCAAAAACAATATGATGAAAAGCATAACATTTGATAATACATTACAGTGGAAGGTGGAATTTATATAAAATGGCAACCGGAAGGAAGTATTGGTGGAAATTACATCATAACTGTGAGACCGGAAGTGATATCATCAATATGAGACCGGAAGTGATGTCATCAGGGTGCAGCCAGATGTGACGAATGTGGAAGTGACGTCATCAGATAGGAATGGAGGTGACTTCATTAATGAACGTCCAGAAAGTGATGTCGTCTTTGGGAGTTGGAGGCAAAAATGATGAATTGGAAGAGGAGCCATTTTGGCAATCCAGGAAACTCGGTGAGTGAGTTTGTTTATTGTTTTTCTTCATGAATTCTGATGAAAAAAGGACAGAGGCATTAATACCCGATACAAGCCCCTTGTCTCTTGAACTTTCAATCACCTCCGGTTTTGTTGGCTGCCTCCTAAAGCGCACGCATGTGACATCTGTCAAGCAGGGCGAATGTGTTCACAGCCAACTACCTAACCTACCGCCAGTATCCATTTCTCCAAGGAACACAAAAAATCAGGGGTAATCTTAACACTTTGTCAGCGAGTAAGTGATTCAAAATCTTCTCTGCGGGAACTAACACCCACTGAAGAGGCCATCCCGGCCACCCTCAGGAAACTTTTTACCGAACCCCCAAAGAAGTGACAAAAAGATCACAGCAAAGACAAAAATCAATGAAGAAGGTATAGAAAAAAAAGAGAAATTCAAACCTGCAGCCGCTCCTGCACCAGCACTCATGCAAAGCTATGCCAACTCACCACCCTCGTGACAGAAAGAAAGAAGGTCCCATTTGACACATATAACACATAAGTAAAGGACGTGTAAAACTGAGCCATTACAGAAAACCTTTGGACTCTAGAAATAACTTTTTATAAACATGCATATTATATAATAACATGGAACTTAAAGCATTATTAACAAGAAAAAGCAGGAGACTTCCTGTCTTTGCCATAAAGTTGGTATGAGGAGGCAACAATTTCTGGAGTGTGTTTGCCTCCCACCATGGGTGGATAAAGGACTCTTACCCGGCCAGGAGGACAACAACATGGAGCAATTGGGGAGGACTCCATACTCCAAATGGCAGCACCCCTGGGCTTTGATATCGAAAAGGACACCCACAGTGCATGCTGGAAATTTTAGTGCTGTGGAGCAGCCCTGTTGGGTTTTATGGGTGCCGCCAGGGGATGCTGTGGGGATATTTGTTCCCTACTTTCAAGGAGTTCTGCAGTATTTCCAACTGAGCACGTTACAGCACCTCAAGTACTCCTGACTCTTGGATAAAAAGAGTCGCTCTGCCTCACCCAGGTAGAAGAAGAATAAAGCTCGGCTAGGAAGAGTGAAGGAGAAAGGAAGAAGAGAAAAAAGAAGAGAAAAAGGATTGTGATTGTGCTTGTCTGAAGGTTATTATGCTAAATAGAAGTTTTTATTACGGTAATTTTTATAATAAACCTTTGACATGATCCAGGGACTTGTGTCTGTGCAGCTGTGTCTGGGGTTTGGGGTGCTGCAATGCCACCTAGTGCTCACAATAGATAGATAGATAGAAATATGTCGTTTTTAATTCTCTGCTAGAGGTCCACGGAGAGCTACATCCCTAATAAAGGATAACAAATCAAAAATAACATCATATTCATAATCATTAACCTTGCAATAGTCTAAAACTATACCCCACATGTTTGAAAATTGTTCTTTGCAATCTTCTGGGAGTGGCCATAGAAGGCTATGACCACCAGTAAAGAATCCAATATCAAAAATATTATGATATCAGTGATCTGTATCCTCGAAATAGCATAAAATTACACTTTGCCTGCCTATATTATCAATCCCATTTTTTTGACCCCTCGTGTCCTGTTCGGGGATGAACCCCTGGGGTTGGTTGATGTGGTCTGCACAAATTCAGATCCTTCAGATTATTTTTGCTAAAGGCACCTATTGGTTTACTCTTCATCTTAAGAGTGTAATTTCTTACATAAAATGTGGTCCAAACATGGTCTGAAAATTAGGGTTTTACAGGTCTTGGTGTGGAACTCCCTAAAGATCAACATCTTGCATAACTACACATGAAATGGTATTATCATATGTGAGAGTTTTCTCGTTCTGGTGAGTCAGGGGGGCACCAGACAAAAAAGTGAAGTTATTTCATAGTATTTATAAAAAAATTCTTATGAAAACTATAGATAGATAGATAGATAGATATCTGTAAGGCACTATACGATAGATAGATAGATAGATAGATAGATAGATAGATAGATAGATAGAT
>JANRMT010062807.1:37576988-37587826 GCA_026402145.1 Polypterus bichir lapradei
CGTAGGGAAGGATCCTGAACACGACTGAGAGAATGAAAAGTGAATAAAAAAAAAAAAACTAACCTTTACAAGTATCATAAATTACAACGGCTGTTACACACTGAAATCAAATGTATGTTTTTATTATAAAATAGTAAGAATAACAGCAGTTTACGTCTCAAAACTGATTCACGCAGGATCGAACTCACGACCTTTTGAATACTAGTCAGTGACTGATACCATTATGCTACCATGGCAGTTGTGATAAGTATGTGTCAATGTGGCATGCTAAGGTGGCTTTTTTCTGCAGTTATATTTTTGAATAAAAGCATACTTGTTCTGTTATATTTGTACCTTTTGTAAATGTGTTTGATATTTGGACTTCAGGCTTCATACATTATATAGTTTATGCTTACATTTTGTCATTTACTACTACAATATGAAAAACGTTTCTGTTTTAAAAATGTGTTTACACGGATTACTGTAGAAACAGAACACACGTGAAATGCGTGTATTCCAAATAATGATCTATTATTTCCACTCTAAAACTCCACTTCACTCCCAGATAATCAAGGCATGAGCTGGGAGAAGTTTGTGCACGTTCTAAGTCGTTGGGGGGATGGAATAGCCGGCTACTTGCAGCTTTTCTTTTATCAGCACATTTAGATTAACAAAAGACGCTGGCGGAGAGGTGAGAACGGTTTTAAGAAGCGATTTAAGGTGGGACGGACCTACGAGTTTTTTCGTAGGCTCTGGTAATTCTAGTGTTAAAAATCTTTAAAAAAATATATTTACATACAGTTCGTACGGTCTGGAACGGATTAATTGTATTTACATACAATCCTATGGGAGAAATTGCTTCGGTTCACGACCAAATCGGTTTACAACCAGAGTTTTGGAATGAATTATGGTCGTGAACCGAGGTTCCACTGTAATAATAATATTATAAGGTCACTGGAGCAGCATACTCTTAATCATCCTATACATATTTGCTCATGCGTTAAACATTCCTGTATCGGATCAATTTCTGCTTTCTGTATTTAAACTTTAGATAATAAAAAGATACAAGATTATTTTTTAATTGTGCACAATTATTTCTGCAGATTTATTTTTCAAATTCAAAAATGTTCATTGTTTTTAAAAGAATTGACGTATCTCACAATGATACAGCTTTTTAAATATTGACAAAAATGCAATTGTTACTGTAATAGAATCTATTTCAAAGATAATTTTTCCTATATTTTTTGAATTTGTCACTGGTTGCAATTGATTGCCGTGGCGTTTTGCTTTGTCTGAACTAGAATATACAATGTGCAAATGTTCCATCCTGAGCACATGTTATGCTGTGCTCTTTTATTTAATTTATTACTATAAGTTTTTACCATTTTTTTGGTGACATCACTAAGGTTCCATTTTCACTATTACATTATTGATGTCAATGTCTTTTGTCATGTTTTTGGCAGTTTCAATGCATGTGACATCCATTTTTTTTCCCCTATAAAAGTTTGTTTTGGGAGTTTTTTCTTCTCTTCTGAGGGAGTCATGGCTGGGGGGTTGTTAATAAACACAGGGCCTGTTAAAGCCCATGGAGGCATTCCTTGTTTAAATTTTGGCAATACAAGAAGGAAATTGTTGTTGTTGTTGCCAATTGGTCTGTGTTCTGACCTAGTCATCTTTAGAAGAAATTTCTTGATGACAAGCTCATTTGAAATGGCTCTATGACACCGACCATCAAGTGCCATGTCTGACTATCTTGCAGTTGATAAAAGCTTTACTTCTTCAACACTACTTCCTCCTGCAATCCTGTATGGTTGTAGTGATTGGTCCATCTCTTTGAACATTACTTCAAACTTGTAGTCTCTCTCACGTCAAACTGAACTCTTTCAATACATGGAACTCTTTTTCAGATTTCCCTTATGTGCACCTCAAGAGCCAACATCTGGCAACAACAATCCCTTAATTCTATGTGGACACTAATGCACACTGCTTCTGTGTATTAATTTTCTATGTTTGTGTGCCTTAACACTGTCTTTAAAGCTTTATTATGGATCATTGGCTAAATTACTTTAAATACTTTAAAATGTAAACCCATCATGGTTTGAATGCTGTAATGCAGATTTTCTTTACCGGTGGCCTGGGTCATGCACCTTGTAGGCAAGAGATTCAAACAGGGACAATATATACCACTCAGACCTGAGAACAGACACAAGGTGAGAAGCAGAGACCTGTAGTTAAAACCAGCATGGTAACTTGTAGAGTTGCTGTGACAGAATTAGCTTGCAACACAGAACAAGACTGAGGAGCAGTGCAAGATTAAGAGTTCTGTTCATGCTGTTTTTTTAACAGGAATAGTACAGGCACTCAAATTAAGGAGTTGCTTCACATTCCTGTTCAGGCCTACTAAATCACAGTTTGAATCTGTGTGCCAACTCTTCTTAATATCTTAGATTATTACAGTATTTTTCATACAATTACCCGTAAAAATAATTGTAACACAGAATTTATGGTATAAATGGTTGTTGGCAATAGGAGGTCCTTCATATCTTCGACATTGACAAAGAGATCCTCAGTCCAAAATACTTTGATGACCACTGTCCTAAAAGATCCCTTAACCGCACTCAGAGATATCTTTCCATATCTCTCAGCAGGTGATGTTCATTCACATTCTTCAATAACAG
Source organism: Polypterus bichir lapradei (assembly GCA_026402145.1). Classification (NCBI taxonomy): domain Eukaryota; kingdom Metazoa; phylum Chordata; class Cladistia; order Polypteriformes; family Polypteridae; genus Polypterus; species Polypterus bichir. The sequence continues at coordinate 37,579,646 of JANRMT010062807.1, forward strand.
AACTTAAGCCAAATATCAAAGGGTTTCTTTAGAATGTGTCCAAGACAAATCTTTGCTCTTTGAAATAAGCATGAATGCTCTTTTACATTTGTAGAAGGTCAGCTGCATGACTTTGTTGATTTTTGTAAAAATGCCAGGATAACTATTCATGTTTAACACTAGAATCCCGGAAGCCTACGAAAAAACTTGTAATCTCGTCCCACCTTAAATCCGTTCGCACCTCTCCATTAGTGTCTTTTGTCTTGCAATTGTGTTGATCAATAGAAGCAGTAAGCAGCCTGCTATCCCATCCCCCCACCACCGGAGCGCATCTCTGGAAAAAAGTTCTCCCATTCTCAAGTCTTCTTTATCTGCGTGTGAGGTCCTGTGATTTGCATAGGATAATTTGGAACACATGCATTTCAAGTTTGTTCTGTTTCTACAATGATCGGATGACAGGAAATGCGAGAAACACAAGAAATTTTGAACAAATACCTAAAATAGAAACCTTTTTCATGTTATAGCACTAACAACAAAATTTTGACATGGAGTGTATAATGTGTGAAAACTGAAGTCCAAATATTAAATAAACACTTTCACATAAGGTACACGTATAGCAAAACAAATTCACTTTTATTCAAGGATATAACCAAAAAAATAGAAATCAGGTTAGGGTACTACATGGCTATGACCTCTTGAGTGGCGCAATGATAAAAACTCCTGACTCATAATCAAGAGGGATTGGGATCAAATGCGGGCATCCTCCAGAATTACCATATTGAGTAGGAGCTGCTCTTATTGTTACTATTGTACAATAAAAACATTCATTTGATCTGAGTTTGTAACAGCCAGTGTAATTGTATGATGGTTGTAAAGTTAGCATTTTTTTTTTATTTATTCAGTTTTATTTTCTCAGTAGTGTTCAAGCTCTCCCCGATCTGACACTGCTGTTTTCAGATAAAGACGTGCTATAACAGTGGTGAACTCAGATGAGGATGAGGGTTCTACATCGGAGAAAGAGAACAGAAGCCCTCACATATAAGAACAACACAGCTGCACCAGGCATAAAGGCAAAAGATGGCACCGTTTGGATGCAGCAAGAGCTCTGGCATCATCCTACCAGTCAGTCTGCCCAACACATGTCCTTCAAAGAAAAAGCAGGGTTTACAGAACTTCCCAAGGTATGTCCTGTGTGTGATTATGTTTTGTGATGGTCTTTATATAAAAAAAAATATTTATATGTTACTTATATAGTGAAAAGTCAAGCAAAATGACACCTTTTATTGGCTAACTATAATAATTACAATATGCAAGCTTTCGAGACAATTCAGGCCTCTTCTTCAGGCAAGTTATAATACAGAATCTGGAGTTCCCTGTGTTTATATACACACTAGGACAAGAAACAACATTTGTAAATCTTTAAGTGAGAAATCTTAAATGTAAAAAATTAATAGATTCCTTCAGGCTAGGGTTTATTTAACAAGAGAGAGAACAATGTATGGTCAAGATCTTTGGATAAGATAGCTGTCCAACAAAGACTTTTGATGTTTCTGTTGAGTTTTTCAATACAATGTGGGCCTGCAGACAGGTTGTCTGTGTCAGTCTGAGAGATGCAAACAATCCTCAGATCTGGCCATTAAACTCTTGTCTTTATTCAAACCATGTTGTAATGTATTAAATTTTAGCATGAGTTTAACTTCCCAATATTTGTATTGCATACACATAACAAGCTAACGAAGCATTGGCAGCCACTATGACCATCACTGTGAACTGAGAGCATTCCTGTTAACTCCTCTCATCTACATCATATGAGGAATGTGTGTTAAGAGACTCTTTTGGTATGAACATAGAATTCTTCCTCCCAGGGAGTCACTCTTTCATTCACTACAGTCCCATGTGAGTTGCTTCTGGTGTCCCACACTGACATGAAGATATCCCCTCTGGCTTTGAACAGGGCCTAATGATGATGTTTGGCACCTCATCTGAACTTTTGTTCCTTGCAATTGTTAGAAGGAAATACTAGAAGTCCAGAAAAGTTATTTATTTCTTGCCCTACAAAATGACGGGTTTGTGGTGTATCAGGAGCCAGATTTCCTTAATCAACAGAATTTTCCCACTAGAGATGAGTAGATGAAGAATTTCATCAAGAATCAAATAATTAGGGCTGAGAATGAATATGCTTTTAAGTGGCGTCATGTGTCAAATGTACGACATGGGTGAGCTCATTTTACAGTGTGTTTTTGTATTTCTCCACTATTTTTTTTCCTAGAATCTCCCATTGCTTCCAGGAGTTCTAAAATGCTGCAAAGTTACAGAGTGAACATGAGATATCAGAGAATGTGGTATTGAAATACAAATTCAGACTGATTTTGCACCTCTACTGATTACTGTAGTTAGGACCAGAAGGAGAAGAAAGACATTCTAGGGAAGAAACCTACTTTATTTCAGTAATGAAAACTTAAAAAAAAAAAAAGAAAAAAAATCATAAAAATAAATTAAATGATTAAGTGAGGGGATGGCATGCTGGTGCAGTAGGTAGCGCTGCTGCCTCGCAGTAAGGAGACCCAGGTTCGCTTCCCGGGTCCTCCCTGTGTGGAGTTTGCATGTTCTCCCCGTGTCTGCGTGGGTTTCCTCCAGGTACTCCGGTTTCCTCCCACAGTCCAAACACATGCAGGTTAGGTGCATTGGCGATTCTAAAATGTCCCGTGTGTGTGCGCCCCCTCTGGTGGGCTGGTGCCCTGCCCAGGGTTTGTTTCCTGCTGTGCGCCCTGTGTTATCTGGGATTGGCTCCAGCAGACCCCCATGACCCTGTAGTTTGGATATAGCGGGTTAGACAATGGATGAATGGATGGATGATTAACTGAGATACAAAACTAAAACTACACAAACCTACTACAGTACCTGAAAACACCAACTGAAATAAAATAATAAACTGTAAAAAATATTTTCATTTTTTTTGGCATTTCCAGACTTACTTTGTACATGCAAGCTAAGCCAGGCTATTTGCACATAGGTCACAGGACCCCCAAATTAATCAAAAATAATACATATTTGTTCTTTGTTTTTCAAAGACATATTTCTGTTGTGGGATTGGCTGTTGAAATCCTCTTTATCCCTAATTCACTCACTGATAGCTGCGTGCACGCCATCATCCCAGGGCTTACTCCTCTCTGGTGAGCTGCTGCAGTGTGGAAGCAGGGACCACTGAACATGGAGCATCTGAACATTAAACATGTTATAATATTGGCAGTTTTGTAACAATGCCACCCTATAATCCATAGATAGCTTAATACAGCTTGATTGAGTGTCAGTGAGTCAGTCAGTCATTTCCCAACCCACTTTATTCTAACTACAGGGTCACAGGGGTCTGCTGGAGCCAATCCCAGCCAACACAGGGCACAAGGCCGGAACAAACCCCCAGGAAGGGCACCAGCCCACTGCAGTTGATTGAATGCAAAGATAAATAATTTTTGTTACATCAAGCATATTATTAGCATAATGTGTCACTTTACATGCTATGATACTGGCTTAAAAAATATATGGTATTAAAAGAGGAATTGATTACTGAAGTGTGTTCTTTAAGCTCTGTGTTTTCATTTTTCTTTATTTTACAGATTAACTGTCAACTATTTTGAACATGTCTCCTCACCCTACACTTGCAAAACACCATTAATATGAAGTGTCCTTTTACTGATGTCACTTCCTCTCTTATCCTTTCCAGCAACACTGACTCCTTTGAGATGAGAACTGGACGCACTCCCAAAGGAGAGTTAAGCATACATGACGAGGCGAAAAGAAGCTGGGCTGAATGTACAGTGATGTGGCAGAGAACAATAGGCTTTGTTTTTGCCTGTCTGTTCTTCATGAACATGTAACTATTAAACAAATATTAATTAGTGCCAGAAGATCTATGCAAATCATAAAAACTTTTGAAAGCATTAAAATAACTTTTTGTGTATTGTTGTGATCTAGACACTGACATAAAAAGAAATATTGCTTCTTTAACCCTAATAGTGTTTTAATCCTGAAGTGGTAAAGAGGTGGAGTGGCCGAGATATAAAACAGATCAACACCTAGAAGTCTTTCAGTTATCCAAAGTAACAAAAATAAAAAGGTGTACTGAAATCTCACAGTCGGAAAAAAAAATTTATTCCAACACCTAAGGCATCTATAATATCAGTAAAAAACCAGAACTTCAACCTTAGAGGCATTCCATGATTAAAGTAAAGATCTTACTTAAATGTAATAACCTCCTTTCAGGTTCTCTGACAAAACTGACAAGATAGTTGACACTTCCTAAAAACCGCTTGATGAATCTCACAGATACTATTGAGCTAACAGAAGTACTGCAGACCTACGACTAAAATAAGACCCTTTACTTTTATTTTGTGGTCCAGCAGGCTGCTCAGAAGAACCGAAATGAGAAACACAACTCCTGTGTTTATAATTCAGTTACGCAAAAAAAGTTAACAAACATGTTTTTTTTTTATTTTAATGAATTTACTTATTAGAATATAACTAATAATCCTGTAGTCCATACCAGGTCCTAAAATTAATAAAAAACACTTGGGAGTTTTTCTTTGTCTGCTATATCATTTGCATCTTGCAAAAGATCAGGGAGGTGGAGTCTGAATGGACCCTGTAGTTGCAGAACAGCTTCCAGCACCATGGTGAAAATTTTATTTGGTGGTGGACACCAATGATGAGGAAACACTCAAGTTAAAGAACGAGTGGTACAAGCTTGACGATCGCTGTAGCACTGACTAAGTTGAAAACCTGTGTGAGCCAAGTTTGGTAAGGCTATGGAATATAACTTTTAGATGGTTTTGTAGAGGTCCTTGAAACCCATTTAACGGGTCTGAAAAGATACGTGGTATAGGATAAAGTGGACACTGCCCATTTTTCTTGATTTTAGCAGATTTAACAGGGGGGCAGAAATCAAGCTTCACCTTCTGCAAACTACATTTCACATTAAATGACTAAACTGCAGCTCTTGCCATATCTGTATCAGCCTGTACTTTATCTGATAATAAAGATGTAAATCAAAGTGGAACTGACATATCTGACGTTAAACTTCTTGAGACATGGAGGCAGCAGTTAGGCACCCAAGTTTAAAAAAAGAGCTTCAACTCCAGGATCAGTTAACAGTGCAGTTTCAAAATAACATGCCTATAAGCAGACACTACATCTGTAACTGGAAGGGACATTAATTCAATCACCAAAGTTTACACCTTCCTTCCAAGACTAGCTGCACTCATCTCTAATGGACACTCTCTGAAATGGCTGCTTACACTCTCTGAATAGCTGATGAGCTGCTCTCTCTTTGGGGAGCTGTAAATTGACAACCTTTTCTTTTTGTGGACCTGAAAGTTGAATTCCATTTTGTCAAGCCAATGGCCATTACTTCAAGAAGGGAACTTCAGCATTTAAAATCATCTAAATCCAGAAAGAGTGATGCTTTTCCCTTTGATGTTGCAGTGGACACAGAAAATAGCGAACTGAGAAAAGTATGGCACACCACGAACAAAGGAACATGTCACAAAGAGAAAGAGTGCACTCCAACGCAAGAAGAATCCTCCACTTGAACCCAGAGCAACAGCAGTAACAACTCCACACAACTTCAGACATCGTCCTTAAAGACTTGTATCATAAAACAGTTGATCTGTGCCAAGATAAATTAGAACTCTAAATAGCAGTAAAAAGCTGACTTCTTCTGTGTTATTAAAAATATTAGAAAGATTTATACAAGAACAGGCCATTCAGCCCAACAAAGTTCGCCAGTCCCATGCACTTAATTCTTCTAAAAAACAAGTCATGTTTTGAAAGTCCCTGAAAGTCCTACTGTTGACCACACTACGTGGTAGTATATTCGAAATGTCTATGGATCTCTGTATGAAAGAAACTGTATTTTTTATGTGAAATATACTCTTAATAAGTTTCCAACTGTGAGCCCATGTTGATGAACTCATTTTAAAGTAACAATCTCAATCCACTGGACTAATTTCCTTGATAATTTTAAACACTTCAGTCATGTCTCCACTTATTCTTGTTTTGCTTAAACTGAAGAGGCTTAGCTCTTTTAATGTTTCGTCATAATTCATCCTCTGTAGCCCTGGAATCAGCCTACTTGCTCTTCTCTGGACCTTTTCTAGCGCTGCTATGCTCTTTTTGAAGACTGGAGGCCAAAACTGCACACAGTACTGAAGATGAAGCCTCACCAGTGTGTTATAAAACTTGACAGCTTTAAAGCTTATGTGTATCTCTGTTTGTCTCGTCTGTCTTGTACCTACACCCGCCTGGATTTTTCACTCTGTGGGATTTCCCATTATTTATTAACACTTCACCACGGACATCTTATCATCATTTACTTTACTTTGAAGACACCCAGGCATAATAAACCTTGTAAATGGGGTCTTAGAGCATTAAATTAAAAGACAAGACATTAGAAATGAATATACAAATAAATCAGTATAAATACAACAAAAAAAAAATCACATGTAAAGATACCAAGCTAGTTTGATAATGATTTACGTAAATACAGGCAATATAATTTGTTTTCACAGCTCCTATGCCCTGAACACCACAGAGCAACATGTTTTTCAAACTGGGAGCAAATCAAATACAGAAAAAAAGAATGAAGTTTAACATGATGCTACTTTAGAGGTTCATTTATATATCTGAGCTTTTATAGTGTCAGAGGCATTTGCAAGCAGTAATGATCATTATAAATTTTAAAAGAAATATGTCACAATGATATATAACTAATTTATAACACACTAGAAAAAGCTTCGATGTTAAATACAACAAACTGTCAATATGCCAAACACAATCACACATCACTGTGCATTTACATTCTCAGAAGCAGAGAGAAAACAAAGAAATATTTACATATTTTAAAATAAAAACTAAGCAGTTCTATATCACTTATCTAAACTGTGTCTTTTATTTACCACATCATTGACTGTTTGAGAGTGTAACTGACATATAAAGTACATGAATAGTAAAGGCTGTCATGATAATAATCAAACCAGGTTACAGTTTCTTATAAAATATACAGTAATTCTGATGAGCTTAATATAAATGTCATAGAAAACCACCCAAATTAAACTCAGCTGAAATTTGAATACTAGTACTAGAAAAATAATAATTCATGTAATACAATATATGCAATGCTGCATAAAATTATACATTTTGTCTTAATGAAGACTTACAGTACTCCATGGACAAACAGAGAGAGCTAGACGTTTTTAGAATTTGGAATATAAAACAATAATAAGGATGACACAAAAGGCCAGCATCAGAAGATCTCAGACATTGCCTATGTTTGTATTGCACAAGAAGCATTAACAGTCATTTTGGAAAGTATTTAAAGTTAACAGCAAGGTTTTAAGGACGATGAGGAGCAGACCATTATGATGATACCTGCAGCACTGAATCTTCTAAGACCTGTAATCATATGTAGATATTATACTGATCTACTTTATCAAACTTACATTAATTACTTTAAAATACTCAGATGGGACTGGGTGTTAGAGAATTATTTTTTCCAGCATCCTCTCCTCTCTGGCTGCCTAATCACAGCAAATGTTACCAGATAAAAAATGAACTTTTACTAATTTAACTGCAAAAAACTAACAAATGATATGATTTCAATTGTACCTTTTTAACTATTTGTAAATCACATTGAGCTACACTTTTCTATAAAAATGTGTTACATAAATAAATGTTGTTTGAAGAATGCTGTCTGCTAATGGGAATAAAAGAAACAAAAACCAACCTAACTATTAAGTTGAAACGAGTGACAGAGAAAGAAAAGCCACAATCAACAGAGTAGTGGTGCTTGATTGCTTTTCTCCTCTGAAGCAGCACAGGTCATTTGCATAGACACGCCTCTTTGTGCCTTAATCACCACCTGACTGCTTTATCAGGGTTTAAAGCTTCCTGACTGAGACACACTGACAAGGATCTAAAGTAACAATGTCACCTCTTTTGATGGTCCTCTGCACCATTGTCTTCTTCACTCATGGTATGAGTATGTATATATATTTATTATGTATTATGTATATATATTTATTTCTTTACACAATATTCCTTAAATTTCTAAAAGTAAATACATATTCTAATGCATTTTACGGTATCATTTATTGATTATAGGAAATATGGTTTAAAGACATGAAAAGTAATAACTGTAAGATTTTTTTA
>JANRMT010062807.1:37595486-37605860 GCA_026402145.1 Polypterus bichir lapradei
TTTGTGTTTTTATGTCAAATTAAAATAACATTAATGTCACTGTGTCATTAGAAAAACTTCCTCTGTTTCGAGTATTATTGATAGCCTAAATCAGCAAAAATCACAGACATGTAAGAAAGTGGTGACAGAATGGAGTCTTTTGTAGAGTATCGGCACATACGCTGACACATATTTATAGGAAGTCACTGCACACTGGAGAGATTCTGAAGGACTGGAAAATGGCAAATATCATCTTGTTATATAAAAATGGTGACAGGGCAGATCCAAACAACTACAGGCCAGTAATCTTAACATGCATCACAGGAAAATTAATGGAAGGAATTATTAAGGATAAGATTGAGCAACACCTGGCAAGGACAGGAGTTATTCTGAACAGTCAGCATGGGTTCAGAAGAGGGAGGTCGTGTTTTACTAACATGCTGGAATTCTATGAGGAGGCAACAAAAGGATATGATCAAAGTGGAGCTTATGATATTATTTATCTTGACTTTCAGAAAGCATTTGATAAGGTGCCACATGAGAGGTTGGGCATCAAATTAAAAGAAGTGGGAGTTCAGGGAGATGTTTGTAGATGGGTTATGAATTGGCTCAGACACAGGAAGTAGAGGGTGATGGTGTGAGGACCCAAATCAGAATTGGCCGATGCTAAGAGTGGTCTTCCACAGGGGTCAGTGCTAGCGCTGCTGTTATTTTTAATATATATAAATGATTTAGATATGAATGTAAGTAATAAGCTGCTTAATTTTACAGATGATACCAAGATAGGTGGATTACCAGATTATTTGGAATTTGTTAAATCATTACAGAAGGACTTGGGTAGAATACAGGGTTGGACAGAGTTATGGCAGATGAAATGTAATTTCAGTAAATGTAAAGTGTGTCACATAGGAAGTAAAAATGTTAGGTTAGAATACACAATGGGCAGTTGGAAAATCGAGAGTACAACTTATGAGAAAAATTTAGGAGTCATAGTCGACTCTAAGCTATCGACTTCCAGACAGTGTTGAGAAGGCATAAAGAAGGCTAACAGAATATTAGGATATATAGCACGATGTGTGGAATACAAGTCCAAAGAGGTTCTTCTCAACCTTTATAACACACTGGTGAGGCCTCATCTGGAGTACTGTGTACAGTTTTGGTCTCCAGGCTACAAAAAGGACATAGCAGCACTAGAAAAGGTCCAGAGAAGAGCGACTAGGCTGATTTCAGGTCTACAGGGTTTGAATTATGAGGAAAGATTAAAAGAGCTGAGCCTTTACAGTTTAAGCAAAAGAAGATTAAGAGGTGACATGATTGAAGTGTTTCAAATTATCAAGGGAACCAGTACAGTGGATTTATTTTTAAAAGGGTTCATCAAGAACACAGGGACACAGTTGGAAACATGTAAAGGGTAAATTTCGCACAAATATTAGGAAGTTTTTCTTTACTCAAATAACAATAGACACTTGGAATATGCTACCAAGTAGTGTGGTAGACACTAAGACGTTAGGGACTTTCAAAACTCGACTTGATGTTATTTTGGAAGAAATAAGTGGATTGGACTGGTGAGTTTTGCTGGGCTAAATGGCCTGTTCTCATGTATAGTGTTCTAATGTTCTAATATAATACATCCACACTCACTTAACTTGGATAGTTTAGAGACATAATTTCTTTTTCTGATTCCACTTACTGCATAATGCCATATCAAACCCAAAGAATTAACCCACCCTGGATGGAATGCCTTTCGATAATAAAGCTCACAAACACATCAGACCAATTTGGAGTCTCCATTTAAGCTTACCAACAAATCTTTGGAGTTGAGCTGGAGTACTTGGATGAAGAAATGCAGACACAAGGAGAAAATGCAAATTCTACAAGCTGAGATTTGATTATTGAACTTTTACATCACTGTGCTACCCATAAAAGATAAAGTAAAAAACTAACAATTCTCTGTGATAGCACTGTGCAACAATTCCTTTTGTGGAAAAAACGTTGCTCTATCTTCAAAGAAGACAATCAAGAAGCCCAGATGAGAATGTAGAACATTTCTTTATTTAGACAGAGTTATGCGCAAATGTCTCAGTCCATGTAGTGTGAAATCAAATAAACAATTCATCTACTTTTTTACTTTTCTATTAACAACACCTCATTTCACTCTTATATTTGGAACTTTATCTCCTCCTCCAATCAACTAACGCCACAAGTCATTTCTGACACATGTTGACTCTCCCTTTGATCTGAACTCTGCTTCAAAGGAGGGGTGTTTGGGCTTTCCCATTAGTTTATCCTCGCTTTATAAAGGAGTGTTTGTTATTCATTTACCTAATCCTAAAAGGCTGTGACAGGTCGGGTGCAATATAGTGCCTTTTATCAATATATATGGTGGACCACCAGGGCACGTATAGCTGCCCTAACCCCAACACAGACAAGCAGAACACAAATTGTCACACAGCACACTTTTATTTATAGGGTGGGAAGCATTTTCTTCGCTCCCCACAAGAGCACAATGTCCACAAGACAAATCACAGTCTTTTTGTTCTATCTTTCTCTCCGCTTCCACTCCTCTACCAGCAAGCTTTATCCACATCCTCCTGAATTTGCCTACATGAATGGAGTGGGGCGGCTCATTTGATTCTGCTCCTAGGAGTGCTCCAACTGGCTCATCAGTATTACCTGGAATCACTCCCAGGTGTGGTGGAAGTCCATTATAGGGCTCTGAAGCTCCCCCTGGTGTCCCTGCCCCCCCCCCCCCAAAAACCAAACAGGGTTATGCCAAACTCCAAGTACTTACGTGGCCTGCGGAAATCCGAAGTGCCACAGCCGCCCAGGAGGGCTGCCCTCTAGCGCCCCAGGGGAGGTAGTGCCTCAGAGATTCTTCTAAATTGGCCAAATTATCAGTAAATAATTCAACAAACAAGGGCGAATGCAAACGCAACAAATTAGCTGATCAAAATTACTCCTGAAATGTGATTCAACCATACAATTTATTGTGTTATACATCTATTTTAAATGCACACATTTTCAGTTTATGCCCATCAATACATACTTAATTACTCATAATGACAAAATGAACAGATTTGCAAATTTAAATTAAAATCAAAAACTGAAATCTCTGATTCATGTAAATATTTAGACCCTTTGTAGAAGTTCCTTTTTCGTCAATTACAGTTTCAAGCCGTCTTGCGTAAGTCTCTATCAGCTTTGCACATCTGGAATTGGGCAGTTTATCCCATTCTTTCTGGTAGATACTCTCAAGCTTCATTAGGCCGAGTGGGACGTGTCTGTTAATTTCCATCTTCAGGTCTCTACACACATGATGTTCTATAGGGTTTCATTCTGGGCTTTGGCTCAGCCATTCAAGGACAGTCAGTGACGTCCCCTGAAGCCACTCCAGTGTTGTCTTGCCATGTATGTTTCAGGTCATTGTTGTGCTAAAAGGTGGATCATCACCCCAGTCTGAGGTTACATGCACTGTGGCACAGGTTTTATTTTAGGTCCTCTTTGTATTTGTCTTCCCTCAATTCTTACCAGTCTCTCTATCCCTTTGGCTGAGAAGCCCCCATAGCATGATGCTGCCCCCACCATGCTTCACTGTAGAGATGGAATTAGGCAGGTGATGAGCAGAACCTGGTCTATTCATGACATAATGCTTGGATTTCTACTCAGAGAGTTAAATTTTTGTCAATTCAGTACAGAAAGTCTTTTTTCCTCATGCTCTTAGAGTACAAATGGGATGTCAAAAGCTTTTTACTTGGGTGGCTTCTTTCTACCCACTCTACCATAAATGTGTGACTGATGGAGTGCTGGTGAGGTGGTCATCCTTCAGACAGACTCTCTCTTCTCAGCCGAGAACTTTTGAAGCTCTATTAGAGTGGCCACTGGGGTCTTGGTTATCACCTTGTCCATGGCCCTTCTCACCTTAATACTCAGTTTGGAAAGATGGACAACTCTAGGAGGTGTCAAGGTGGTTCCAAATTTCTTTCATTTCACAATTACCTGACGTCACTGTGTTCCTGGGAACACCTAAACCTATGGAAATGGTTTTGTATCCTTGTCTTGATCAACGCCTCACCACAATTTTTTCTCTGAGGGTTACGCTGAGCTCCTTGGACTTCATGGCTAATAATTCATACGGATATGAAATGTGAATTGTAGGAGATTCAGAGGTAAAAGTGTGCCTTTCTAAACAATGTCCAATTGATTTACTTTTCCTATAGTGAACTTCAATCAAATTATAGAAACAGTCAGTCAGTCAGTAATTTTCCAACCCGCTATATCCTAACACAGCCATTCCCAGCCAGCACAGGGCGCAAGGCAGGAACAAACCCTGGGCAGGGTGCCAGGCAACTGCAGGTTATAGAAACATCTCATAGAAAATAAAAGCAGACCAGTTGAATCAGGCCATGACTTGGAGTGCTACAGCAAAGGGTATGAAGACTTACTGTACATGAAGGAGAGATTTCAGTTGTTGATTTTTAAATAAATTTGCAATCCTTCCTGCAAGCGTGTTTTTGCATTGTCATTGTTGATTGCTGAATGTACATTAATGTGAAAAAAATGCAAAAATGTATTAATGGAAAATTAAACCTACAACACAAAAAAAGTGTGTAGAAAGTGAAGGGATCCGAATACTTTCTGAATCCTATGTAAGCAAGTAAAAGGCTTAAGGGGGCATTGCAGCACCCCAAACCTCAGAAACAATCTCAAAGGTGGAAGTCCCAGTTTAAATAAAAGGTTTACTTGCACAAATATCTTTAAGAAACACTTCAACGATGACACAAACACAACACGATTTTTCTTTCTTTTTTTTTTTCTTCTTTCAGTCCTCCAGTAGAGTTTTGTCCTCTTCCTCTTCTTATGTTATGAATGACACAATGGTGGCACTGCTGCCTTGCATTATTGAGGACAGGGTTCCCATTCCAGGTGGCCCCTGTGTGAAGTCTGCAAGTCGTTTTTGTGTCCATGTGGCTTTCCTCCATGTTCTCCAGATTCCTCCAAAGGACATGCAGGTTACAGTATGTAAACCGGTGATGCTAAACCGACAACTGATATGTGTGTGTTTCTGTGTGAGTGTGTGTGTGTGTGTGTGTTCAACCTGCAATCATCTGGTGTCTTGTCCAAAGACTGTTCTTGCTTTAAGCCAGATGTTTTCTGGAATATGTTTCAGCTTCCCTGCAATCCTGATGTGGATAAGATGGTTAGAAAATAGATAGATGGAAAATATGTTTTATATATAATGTTTTTATTCATATCCCAAGGCCTGTTGTTGGGTTCATCTACATCAGCAATCTTTACTTTATACTGCAATGCACTATATTATGTGGGAAGCACTTGAACTTATATTGCTGAAAAAAACAAAACAAAGCAAAAACAGAACAAAGGCAAACATGGTTAGCATTTTTTATAGCAATTTCATTTTTTGACAAGAGCAAAAAGATTCAGTTAGTGCGACAGCCAAGCCATAATCACATATACAGCTAGACAGGTCAGGTCACTGAGTGTTCAGGATAAAAATGATATTCAGCCTTCCTTAGTTCAAAATGAGTGAGGCTTTGATAAAACCACAAAATGGCAGATGCATGAATTCTCCTTTCTCTCAGTTCATTGTTGAGCACACCCTCACTTCATTAACTTTGTTTCTTCCCCATTCAGGATTTGCATACTGACGTCTCTCCTTAAAGCTGCTTGAGACATAAAGAGTGGAGTCACTGAGATCGAGTCAGTTAAGCCTGTCTCTAAGACACAGTGGAGATGGATTTCTCACTTCTGTTTTTGGTGACCTTCTTTGTGTTGTTTGAAGGTGAGGTCTAGAAATAAATAAATTATCACACCTGTTATGTGAATTCTACTAAGTAGTACTGTAATTGTATTTATGTCTAAAAGATAAACTAATTGTACTTTAGTTAATCTCTTCAATTCTCTTCTATCCAGGGTCCTGTGGAGATATTATCATGACTCAGTCTCCCTCAAGTCTCTCTGCACGGCCAGGAGAAACTGTCAGCTTAAATTGTAAAACCAGCAGTACAATTTTGTATAACAGTAAAAACTACCTGGCCTGGTATCAACAGAAATCAGGAGAAGCTCCAAAACTCCTGATTTATTACGCTAGCACTCTGCAGTCTGGGATCTCAAGTCGCTTCAGTGGCAGTGGCTCTGGACTTGACTACACGCTGACCATCAGTAACGTGCAGCCTGAAGATGCAGGACATTACTACTGTAAGCAGAGCCGCAGCTGGCCTCTCACACAGTGACACAGAGCCGTACAAAAACTCACTTGACTTGTCTGAGCAGCTGCTGTTCTTAATTTTGCTGGTGCTGAGAGAAACTGTAAGTGACAGGGTTGGCAGACAAAGTTGACAGAAACAAAATAAGAAACAGAGAACAGAAAGAGAGTCTTCTGATCATAACATATTACAGAAAAGCCAACATATGAGAAAATGACCCAATCCTGAAAACCTTTAGGGTAAAGAAATAATATCCTGAAATACATCTATATTACTAGCTGTGTTAGTTGTCTTTGCCTGGAAAATTTCATAAGGTAATGGAACTTAGTTATATTGCCGTTGGTTATTTGAAAGTATTGCAAGTACTTTGTAAATACTTTAAAATGTGTACAGTACTGGTAGTTTGTTTTTTTTTTAATAAAAAACTAATATTACTAGCAGGAAGTGTGGAATAGTGGTCAAGGCTTCAGACTTCTAACCTTGTGGTTCAAATCCTGGTACTGACACTGTGTGATGATGAGCCGGTCACTGTACCTTTATGTCTTCTAATTGGAAAAAGAAATTAAACCAACTGTATCTCAAATGTTATCAGTTATCTTTAATAAAAACACCATAGAAATAATTAATAATAATATTATCAGTTCACTGGAGCAGCGTACTCTTAAACATCCATCCATCCATTATCCAACCTGCTATATCCTAACTACAGGGTCACGAGGGTCTGCTGAAGCCAATCCCAGCCAACACAGGCCACAAGGCAGGAAACAAACCCCGAATGGGGCACCAGCCCACCGCAGGGTGCACATACACACCAAGTACATTCTAGGGACAATTTAGAATCACCATTGCACCTAACCTGCATGTCTTTGGACTGTGGAAGGAATCCAGAGCACCTGGAGGAAACCCACACAGACACGGGGAGAACATGCAAACTCCACGCAGGGAGGACCCGGGAAGCAAACCTGGGTCTCCTAACTGCGAAGCAGCAGTTTTACTCACTGTGCCACCGTGCTGCCCACTCTTAGTCATCCTATACACATTTGTTCATGCATTAAACATTCCTGTATTAGATCAAGTTCTACTTTCTGTATTTAAACTTTAGGTAATATAAAGATGCAAGCTTATTTTTTTTAATTGTGCACAACTATGTCTGCTGATTTTTTTTTTTTTTTTCAAATTCACAAAAGGTTATTCTTTTGAAAAGAATTGACGTATCTCACAATGATACAGCTTTTTAAAAATTTAAAAGAATGTAATCGTTGTTGTAATAGAATCTATTTCAAAGATAATTTTTTCCTATATTTTTTGAATTTTCACTGGTTGTATTGATTGCCAAGGCGTTTTGCTTTGTCTGAACTAGAATATACAATGTGCAAAGGTTCCATCCTGAGCACCTGTTATGCTGTACTCTATATAATAAAAATTAAGAGTGAAGGAGTCATGTTAAATTACATCACTTTTGTGTTTTTATGTCAAATTAAAATAACATTAATGTCACTGTGTCATTAGAAAAACTTCCTCTGTTTCGAGTATTATTGATAGCCTAAATCAGCAAAAATCACAGACATGTAAGAAAGTGGTGACAGAATGGAGTCTTTTGTAGAGTATCGGCACATACGCTGACACATATTTATAGGAAGTCACTGCACACTGGAGAGATTCTGAAGGACTGGAAAATGGCAAATATCATCTTGTTATATAAAAATGGTGACAGGGCAGATCCAAACAACTACAGGCCAGTAATCTTAACATGCATCACAGGAAAATTAATGGAAGGAATTATTAAGGATAAGATTGAGCAACACCTGGCAAGGACAGGAGTTATTCTGAACAGTCAGCATGGGTTCAGAAGAGGGAGGTCGTGTTTTACTAACATGCTGGAATTCTATGAGGAGGCAACAAAAGGATATGATCAAAGTGGAGCTTATGATATTATTTATCTTGACTTTCAGAAAGCATTTGATAAGGTGCCACATGAGAGGTTGGGCATCAAATTAAAAGAAGTGGGAGTTCAGGGAGATGTTTGTAGATGGGTTATGAATTGGCTCAGACACAGGAAGTAGAGGGTGATGGTGTGAGGACCCAAATCAGAATTGGCCGATGCTAAGAGTGGTCTTCCACAGGGGTCAGTGCTAGCGCTGCTGTTATTTTTAATATATATAAATGATTTAGATATGAATGTAAGTAATAAGCTGCTTAATTTTACAGATGATACCAAGATAGGTGGATTACCAGATTATTTGGAATTTGTTAAATCATTACAGAAGGACTTGGGTAGAATACAGGGTTGGACAGAGTTATGGCAGATGAAATGTAATTTCAGTAAATGTAAAGTGTGTCACATAGGAAGTAAAAATGTTAGGTTAGAATACACAATGGGCAGTTGGAAAATCGAGAGTACAACTTATGAGAAAAATTTAGGAGTCATAGTCGACTCTAAGCTATCGACTTCCAGACAGTGTTGAGAAGGCATAAAGAAGGCTAACAGAATATTAGGATATATAGCACGATGTGTGGAATACAAGTCCAAAGAGGTTCTTCTCAACCTTTATAACACACTGGTGAGGCCTCATCTGGAGTACTGTGTACAGTTTTGGTCTCCAGGCTACAAAAAGGACATAGCAGCACTAGAAAAGGTCCAGAGAAGAGCGACTAGGCTGATTTCAGGTCTACAGGGTTTGAATTATGAGGAAAGATTAAAAGAGCTGAGCCTTTACAGTTTAAGCAAAAGAAGATTAAGAGGTGACATGATTGAAGTGTTTCAAATTATCAAGGGAACCAGTACAGTGGATTTATTTTTAAAAGGGTTCATCAAGAACACAGGGACACAGTTGGAAACATGTAAAGGGTAAATTTCGCACAAATATTAGGAAGTTTTTCTTTACTCAAATAACAATAGACACTTGGAATATGCTACCAAGTAGTGTGGTAGACACTAAGACGTTAGGGACTTTCAAAACTCGACTTGATGTTATTTTGGAAGAAATAAGTGGATTGGACTGGTGAGTTTTGCTGGGCTAAATGGCCTGTTCTCATGTATAGTGTTCTAATGTTCTAATATAATACATCCACACTCACTTAACTTGGATAGTTTAGAGACATAATTTCTTTTTCTGATTCCACTTACTGCATAATGCCATATCAAACCCAAAGAATTAACCCACCCTGGATGGAATGCCTTTCGATAATAAAGCTCACAAACACATCAGACCAATTTGGAGTCTCCATTTAAGCTTACCAACAAATCTTTGGAGTTGAGCTGGAGTACTTGGATGAAGAAATGCAGACACAAGGAGAAAATGCAAATTCTACAAGCTGAGATTTGATTATTGAACTTTTACATCACTGTGCTACCCATAAAAGATAAAGTAAAAAACTAACAATTCTCTGTGATAGCACTGTGCAACAATTCCTTTTGTGGAAAAAACGTTGCTCTATCTTCAAAGAAGACAATCAAGAAGCCCAGATGAGAATGTAGAACATTTCTTTATTTAGACAGAGTTATGCGCAAATGTCTCAGTCCATGTAGTGTGAAATCAAATAAACAATTCATCTACTTTTTTACTTTTCTATTAACAACACCTCATTTCACTCTTATATTTGGAACTTTATCTCCTCCTCCAATCAACTAACGCCACAAGTCATTTCTGACACATGTTGACTCTCCCTTTGATCTGAACTCTGCTTCAAAGGAGGGGTGTTTGGGCTTTCCCATTAGTTTATCCTCGCTTTATAAAGGAGTGTTTGTTATTCATTTACCTAATCCTAAAAGGCTGTGACAGGTCGGGTGCAATATAGTGCCTTTTATCAATATATATGGTGGACCACCAGGGCACGTATAGCTGCCCTAACCCCAACACAGACAAGCAGAACACAAATTGTCACACAGCACACTTTTATTTATAGGGTGGGAAGCATTTTCTTCGCTCCCCACAAGAGCACAATGTCCACAAGACAAATCACAGTCTTTTTGTTCTATCTTTCTCTCCGCTTCCACTCCTCTACCAGCAAGCTTTATCCACATCCTCCTGAATTTGCCTACATGAATGGAGTGGGGCGGCTCATTTGATTCTGCTCCTAGGAGTGCTCCAACTGGCTCATCAGTATTACCTGGAATCACTCCCAGGTGTGGTGGAAGTCCATTATAGGGCTCTGAAGCTCCCCCTGGTGT
>JANRMT010062807.1:37605960-37616323 GCA_026402145.1 Polypterus bichir lapradei
AGTCTTTTGTAGAGTATCGGCACATACGCTGACACATATTTATAGGAGGTCACTGCACACTGGAGAGATTCTGAAGGACTGGAAAATGGCAAATAACATCCCATTATATAAAAAGGGTGACAGGGCAGAGCCAAGCAACTACAGCCTAGTAAGCTTAACATGCATCACAGGAAAATTAATGGAAGGATTTATTAAGAATAACATTGAGTAACACCTGGCAAGGACAGGAGTTATTTTGAACAGTCAGCATGGGTTCAGAAGAGGGAGGTCGTGTTTTACTAACATGCTGGAATTCTATGAGGAGGCAACAAAAGGATATGATCAAAGTGGAGCTTATGATATTATTTATCTGGACTTTCAGAAAGCATTTGATAAGGTGACACATGAGATGTTGGGCATCAAATTAAAAGAAGTGGGAGTTCAGGGTGATGTTTGTAGATGGGTTAAGAATTGGCTCAGACACAGAAAGTAGAGGGTGATGGTGTGAGGACCCAAATCAGAATTGGCCGATGCTAAGAGTGGTCTTCCACAGGGGTCAGTGCTAGCGCTGCTGTTATTTTTAATATATATAAATGATTTAGATATGAATGTAAGTAATAAGCTGCTTAAGTTTACAGATGATACCAAGATAAGTGGATTACCAGATTATTTGGAATTTGTTAAATCATTACAGAAGGACTTGGGTAGAATACAGGGTTGGACAGAGTTATGGCAGATGAAATGTAATGTCAGTAAATGTAAAGTGTGTCACATAGGAAGTAAAAATGTTAGGTTAGAATACACAATGGGCAGTTGGAAAATCGAGAGTACAACTTATGAGAAAAATTTAGGAGTCATAGTGGACTCTAAGCTATCGACTTCCAGACAGTGTTGAGAAGGCATAAAGAAGGCTAACAGAATATTAGGATATATAGCACGATGTGTGGAATACAAGTCCAAAGAGGTACTGCTCAACCTTTATAACACACTGGTAATGCCTCATCTGGAGTACTGTGTGCGGTTTTGGTCTCCAGGCTACAAAAAGGACATAGCAGCACTAGAAAAGGTCCAGAGAAGAGCAACTAGGCTGATTCCAGGTCTACAGGATTTGAAGTTCACAGATCTTCACAACTCAGCAGCTCCGCTGAACAGCCAATTGGATTGCACATTTTTGTCACTTGGATTACTTGACTTGCGTCAGATAACTCCTCCCACAACCCTAATCTTAACCACAGTGTAACTGAGCATAACACATAATATCACTGGCGTATACTGTAAAGCAACAACCTTCTTAATGAAGTAGAGCTCAGGAGGTCCACAGATTAACATTGTAGTCAGTCACTTATTGTCATCAACTTCCATTAACAAGCTGAGAGAAGGTTTCAAGTCAGTATCAGTCAGGAGCACAGAAAAGAAAAAAGTAAAATGAAAGCATGAAGAAACAGTTTTTGCTACATTTACAGACATGTTTTAGAAGTCTACATTTGTCCAACTTACAGTAAGCTAGCTAATATTACCTCAGTTACTACTACATTAAAGTTATCAGTTTACTGGAGAAGCATTGGATTAACAGTAGCATTATGTGTGATATCGAGTGTTTAAGAGATATTATCTGTTCTCACAGTACCTACCTGACACATGGATGAGAATTATTTATTACAGGAATATAAGCCTCAGGACCTGCACACGTTGTTAAAGGCTGCTATTGTTAGTTGACATATGAAGTACTCTGAGTGTGGCTGCATTGAGCTCATGTTTGTAAATTTTACCAACACACAAGAAATTCTCTGGCTTACTAGTTAGTCATTGGCTGAATTGTGGGACAGTACCACACAACAACTTGGACATCCAAAAAGAACAATTAGTTCAGATGAACCTCAACAGTTGGTTAATTTGAAAACTTCAGCTCAGTAAGACATACTTGAGGTTATGCAGGGCGCAAGAACATTTAAGCTTCTTGGAGATCATCAACATCAACTCAGACCTTTTATAGAAGCTGTCGTGTGATGACCTAATAGATGACTTTGGCTTTAAAAATTGTAGATGTGTGTTGTTTTGATAGGCAACAAAGAGACTGAGGAAACCCCAAAACATTCACTTTTAAGTTTTGATTATATTGATAAAAGTATTCGTATTTGATGTTAAAAGTTAAAGTTAAGTTTGTGATGTTTGCTTTCTTTGTTTATTTATTCAGTCAGTCAGTCATTGTCAAACCCGCTATTTCTTAACTACAGGGTCATTGGGGTCTGCTGGAACCAATCCCAGCCAGCACAGGGCGCAAGACAGGAACAAACCCCGGGCAGGGAGCCAGCCCACTGCAGGGCACACACACATCAAGCACACACGAAGGACAATTTAAGATCGCCAATGCACCTAACCTGCATGTCTTTGGACTGTGGGAAGAAACCGGAGCACCCTGAGGAAACCCACGCAGACATAGGGAGAACATGCAGAATGTTTATTCATTATTTATTTATGTTTTTGTTGTTCAAATTAAATATTCATGTAATAGATTCAGGGAGCAGCAGGGTGAGTGGGCCGGAGGACCCAAGAAGATTCTGCCTATGGCCCTGGTTTGGCTAGGGGCAGCAGTGCCTATAACAGAACTGCTTGGAGAGAGAACAGCAGGGAACTAAAGCAAACTAAACAAGCCAAAAAAAAGGTATCCCAGACATAGTAACGAAAACAGCTTTGCCCCAAGGTATTAAGACAGGATTACGATTGCTTCAATTATAAAGAAATAATCCAAATACTTATATAAACATACCAAGAAAATGTAAAGATAAAAAATAAAAATAAAATAAATAATAACTAATAAATTAAAATATTAGTAATAAATTCATAATACAAAAAATTGAGAAAAGCAATATATTGAAAGAGAAGAAGTCATGTTCCATAGTAAAATGAACTTTAGCATGACAGTGTGCTGTGGACAAACCTGGATGGGAGGGTTACAGTGTATTAGAATCTCAACTGATTGACACGGATGAGCGAGAAGGCCAGCATTAGATGATTTCTGGTACCACTTACATTAGATAAGGTGAAACAAATGTGAAAAGGCACTGTATAACAAAAGATTGTTTTAAAAAGTAAACAGAGGAGAAGATATGTTGTCCAAACACAAAGAGAAAGAGCAGAAACTGCTTGTTGAGATGAACCTGAATGACAGAAAAGAGAAGTTGCAGTGGAGCAGTGGAGCTTGACTGAACTGAGGAAGGTGATTTGCATAGACACGCCCCTTAGTGTCTAAGTGCCCTCCTGACTGCACTGGCTGTGTTTATAGCCTCTGAGTGAGGCAGACTGACAAGGATCTGAAGTGACAATGTCGCCTCTTGTGCCGCTCCTCTGCATCTTTGTCTTCTTCACTCATGGTATGAGAATTGATTGAAAATGTAACATTTATATATCCTTGGAAAGAAGGGCTTCCTAAAAAAAAATAATTATACATGTAATTCTATTTATTAATAGGTTTTCTTACAATGTCATATATGAATCATATGCAGTATAGTTTAATGATATATATATATATATATATATATATATAATGTAAAATTATCTTTTATGTAAAATTATCTTTTATTTCTCAGAATGCAATGGAGAGATATCTGTGACCCAGACACCAAACGTTAAATCAACAAGGCCAGGAGAAGATGTTACTATTAATTGTAAAACGAGTAAATCAGTATACTCTTCCAGTTATGGTTATAACTTATTGTCTTGGTACCACCAGAGACCCAATGAGGCTCCTAAACCGATTATCTATTATGCAAGCAATCTTCAGTCTGGGATTCCAAATCGCTTCAGTGGGAGTGGATCAGGGACTGACTTCACTCTGACCATCCGTGGAGCTCAACCTGAAGATGCAGGACATTATTACTGTCAGCAGGGAGTGGAGCTCCCTCACACAGTTACAGATACCCGTAGAAAAACCTGCCCTGCTCAGTGGCACACGTGCAGCCAGTCTTACCACAGATTCTAAGACGGAAGTCACTGAACTGATACATGAAGACAAAGAAACTTAAAAAAAGTATTAAAAAAAAAAAATCAACTCCAAACAAGTTTTTTAGAAATACTGAAACCTGAAATAAACTGAATTCAACATAACTGTATGGAACTACATTAAGTAAACAATAGACAGGCAGAATATTTCTTCTGTCATAAGTTACTTCTAATAAAATATGCCATACTTTTAGTAATATGATAAGCAGTTATAATATCTGATCCTCCTAGGATTGTTATCTGATGGTGGTACTTGTACACCACATTGAGTTGTGTTCTCTGGACATGTTGTCTGTGCCTCTGATAGGATTACCTTTTGCAAATTGGTCTAATGGGTGAACGTGATAAATTATCTATACTAATAAAAGGCAAAGCCCTCACTGACTCACTCACTCACTCACTCACTCACTCACTCACTCACTCACTCACTGACTGACTGACTCATCACTAATTCTCCAACTTCCCGTGTAGGTAGAAGGCTGAAATTTGGCAGGCTCATTCCTTACAGCTTCATTACCAAAGTTGGGCAGGTTTCATTTCGAAATTCTACGCGTAATGGTCATAACTGGAAGGTATTTTTCTCCATTTACTGTAATGGAGTTGAGCTTGAAAGCCGTGGGGGCGGAGTTTCATGTGACATCATCACGCCGCCCACGTAATCACGTGAACTGACTGTCAACGCACTATGTAGAAAACCAGGAAGAGCTCCAAAATACGCTGAAGAAAACATGCATTATATAATTGAGAAGGCAGCGAAACAATAAGAAGCGAGTGAGTGACATATACTACCATATTCATCAGTGCAGCTACTTCGGAAACAAAGCAAGGTATAAACCTAAACTTTAAATTAAGTTAATAGACAGGCTGCCGCTGGTGTTTTTCATGCCCACGGGTAATGTGGGATACAAGTTTAATGAGAAAACGCAGGATATAAACGAGAGTTTTGATCACTTTGTAACTAAGTTAAAATTGCAGGTGAAGGGGTGTGCTTATGCAAATTCCGAGAGACTGTGTTTGTGGGGGATTGACAGTTAAGGCAGGTGGAGGAGTCACGTCATCATATCCCCTCCCATTTACCTCATTTCGCTCTGAGCTGAGCTCCGCGGCTAACGCCGTCTTCCGAAGCAACTTCGTCACACTGCCACCTAAAGTCAAAACTTAAATATATAAAGTCAGCGTCGGAATATATAAACTCAGCGCTGGAATATATAAAGTCAGCGTCGGAATATATTGTCACGCTTGGGTCACAGATTTGCACAGAGACACAGGAGGTCATAGAAACAAGAAGGGTTTTTATTCAAACACTGCAAACACATGAGCTTAAACGTGCTCCATGACAAGTCAGAGATGTCAGTTCCACTAGGAGCAGAGAGATAGAGCGATAAAAGCAAGCAAACAATCAATTTTCAACTGACAGGCGCTGCACAAGGCTTTTAAGTTAGTGGAGTATCACGCGAGGTTTGCATTACGCGTTATGGCGCAAGTGAGAAAGTAAGGAGCAATGTGAGGGTAGTCTGTGTTTCAGGGGTTGTGGTTTTCCCAGAGGCGTCTGTATCTTCTTGGGGTGCGATCAGCCCTCCAGCTCACACCCTCCCCCTCAGCTTTATTCACATTTCCGTGAATCAAGCGACTCTCTGTACCAGGTTCATTTAGTCTTGATAATACGTCTGCGTTGACGTCTTCAGAACCTGGTTGATGTTTTACTGTGAAACGGTAAAAGTTGTAAGCCCAGAAACCCTCTCATGAGGCGAGAGTTTGTATCTTTCTGTCGGTATGACCATTGAAGTGGAGCATGATCAGTTACCAAAGTGAAGTTTCGTCCCCACACGTAATAGCGAAGCCCTCCAGCTCACAATATAAAGTAAGCGTTGGAATATATAAAGTCAAAACTTCAATATATAAAGTCATTGTCGGAATATACAAAGTCAGTGCTGCAATATCCATCCATTTCCCAACCCGTTGAATCCGACCACAGGGTCACGGGGGTCTGCTGGAGCCAATCCCAGCCAACACTGGGTGCAAGGCAGGAACCAATCCTGAGCAGGGCAAATGCATCATTTTCAAAACATTAACCGAACAGTGTTTTTTTAATTTATTTTTCTGAATACGTTTTTGTTAACTTACTTCAGTTCAGAGTCGTTTCAATCAATATATTTTGACTTTGAGTTTATATATTCAGGAATGAGTTTATATACTCCGATGTTGACTATATATAATCAGGAATGACTTTATAAATTCCGACGCTGACTTTATATATTCAGGTTTTCACTTTATAGATATATATAAATATGACAACAACACTCATGTCAATGACAAAACAATTACATTAACAATCATGTTACGTTATTTTTAAAATTTTTCCTTTTCTTTTTCATAACTTCTTTTATACACTACTTCTCCGCTGTGAATCGCGGGTATTTTGCTAGTAATTAATAAATGACCCTCATGATAGTTACAATGAAATCTAAAACAACTTCAACCACAGCAGGTAAACCGGGACCCACTCCTGTAATCAGTTAGGGTGATGTTCATCGTAGAACCATGTAATTTATTTGCCTTCTCCTCAACTGGCTGTTAAATTTATAATTTCTGATTGCCAGGATTATAATATTTAATTTAATGATTTTGATCATTATTTTGACTATTTAATTTGGTAGCCATTTTTTGTATTGGAAAACAGGTGTATTTATGTGCATGAGTACCAAAATATTGTTCTTCCGGATATCATGGACACCACCAGATTGTATATTTAATTACTGTGTTACTGCGTGTTTTAGGGCTGAGCTGATGGTCAGTGATATCATCAATCGCCGACTAGCTGGACACATCTTTAATGTAAATAAACATCATCAATTGGCTCCAGACATTTTGAGAAATTTCCTCAGTCTGCCAATCTTCAGCCGTTACTTGTTTTATTTTGTTTTACTTTTTAATCTTTCTGGCCTCACAAGAAAGCTGTCAGGCACTTGTATTTGCAACAGGAGGCATGAGAAATTCCTATGCTTAGCTTGTTCAGCAGGAGTGTGGTAAGCCAAGAGGACCCCTCTTCCCATTGATAGCATATACTCAAATACACATGCTCCGACCTACAAGGATGAGCCGCCATGCACCCCCTTTGCCCTGTCTTGTAAAAGTAATAACAAATTGGGAGGAGGAAGAAGACATAGTCTAAAAAGAGTACCGGCAGTCATTTGGCCCCACTTCAAACACTGTTTGTGGATGTATGAACCCTCAGACAAATGAGACAGTTTATTGTTTACATTCACTACAGAGGCGAATCACAGAACTTTAGCATACTTATACAAACTCCTCCGCTGTTAAAGGCTGTATGGGAATGTCACTCAAACAACAAATACCCACACATGTCAGGAGTAAGTCATGTCTAACCCCATCTTGTCCCTTCTGCGTGTACATTCTGGATGATCACAGTCTGTACCCTGTTGATATGTGGCAAACAGGTAGTAATTCTGTCCACATGAATTTTCAGGGCTCCTGATTCCTGTCTCCAAGACTGTTCTACTGCCTGCAGTCTCTCTTATCACCTTTCAGATGTCCATCATCTCATTGACCCTCATTCCAGTACCTTGGCTTCAACATCCAACTCCTGTTATCTACCTGGATGGTCCTCATCACTCAGACTGCTCCTAGCAATCACTTTGCCGTAAGTATTGAACCAGTGGGTAATTCAATCATTCTTATTAAAGGGCTTTAGTGCTGTGTATTATCCTGTCCCTGGGTAGAACTTCCTAGAAAGCTGTGGAATAGTCGAGAGTTTGTTATCAATCAGGTAGCTGACTCCAGTTCATCTGTAAGTGCTTACATCCACCATAGCAAACACTTTATTCTCTCTTTTCCAAATTCTCATGCAGATATTATCATGGCTCATTTTCCATCATGTTCTTCTGAAGAACCTGGTGAAACTGTCAACTTCAAACTGTAAAGCCATTAGAACCATCACCAGTAGCAATATTAACTACCAAGCCTGGCATCAGGCAGAAAACAGGAGAACCTCCAAAACTCCTGATTCCGGTCAAGCACTCTGGGATCTCAGATCACTTTAGTAGCAGTGTGGCAGGATGCTTTTACACACTGACCATCAGTAACTAGGCGACTCTTCAATTCCACCTGGAATTATTTAATCAATAATTATTAATTATTATAATAATTATTGATATTATATATGTTATAGACTGTTATACCTGCCTTGCACTCTCCACCTTGCATTTTTTAACTTGCACTGCATTTTTATCATTCTTTAATTAATATTGTTTTTATCAGTATGCTGCTGCTGGAGTATTTGAAATTCCCCTTGGGGATTAATAAAGTATCTATCTATCTATCTATCTATCTATCTATCTATCTATCTATCTATCTTGCAGGCAGTACAAGAGATCACTACTGTCAACAGTCAGTCAGCTGGCCTTTCATACAGTAACAGAGAGTCTTACAAAAACACCCTTGACATTACTGGGATTCAGAGAGAGAGAGAGAAGTCATTTTGCTTAAGTTAATCTGAGAAATATTTATTAAATACATAAATATTGTGGCGAGCCACTGGGGCTGCGACCCAGCCGGGACTCCTGGAAGGACCTGGAGGTGGCATGTATGTCCTCCGGGCCACGAGGGGGCAACTGCTCTTGATCAGAGGAGGACCACGGGGAAAGAGCGAGGCGGCTAAGCCCATTGGGGCCCGTGGCCACCACCAGGGAGTGCCCCGAGTCTCAGAGGGCCTGGGAATGATTTACTTCCGCCACACCCTTGAAGATGGAGTAGGATCCCTCCAAGGATGCCCGGAGTGCTTCCGAGTTCTCTCCTTACACTGCCGCCACACCAGGAAGTGTCGTCAGATGGAGCACCTGGAGCACATCTGGGTGAGAATAAAAAGGGCCCGCCTTCATACAGTCGGGGAGCTAGAGTCGGGAGTGGGAGCAAGATGAGGCCCCCGTGGAGAGAGGAAAGGCGGTCCAAGGACAGAGAGAGAAAAGCCCGGAGGAGTGATGATTGGTGTTTGGAGCACAGTGTGCTGTGTGGGACTGTGTAATACTGAAGAAAATAAAAAGTTCTTTTTATAAAGATGCCCTGTCTGTCTGGTGGTGTTCGGGCATGTCTCACAATGGCGCCCTAACAGGGACCTTCTGCCTGTTCCAAGGCAGGGGACCCCAATTATAAATATTTTATGAGCTGCCCGGAACCTCAGGCTACCACACACCTGCATCGCATGGAACCGGTCCACACACACACTGCGGATGTTCCGCAAATCACCAAGGGGCCGCCAGAGGTTCGCCAAAGCACCATATCCCACCCGAATGGGGAGAGAGACGGCAGGCAAGGCAGGAGAGCTGCGGACTTCCCTGTGGTCGCTGCTCCCGTAAGGATCGGGGTCGGCACTGCCATGGATACAGCCGGCAGGTTACGTGATTCACCCAAGGATGGGATCCAGGAGGTAAGTCCCAGGCCCGG
The DNA here is from genome assembly GCA_026402145.1 of Polypterus bichir lapradei. NCBI lineage: Eukaryota > Metazoa > Chordata > Cladistia > Polypteriformes > Polypteridae > Polypterus > Polypterus bichir. The sequence goes on from JANRMT010062807.1 coordinate 37,615,399, forward strand.
CGGCAGTCGGGCCGAGCCCGGAGTCTGTGTTGCAAGTGGGGGCTGCCTGGGTCCGTGTCGCCGGCCAGGGTGTGTCGATCTGAACAACGAGGCCGGGGTGGCGACGCTTGAAGGAAGGGAGGATCCACTGCGTCTCAAGAGGCTGCGGCGGAGGTGCTTCAGCAGGTCTCCTCAACCCCTCGGGAGAAGGGAGAAGATGGCGGCGGACCAGAAGTCCCTCCCCGTGACAGGCAAGGGATTGGATGGTGTGTCTTGTGTGCCCGCTGTTGCTCCAACTGACGTGTCTTGGCTGGCGGTGGTGCATTGTGGCTAGTCGCTGGGGCTGCAACCAAGCCGGGATGCCTGGAAGGACCGGGAGGTGGCATGTACATCCTCCAGGCCACGAGGGGGCAACCGCCATGGATCAGAGGAGGACCACGGGAGAAGAGCGAGGAGGCTCAAGCCCATTTGGGCCCGGGAATGATTTAATGACACTTGCCTAACTCATTTCAGAAACGTTCTAAAGGGGAGGACTAAACAAATCTGCTTGGACAGGTTTCTATTGAAACCCCCTGCAAATGAAAGTGATGAAAGCGTGGCAAAAAAGAAAAACACCAGTGAAGAAGAAAATTAGTGAAGAAGAAAAAATTTAAGCAAAAGTGAAGTGAAAGAAAAAAACATTACAATATGCTAATCGGCCTGGCCAACATCTGTTTATTCCTTTAGATTCTCTTTCATGTATTAGGTTTTATTTTGTTTGTATACAATATTTGTTCATTATAAATACATTTTTCTTATGTTGAAAACATTTAAGAAAAAATTGGGGTGGTTTTTTGGGGGCTGGCACGAATTAATCTCATTTCAATTCATTTCAATGGGGAAAACTGATTTGAGATACTGATTTTGACTTACGAGCTCGGTCACGGAATGAATTAAACTCATATCT
>JANRMT010062807.1:37616423-37633601 GCA_026402145.1 Polypterus bichir lapradei
TCCCCTTTAGAACGTTTCTGAAATGAGTTAGGCAAGTGTCATTAAATAGTGCCGCTGCACGACCAGTTGTAACTTTTTCAGGGTTTCTTTTCAATACACATTTTACCGCATTGCAAACACTTCCTTTATCTCATTTTAAGACATAACCTCCTCCGCGATACAGATCTTCTGCCGAACCTTCGTATGTTGCTCCGTCTGTAGTTCCAGAATGTGTGGCGACAACCTCTTTTAGATGGCTTGTATTTCAAATTTTGGCTCGTAACTCAAGGCAAAAAATCGACCTAGTGACAGCTCGTATCTCAAAAAACTCGTACATTGGGGCACTTGTATCTCAAGGTACCACTGTATCTGCATACATTTTGGTCACACCATAAAGAAATGACAACACCTTTTCTACAATGCTCCCCCATTTCAGGGCACCAGAAGTAGATTAGATTAGAATAGATTAGATTAGAAAATAATAGATTAGATTAAATTAGATTAGATTAGAAAATAATAGATTAAATTAGATTAGATTAGAAAATGATAGATTAGATTAAATTAGATTAGATCAGATCTATTAAATGTTTGGGATAGAGGAATGGCAGGTACATTAAAGCAGTTATATTTAGTTCTTTGTTGCAAAATCCTTGCACGAAATGACTGCTTGAAGTCTGCAATTCATAGACAGCACTGGGAGCTGAGGATCTTCTTCACAGAAAAAGTTTCTTAAGCAAATTGTGTTTTGTTTCCAGCAAAATGTGTGCTATTGACAAAAGAAGAAAGATATTTTGTCCTCTCTTCTTCATAAAGAGCCACGTGTTGTAATTATTCTACTGGTATGATCTTCATGATCATAGTCATAAACATGTATAAGAGACAGGAAAGAAACTCAAAGCTCCATTGCATATGGAAGGTACATACCAGTAAACACCTGGCAATGCTCATCCATTGTCTAATAACATCTCTACGGTGAATGATGGTGGGGCAGCAGTATGCTACATGGCTGCTTTTCAGCAGCAGGCACAGGGAGACTGTTTAGAATTGACTGAAAGATGAATGCAGTCAAATATGGAGATGTTCTCTAGGAAAACCTGCTCCATAGTACACTGAGCCTCAGACTGCGGCAACTATTTCAGCACAATGACACAAAACATACAGTCAAGACAATACTGAAGTAGCTTTGGAAAAAGTCTTTGTCTGTCATTGAGTGTCCCAGCCAAAGCCCAGAATTAAACTCCATGGCACATCTGTAGAGGGACCCAAAGGTGGCAGCTTACCAATGATTTACCCATCCAATATGATGGAGATAGATAGATAGATAGATAGATAGATAGATAGATAGATAGATAGATAGATAGATAGATAGATAGATATTTTTTAAATGTATTTAGTTTTTCTTTACTCCAAAGGTTTTCTGGATTGGGTCATTTCTCACATGCTGCCCTTTCTGTAATATGTTGTGATCAGAAGACTCTCTTTCTCTTCTCTGTTTCTCCTTCTCTTTCTTTCTCCTTTGTGTGCCAACCCTGTGACTTCACTCTTAACACAAGCAAAATTAAGAGCAGCAGCTGCACAGACAAGTCGAGGAAGTTTTTGTACGGCTCTGTGTCACTGTGTAAGAGGAATGGTGTAATGCTGCTGACAGTAGTAATGACCTGCATCTTCAGGCTGCACGTTACTGATGGTCAGTGTGTAATCAAGTCCAGAGCCACTGCCACTGAAGCGACTTGAGATCCCAGACTGCAGAGTGCTTGAGTAAGAAATCAGGAGTTTTGGAGCTTCTCCTGATTTCTGTTGATACCAGGCCAGGTAGTTATAGCTACCACTGGTAATGGAGCTGCTGGCTTTACAGTTTAAGCTGACAGTTTCTCCTGGCCGTGCAGAGAGACTTGAGGGAGACTGAGTCATGATGATATCTCCAAAGGACTCTGGATAGAAGAGAATACAAGAGATTAAATAAAGTACAATTAGTTTATCTTTTAGATATAAATACAATTACAGTACTACTTAGTAGAATTCACATAACAGGTATGATAATTTATTTATTTCTAGATCTCACCTTCAATCAACACAAAGAAGGTCACCAAAAACAGAAGTGAGAAATCCATCTCCACTGTGTCTTAGAGACAGGCTTAACTGACTCGATCTCAGTGACTCCACTCTTTATGTCTCAAGCAGCTTTAAGGAGAGACGTCAGTATGCAAATCCTGAATGGGGAAGAAAGAAAGGAAATGAAGGGAGGGTGTGCTAACAATGAACTGAGACCACACTGAGTACCCAGGAAGGGAAGAGCCTTGGTTAGGGAGGTGACCAAGAGCCCAATGATGACTCTAACAGTGCTTCAGAAGTCCTCTGCTGAGATGGGAGAAGCTGTCAGAATGATGACCATCTCAGCAGCACTCCATCAATCAAGCATTTATAGCAGAGAGGCTGGACAGAAGACACTCTTGAGCATCTGACAACCCCTTTCTATTCTAAGAGCATAAGAAAAAAAATTTCTGGTCTGATTAGGCAAAAATGAAATGGTTAAGGCAGAACTCCAAGCACTACATCTGGCAATGACCTGGTAATGCTCATCTGTTGTTTAAATGCCTATCAGACAGCCTTGGTGTCACAATCCCTCCTAATTCACTAGCAGCTGTGTTTGGTGGACTTCCAGATAGGCTTAAAGTGGAGAAGGACAAACAAACTGTAATTGCCTTTATTATACTATTGACACATAGACTTACAGTATCTCGCTCAAATGGAAGAATCCTAGCCCACCTCTTTTAAGTCAGTGGGTAACTTATGTTTTATACTATTTGAAACTGGAAAAATCAAATTCTCACTTAGAGGACCTGTTTAAAACATTTTTTTAAACCTGGCAGGATCTAATTGATAACATTTTAGAAAAAGTATTTATATGGGGAGAAGGACTCCTTTCCCTCTTTACTGCTCTCAAAAGTTTTACTATGGCTGTTGATCTTCCTCTGAATTCAATTTAGTTTTGTTAAGTTTGACCTGGCAGGATCTAATCAATAACATTTTAAAATGAGCATTTTAATTCTCGTATTCTTATTTTATTTATTTTTATTCATTTGTTAACTTATCTATTTTCTTATTTTTACTAGTTTAAAGTTTTACTATGCTGGCTTAGCACTCTTTCTCATGCGTGGGGGTTGATTTGTTATTGTTAAACTTGACTTGCTTGTATGGAATTTTGATTTTAATAAAATTAATAAAATGCAAAAAATTGTGATTAAAAAAAGCGAACTGGTTAATGTGAGAATTAAAATCTCTCTGTGTCAATGTTGCTTCATTTCCAGGTACTTTCACTCCAAGGATGAAGTTTGTTCCAAAGGTGAGGCCCAATAGAACAAAAGGCTCAGTGACCCATTGTGTCTGTGAAACCACCATGAGGTTAGAGGACCCTGAGCACAAAGAACTAACAAATGAAAAAATGGTAATTAAGTCTTGAAGATACCAGCAATACATCTGTAAATTAAAAGTAGGTTATTAAAATGGATTATCTTTTTAATAGGTAACCAGTGCAAGGAGAGGAGGAGACTTTCTCCAAAATGTCCTTATGCAGGCAGAGATCAGCTGTAGTAACAGCAATGAGAAAGATCAGGTAGAACAGTGCCAGCAACAACAGTGCCAGTCCTCCTACGAGGGTGCAAAAAAGTTCCTACTCAGTGGGTAGAAACTGTATTACTTTAATACAAAAAGGGGATAACATAAAGGAGCTTTAGAAACAGGCACCACTACATGCCAGCATGCTCCCAGAATTCCCCAATAGTACAGCTCTGGCATATGATGTTATTGCTTTCCTCAACAAGATTCTTTTCTAATTCGTTTTTCCACCATTCACTCATTATTTGAAGTTGTTTAATCAGATGTGGAAAGGCAGAGACAAGCCATGGAAAGGTCTCTAAATGTGAAGCACACAATAGAGAGGCCAAATTTGACTAACCAGTCAACCTAATCTGCATGTTTCTACCATATAGGAGGAAAACCAAGGGAGAAGGTGAAATTTTTAGTCTGGAAAACACTAACCAATTACTCACATTTTCTACAGCAAGAGCAGAGTATTCTTCTTGGCCTTCTCAGGCTTATCTGTTAAAAGGAGTCTCCATTTCAATATTCTGTCATAATGGTTTCCTGTTAGTCTGATGAGTTTGAAATCTCTTTAATTAAATCATACACTTTTATACACAAAAATGGAGACCACCACCTTAGAGTCTTAGAGATCTGCAATCCCTTTTCACACACACAGAAAAATCTAAATGAAATATTTTAATAAAGCATAAATAAAACAGTTATTTTTCATACCACTAACAACCTTGCAATAAAATTTATTTTTGTATAGCCCAAAATCACACAAAAAGTGATGCAATGGACTTTAACAGGTCCTGCCTTTAGACAGCCCCCCTGCCTTGACTCTCTAAGAAGACCAGGAAAAACTAATGCAAAAAATAAAAACCTTTGTAGGGAAAAAAATGGAAAAAACCTCTAGAAAGTCAATTCATAGAGAGACCCCTTTCCAGGTAGGTTGGGCGTGCAGTGGATGTCAAAAGAAAAGGAGGTCAATACAATAAAATACACAGAACACAAGTAATCCTCAATACAATATAATAGTGCAATAGAAAAATTACAAGTACAGGTACTCGTCGACATACGACCTATGCAAGTTACGACTGGTCGACTTTACAACGTGTTCGACAGTTTCCCCTCCAGCTGTTGGCAGCGCCTGTTTCCTGCAGTCCCAAGTCTCGCTACGCAGCAGTAATAATATACGCAGCAGTGTTGCCCCACGTGTGTTTGTGTCTTGTTGTTTTGGCAGTTTTCGATAATAATATATCCCTAACATGTCTACTAAGAGGAAATTGTCTCTGTCCACTGCTCAGCCTGCCAAAAAGGAAAGAAAGGCCATTGATCTAGACACCAAAATGATGATAATAAAACAGTATGAAGGAGGAAAGAAAGTGAATGCGATCGCTTGTGATATGAAGTTATCACACTCTACTGTGTCGACTATTTTAAAGGACAAAAATAGAATTCGTGACGCTGTGAAAGGTTCTGCACCTTTGCGATTAACAGTGATTACGAAGCAACGTACTGGGCCCATTCATGAAATGGAGAAATTGTTAAACATTTGGATGGAAGATCAGATTCAAAAGCTGACGCCGTTAAGCCTCTTTACAATACAGTCGAAGGATAGAAGTCTGTTTGAGACTTTAAAGCAGCGCTTCCCGATTCATTTTACCCTCGCACCCCCTGTGACGGACGAGGCCGATTTTGCACCTCCATGGTTTGAGAAGAAGTATGAAAAAATATGAGTTCATATGATAGTTCATAATACCCACGCAGCACTAAGTGCGCGTAAGAGCGGAAGTCATCCGTTTTAACAAGCAGCGTATTGCACTGATACGAAATAGCCTGCCCATTTAATTATTTAGGAATGGATAGATAAATTAAGATTTTGTACAAATAATGTTTTTCATTTTTCTTCCTCGATGGATTCTGGCACCCCTAGCAACAGTTGCTTGCACCCAGCACCCCCAATCGGGAAGCGCTGCTTTAAAGGAACGCGCCGGAGAATACACATTTTGGCCTTATTGAGAAATTTATGAAGAGAAAAAAAAAACAAACAATTCAGACGAAGCTCACTATGTTTATGAAAAGAGCAACTCCTCCCATCACCCCGTCCGCAGCCTCGCCTGATATCGACAACCCGCAGCCAAGCACCAGTGGTGCCAGGAATTAAATGTACAGTATTTCTTATTTTTGTATGTTTTCCACATATTAAGCCAATTGTACTGTAGTATGCTGTGTTTGACTTAGAAAGTAAGAAAATGTTAATAAAATATTACTTTAAGATTACAATATCATTACCCAGTCTAATATTCTTACATTTATTTAACATAGGCCGACTTACGTCCAGATCAACTTACAACCAGTTAGTTGGAACCAATCGCGGTCGTAAGTCGACGGGTACCTGTACAGAGCAGAAATCAACAGTATATGATGTTAAATAATATGATTTGGATTTGTTCAGAACCCCTCCACCCCTTTCCCCCCAAGCCACCTGCTCTTATACCTTTCTCATCTGTCATTTTATTCAGAGCACTGAATTCAAGTCTTACGTCAGTCTCACCTGTCTAATTCCAAATGAAGCTCTCCTCCACACCGCCTCTACTTCCAGACGCGTTGCCTTCCTACCACCCAGCTCAGCTCTCCGTCTGGGAGCTGCCACAATCCTTTTATATTCCCTGATATATATCAGATAAAAAGTAATTTTCTTCAGCCCGGAAGCAAGTCATTCCCCTTGTCCATGTGACACGGACGTACTTCAGGGACGTAAGGCAAATAACCATCATTCCTCCCTGCAGCGTCTCCTAGTGGCCCCCATGGTATCCAGCAGGGCTGTGTATAAAAACTCCAATGTTCATGATGCCCTGCTGGTCTTTGGGGGACCGCCATACTGCAGGGAGGGCTCCACCTGGTGGCTTGGGGGTATTGGCCGGGATGAATGGCCGGCCATACACCACATAGTCTTAACGTCTCCCAAAATAAACTTTTTGAGTAGTGAGCTGTTCTTATTGTTAATATTATACAATGGAAGCATACATTTGCTTTGCGTCTCTAACAGCCGCTGTAAACGTATAGCATTTGACAAAGTTAACGTCTTTTTTTAGTTTTACTTTATTTACCTATCTTCCTACAGCATAAAGTCACAAGTATACTGCAGAGCTTCTTCTGTTTGATTGTCAAGGGCATGCTCACAAATTACACGTGTAATGCCACAAAAAATACCTGCTGACACTTTAGTACGCGAGCAATGGTACGAGAATGCAGTTAAGACTTTTTTTGGGCACATACACTACGCTAGTGTTTAGATCTGGAAGGTGTAGTGTTGGCAAGCTCTGTAAGCCATGCTGTTTCTTTGAAGGACAGGTGATTGGCAGGATGACGCTGGACTTTCGCCTTTACACCTGATGCAGCTGGGTTGTTCTTATATGTTAGTGGATGTTTCTTGCGGGGAGGGCTTCTGTTTTCGATGATCTGAGTTCACCTCTGTTATAGCGCGTCTCTGAATCTTGTCAGTTCTGTCAGAGAACCTGAAAGGAGGTTATTACATTTAAGTAAGATCTTTACTTTAATCAAGGAATACCTCAAAGGTTGAAGTTCTGTTTTTTAACCGTAGTTATAGATGCCTTAGGTGTTGGAGTAAATTCTTTTTCTGATTCGTCTTTTTTTTTCCGACTGTGAGATTTCATGACACCTTTTTATTTTTGTTACTTTGGATAACTGAAACACTTCTAGGTGTTGATCTGTTTTATACTTTGGACACTCCACCTCTTAACCACTTAAGGGTTAAAACACTATTATAGGGTTAAAGAAGCAATATTTATTTTATGTCAGTGTCTAGATCACAACAATACACAAAAAGTAATTTTAATGCTTTCAAAAGTTTTTATGATTTGCACAGATCTTCTGGCACTAATTAATATTTGTTTAATAATTACATATACATGAAGAACAGCCCAGCGTCTTTTCGCCTTTTCATGTCTTTTGGGAGTGCGTCCAGTTCTCAGCTCAAAGGAGTCAGTGTTGCTTAAAAAGATAAGAGAGTACATGACATCAGTAAAAGGACATTTCATATTAATGATTTTTTGCAGGTGTAGGGTGAGGAGACATGTTCAAAATAGTTGACTGCCAATCTGTAAAATAAAGAAAAAGTGAAAACACAGACAAAAATGTTAACATCCAAACAATTTATAATGAAGTTAAACTTTAATCACCAAACAATAATTAAAAAAACAAAAAGAAACGGACAAATTAAAAAAATATGAGTACTCTGAGATTACTGCTTTCTTCAGGGTGCCATCCAAAGTGACAAACAAATTAAGGACCTTGAACATTTGGGAAAAGCCTAATGAGCTCAATAGGTGTGTATAACATTTGTTAAAGGTGTCTATTTCCAAATCTACTAAATATAAAACCAGAATGAAAATTGCATGATCATAACATATACTTAGGTGGATTAAAAGGTTGCTGAATTCAGTCATGATATTCAATATGGCCTAGAAGGTCTGTAAATTAGTACTACGATTTTGTTTGATTCTGTGTTAAAATCTAATGTGACCACTTCAAATGTTATAAATCGACTCATGTTTTTAATCCCACAAATAGTTTATCGTGTTAAATCACTTCCTCTTCAATCAAACGTTCAAGATTTATAAAGGAAGATAAATTCATCCAGCACAGCCTGAACTAAAAGGAACAGCATCAATGTCTCTAAGCCAAGTTTCTATAAGTATACTTGTAAAAAATCATCTGACTGTGCACTTTGTATTATTTTGTTAACCATAATGGCTCATTTTAAAGCAAGTGAGTGTTTAGTAAATATCCTTTAAATTCTATTTATGTATACAGCATGAAGTGGTTTTATATGTATTTTATTATGAATCAGGTCATTGATACCAGCATTCCTAGGGATAATCTTGTTTTAATTCTAGGTTTAATCATGTACTTAATTGTTTGGAAGTGAGTTGATTTAGAATCTGTTACACAAATTAATTTATGAGACGCTGGGTTTTTGGAAAACAACTTCTGAAGAACAAAGAGTAGAATGAACTCACTGGAAACTGTGGCATTGTCTATGACGCCAAGAGAGTTTAGAGGCAGTTTGTTTTCTGTTTCCATTAATGTTTCAATGGTACTTTATCATATAAACTAGATAAAAACATTATGAGAAATCTTAGACGACACACTTTCAAATTGGTACACTGTTAAAAAACATGACTTTTTAGGTGAATTAGACAAAAATTACAGTTGCTCTCTTTTCCTGGAAACAGCAGAGGTTGAGTTTCGGTGCACCCACCTATGCAGGGAGAGCCGTATTCACACAGTAATTCACATGTAAATCAGACTCAGTCTCCAAGGAGGAGCACAGCTTGGTTCAGAAGTTCCTCTGTATTACAGACTCCATGTATATCTTTGCATTTGTCTTTTCCAATCAGGGCAAAACAATAAGACTTACCATTCTTCTTAGTCTTCAAAATTTAAGCCAATCCCAACACAAAAACATTCCCACTTAGCTTATATGGAGTAATCAGCACATGGTAAAAAGCTATTGACTTTTCCATGTTGATTTCAATAGAAGACGTATGGCACTCTAACTCTTTCTGAGGCTCCAAACAACTTGCATTGTCCAAGTCTCATAGCAGAACGTGCAAGAGAGAAGTGAACAGGAGAATGTGTGAAGCTGAAGTAACGTTCAAGATGAGGCGAATACAACAAACATTTCATGACACATATACTGATTTTATAATGAGGTTGTGTAGCACACAGTGAAATGAAACATTTTATATTTTATTTTCGGATTTATTTATTTTGTGCATATCCTTTTACTACTTTGAATTCATAAGCAGATGAATGGCTCCCTTTTCCCCTAAATGGCAAATAAACTCATCATGAGCCAAGTAATATTTTCATTCTGAGGCTATAGTGTACAATTGTAGCTACAATTTTGTATTATTTTATAGATTTATTTTTTACAAAGTTTTTTCCCACATGGAGTTTAAATTCGCAAAAAATGTATACCTTTCTTCCTCTCACAGTGCAATTTTATTTCTTACAGACTTATGTTGAATGTGCCTGCTTATTCTGCGCATGTTTCTTTCTCTGAAAACACCCATCTGTCCCTCTGCTTTAATTTCTTGATTAGCTTGAGTGGGTTTATTACCTGATCTTAGTTGTGAAAAGACCACCCGTAATATATATTCAGCTGGTAGACCAAATCCACATCTATTGTCTGCTTTTCTTTAAAAAGATTAGTGTCAATAAAATGTTTTTAGCACTTTTCCTGCCTTTCTCAGTGGATAATCTCACACATTTTGTGATGTTCAGGTACTCAAGGGCTTAAACACTCCATGTTAAAATTTTGTTGTGTGCTATAACATGAAAAAGGTTTCTATTTTAGGTATTTGTTCAAAATTTGTTGTGTTTCTTGCATTTCCTGTCGTCTGATCATTGTAGAAATGGAACAAACTTGAAATGCATGTGTTCTAAATAACGATACATCATTTATCCTATGCAACTCACAGGACCTCACGCGCAGATAAAGAAGACTTGAAGTGGGAGAACTTTTTCTGGGAGATGAGCTCCGGTGGTGGGGGTGATGGGATAGCAGGCTGCTTGTATTGATCAACACAATTGCAAAACAAAAGACACTGATGGAGAGGTGCGAACGGATTTACGGTGGGCGAAGATTACAAGTTTCTTCGTAGGCTTCAGGGTTCCTAGTGTTAAACATGAAGAGTTATCCTGGCATTTGTCCAAAAATCAACAAAGTCATGCAACTGATCTTTTACAAATTTAAAAAGAGCATTCATGCTTATTTCTGAGAGCAAAGATTTGTCTTGGACACATTCTAAAGACACCCTTTGATATTTGGCTTATGTTCTGTTATTGAAGAATGTGAATGAACATCATCTGCTGAGAGATATGGAAAGATATCTCTGAGTGTGGTTAAGGGATCTTTAGGACAGTGGTCATCAAAGTATTTTAGACTGAGGATATCTTTGTCAATGTCAAAGATATGGAGGATCTCCTATAGCCAACAACCACTTATACCATAAATTCTGCATTACAATTATATTTACAGGTAATTGTATGTAAATTACTGTAACAATCTAAGGTATAAAGCAGAGTTGGCACACAGATTCAAACTGTGACTTAGTAGGCCTGAACAGGAATGTGTACTGGGAAGCAACTCATTAATTTGAGTGCCTGTACTATTCCTGTTAAAAAAACAGCACAAACAGAACTCTTAATCTTGCACTGCTTCTCAGTCTTGTTCTGTGTTGCAAGCTAATTCTGGCACTGCTACTCTACAAGTTACCATGCTGGTTTTACCTGCAGGTCTCCACTTCTCACCTGGTGTCTTCTCTCAGGTCTGTGTGGTATATATTGTCCCTATTTGAATCTTTTGCCTACAAGGTGCTTAACCCAGGCCACTGGTAAAGAAAATCTGCATTACAGCATTTAAACCTCAATGGGCTTACATTTCAAAGTACTAGATTTTAGCCAATGATCCATAACAAAGAACTGAAGATGGTGTTAAGGCACACAAACGTAGAAAATTAATACACAGAAGCAGTGTGCATTAGTGTCATCATAGAATTAAGGGATTGTTGTTGCCAGATGTTGGCTCTTCGGGTGGACATACTGATGCTCTGTGTAAGAAAGGACAGAGCCGACTATACTTCCTTAGAAGGCTGGCGTCTTTCAACATCTGCAATAATATGCTGCAGATGTTCTATCAGGCGGTTGTGGTGAGCGCCCTCTTCTATGAGGTGGTGTGCTGCGGAGGCAGCATAAGGAAGAGGGATGCCTCACGCCTGGACAAATTGGTGAGGAAGGCAGGCTCTATTGTAGGCACGGAGCTGTACAGTTTGATATCTGTGGCAGAGTGACGGGCACTGAGCAGGCTCCTGTCAATCATGGAAAATCCATTGTATCCAATGAACAGACAGAGGAGCAGTTTCAGCGACAGACTGCTGTCACTGTCCTGCTCCACTGACAGACTGAGGAGATCGTTCCTCCCCCACACTATGCGACTCTTCAGTTCCACTCTCGGGGGGTAAACGTTAATATTATACAAAATTATTGTCTATCTGTAATACTTTCATAGTTATCACTCTTTAATTAATTTAATATTGTTCTTGATCAGTATGATACTGCTGGAGTATGTGAATTTCCCCTTGTGATTAATAAAGTATCTATCTATCTATCTATCTATCTATCTATCTATCTATCTATCTATCATAATAGGAATCTGAAAAAGAGTACCATGTATTGAAAAAGTTCAGTTTGACATGAGAGAGACTACAAGTTTGAAGTAATGGTCAAAGAGATGGACCAATCACTACAACCATACAGGATTGCAGCAGAAAGTAGTGTTGAAGAAGTAAAAGCTGTTATCATCTTCAAGATAGTCAGACATGGCACTTGATGGTTGGTGTCATAGAGCCATTTCATATGAGCTTATCATCAAGAAATTTCTTCTAAAGATGACGAGGTCAGTCCACAGACCAATTGGCAACAACAACAACAATTTCCTTCTTGTATAGCCCAAATTCAAACAAGGAATGTCTCCATGGGCTTTAAATGGACCTGTTTTAAAGTGTTTTTAACAGCCCCCCAGCCTTTACTCCCTAAGAAAGGAAGAAAAAACTCCCAAGACACAAAACCTTTATAGGGGGGAAAAAATGGATGTCACATGCAGTGCCACTGCCAAAAACATGACAAAAGACATTGACATCAATAATGTAATAGTGAAAATGAAACCATCCTAAAATGGAACCTTAGTGATGTCACCAAGAAAATGATAAACATTCAAGGTAATAAAATAAAATAAAAAAAAACAAATTCATGTACAAAAAAATAAAATAAAATCATAAATCAAACGTAAAGGCAAAAAAGGTGAGACAGCGTTAAGGCCAAATTACAATGACTTCATAAAGAGTATGAACATTAGTCTATTTTGGCAATATCTGATATAGGTTTCTACTAATTTAACATAAGACATTATAATTATGAGCTCATTAGAAAGTTCAATAACTGGATATACCTCTGAATGTCTAGTTTGCATACACAATGAACAGTTCTGTCTTATTTTCTCTTCACTCTTTACACCTCAGATTATAAATATAACACTAGGTTACGTCACTTCTCAGGTGATTGGGACTAATGGGATGTACCGATAAGGGGGATGAGACAGAGTATTGGAGTCGGGTGGAGATCTTTGAGAGATGTCTGCAACTCAACATCAGCAAAACCAAAGATCTGGGGCCTCATGTATAAATGGTGTGTACACAAGAAAATGTTGCGTACACCCGTTTCCACGTTCAAATCGCGATGTTTAAAACCTAAACTTGGCGTAAACCCACGCACATTTTCACGCTACCTCAAACCTGGCATACACAAGTTCCCCGCTCAGTTTTGCTTTTGTTCCAGTTTGGGTTCCCTTTCTTTTTTAGGTCCACATCCCTGACGCGGCTTTATCATATATACTGAAATTAACTGCATATTGTTTATTAGTTTATGCCATCTGATTGTTATTAACCTGTAACAATATAATGGTCCATGGAATGGCCAAACTATTCTAAATACCACAGCTGCTTTAGTGTTGTTACTCTCACTGCACCTTCTCCTTCTTCTTCTTTCAGCTGCTCCCGTTAGGTGTTGCCACAGCGGATCATCTTTTTCCATATTACTCTCACTGCACCACTCGGAGTATTTATATCACTGTATCTGAGTGTGGAATCACAGCTCTACAGCAGCAGATCGGATAGAGAATAATTGGTATACAGCATCAAGCACACGCTGCCTCAGCTATGCTGCCTATTTGAACTGCTCTCATACGGCAAAAGCGTCAGAGCCTTTCCTGGATGGTCCTCGCAGTTCAGAAGCATTTCTTCCCAAAAACTATAAAAGCACTCAATCAGTCCATCAAGTGTTCCTTGTAGAACCTTTTGCACTTATAACTACAATCACCTCACTGTAAACTTGAGATACAGTTACAGTATTGCATAACTTGAGCCACTTTATAAAGCACATATTTACATATGATAACAATATCATTTTTATGATGAAATGCAGCAAAATATTTTTATTACATTATACAGATAAAATGTTAACATCATTTAAATAAACTAAACTGTTAATAATTAAAACATGTAAGGACATGGTTTGACAGCGCTAGCAAGGAGCCGGCACCAGGATCATTCCTGCCTTGCGCTGTATTCTTGCTGGGGCTGTCACAACACTGGAAGGACAGATGGATAGAATAATTAAACATGTACTATGAAGTTATTTCAGTGCTCCTTTAAAGCTTTGAAGAATCGCCGGTGTCAGCTTACAGATGGCTTAACGTCTATTACTGAGCTGATTGTGTGGCGATTGGTTACTTGGAGAAAGAAAAGGAAGGACAGGAATTGGAGGTTAGTACATTTGAAAGAGACAGTACTGCTGCAATAAATGATTTCATCAAAGGTCACTCACAGCGCAGCAAGCATCTTGCGGGAGGCAGGAACAATCTCTGCACTGGGTGCCAGCTCGTCACTATCACTGCACCACAGTGTTCCCAAGTTTAATAACATGCTTTAACTCCTATCATGATGAAAATGATATCAAGTATACATCTCACTATTTTAATTATTCAGAGAATATCACAAATGTAATGGATTCTGTGTCTTGTCGGAGGAAGAGAAAGCCCGTTTAAGAAGCATGTAGTGATTCACACAAATAGAAGACATAGAAGAACACATACAAAACAAAGCATTTAACATGCTAATTTAGTTACGATGGTATTTGAGAAGCTAGTAAATTAAACAATTTAAAGATGAAGTTTACGATGTTCTACTTTAATGAAAAATAAACTACATGATTAAAGTGGAAATTTTAAGATTAAAGTTGGCATTTCAAGCTTTTTTCTCACTGTCCCTATTTTTTCATCTTTTCTCTGATCCCTAATAACCTTTCATATGACACTCAGACGGTGGGCTACGACTCACCTTTTCACAGCGACTTTGATATCTGAGAACTTCTTTTTTATATCGGGCACTGTGTGACTTTGTCAGCTTGAGCTTTTGAGTTTCTCTGACACTCTATGTCACTCGATCAACTTCCTTTTTTTGTTTATACCACTGTTTAAACCACGGGTGTCAAACTCCAGGCCTGGAGGGCCACAGTGGGTGCAGGTTTTCTTTCTAACCCTTTTCCTAATCAGTGTCCACTTTTCACTGCTAATTAACTTCTTTTCCCTCTATTTTAATAGCCCTGTTTTTAAGGATTAAGTCTTCTGAATTGATTCTTTTCTTCATTAAATGACAGCCAAACAGAAATGAGACATGAAACGAGCCAACAGATGACCAGCTAAATTGGGGCTTCCAGTTCCTTAATGAGAAGTTGATTCTTGCTGTTAATTAAACCCGTTATTCAATTCCATGGCTTGTTGCTGCTCTCTTTTGCCACAGCAGACATTTCCAAAACTGTTGATATTCTGTTTTTTTCTAAGAACTCCTAAAATGTTTTGCTAACCTGAGGGATCAACCTTACTGAGACCTTCATCTTTATTTTCAGAATTTGTTTGATGGGTACAGGTGAGCTGGTCATGTCCTGCTTGTTTTATGTCTCATTACTGTCCGGCTGCTAATTAAGGAAAAAACAGCTAAGGGGCCTGAGTCAAGCTAATTAAAGCTAAGGCTAAAGAAGTTAATTAGCATCAAAAACTGGTCACTAATTAAGAAGATGCTTAGAATGAAAACCTGCAGCCACTGCGGCCCTCCAGGACTGGAGTTCGACACCCCTGGTTTAAACCAACAAATAGTACATTTTCACAGAACACTGAGCTTAAGGGCTATTTATATTGATTTGCGTATTCAAAGAGGCATGGGAGTTGGCGATCGCACAGATTTAAGCATCTGGCTTTTAATGTGCATATGCACATTTCCGCTTTTGTCCATATGCCATGTTTTAGTGTGAATTCTACACACAGCATTATGTATGAGGCCCCTGGTTATTGGCTTTCGCCATGCCAAAGAGACCCCATTCCCAATCAATATTCATAGAATGGATAAAGAGCTGGTCAATTGCAACAAGTTCTTGGGGTCTACATTGTAACACAGAAGAACTACCTATGAAAGTGCAGAGAAGAGACTGTGTTCCATCAGTGGGGGAAGTGTTATCCCTTACAAGTTCTACAACTCTGTTACAGTCAGGCATCTAAGATTTAGACTTGATCAGATTAGATATACTTTATATTCTTCATCCTGACATTGAACATCTGCTGTGGATAATGAAGAGCTGCTGCTGTCAGTAACAGGTATGTAGGTGGCAGTAAGATGGTCAGATCTGTCCAGATGTTCCACAGGTATACATTTAAAGGCTTTAATATGTGAATAGAGCAGGTTCAGCTTGCTGTATCTGTAAAAGAAACAAGCCAAAGCTATACAGTTGAAGATGCAAGAATACAGAATGACTCATCTTTAGAGTGTTTACAACGCAATGAATTATTTCTGTTGCCGAGCTTAAAAATAAGCATCTCTATGATGATGCAATCACTTCCTAATTGGTAATGTGGACAAATTCAGACTGCATTTCAAAGTCTGGACCACAAATTTCAACGTTAATTGTAATGTGCTTGCTTTTTTGTATATCCTATTGACATAAGTTTCAAGGCTCCCTCCATGTCCTTCCATTCCAGATGTAACTCGTCTAACTTTAAATTGCTTCTTAAAGTGCTTTAAGCCAATTTTACACAATACCCAAAATGCAAAAATACCTGATCTTGCCATATTTCACCTTGAGATGTGATCGTTTTTTCAATTTAAAAAGTGATAAAGGAGTCCTTTCATTTCAAAAAGCAATCAAGTCTGGCAGTTATGAATTGCTTTCATCTGTCATTTATCCTCATTCTGGATCATCACCCTTGCCATCCTCTGCTGTCCATCCGATATGTTATATAGAAACTTTTATATAACCTCTAGGCTATGGTCTGCCGAGCAAGTAACATCGCTTCACAAGACATTAACCAAATGAAAAAGTTATTTAGAAAGTCAGGCTCAGTTATGGGATGCACTTTAGACCTAGTGGGTGGTAGTAGTGGAGGAGAGAATGAAGAGTAAACTGGGTGCCATTATGAACAACGCTGCATACCTTCACTTTGACACACTAACACTGAAGACTCTCAGCCAACAAATTATTCATCAGAAGTGTGTCAAGAAACACTGCAGGGGCTCCTGTACACCCTCAGCAATCCATCCATCCATCCATCCTCTTCCGCTTATCCGAGGTCGGGTCGCGGGGGTAGCAGCTTAAGGAGAGAAGCCCAGACTTCCCTCTCCCCGGCCACTTCTTCCAGCTCTTCCGGTAGAATCCCAAGGCGTTCCCAGGCCAGCCGGGAGACATAGTCCCTCCAGCGTGTCCTGGGTCTTCCCCGGGGCCTCCTCCCGGTTGGACGTGCCCGGAACACCTCACCAGGGAGGCGTCCAGGAGGCATCCTGATCAGATGCCCGAGCCACCTCATCTGACTCCTTTCGATGCGGAGGAGCAGCGGCTCTACTCTGAGCCCCTCCCGGATGACTGAGCTCCTCACCCTATCTTTAAGGGAAAGCCCAGACACCCTGCGGAGGAAACTCATTTCAG
>JANRMT010062807.1:37633701-37646856 GCA_026402145.1 Polypterus bichir lapradei
TGCCAAGTGCACATATGAACACCCTTATGCTTGAACATGGTGTTCGTTATGGACAATCCGTGGCGAGCACAGAAGTCCAATAACAGAACACCGCTCGGGTTCAGATCGGGGGGGCCATTCCTCCCAATCACGCCCTTCCAGGTCTCACTGTCATTGCCCACGTGGGCATTGAAGTCTCCCAGCAAAACGAGGGAATCCCCAGAAGGTATGCCCTCTAGCACCACCTCTAGAGACTCCAAAAAGGGTGGATACTCCAAACTGCTGTTCGGCGCATACGCACAAACAACAGTCAGGACCCTTCCCCCCACCCGAAGGCGGAGGGAGGCCACCCTCTCGTCCACCGGGGTAAACCCCAACGCACAGGCTGCAAGTCGGGGGGCAGTAAGTATGCCCACACCTGCTCGGCGCCTCTCACCGGAGGCAACTCCAGAGTGGTAGAGAGTCCAGCCCCTCTCAAGGAGATTGGTTCCAGAGTCCAAGCTGTGCGTCGAGGTGAGTCCGACTATATCTAGCCGGAACCTCTCAACCTCGCGCACTAGCTCAGGCTCCTTCCCCTTCAGAGAGGTGACATTCCACGTCCCAAGAGCCAGTTTCTGTAGCCGAGGATCAGAACGCCAAGGTCCCCGCCGCCGGCCACTACCCAACTCACATTGCACCTGACCTCCTTGGCCCCTCCCATAGGTGGTGAGCCCTCAGCAATATATCTGCATAATGCCTCACTGGGACTGGGACTGCTCTTGTTATCTTTAGCCAAATCCAAACTCTCCTTCATTTAGTTTTCTTCCCTTTTAGTAATTCTGGTGTGTATTTAAAAGAGCTTTGTCGCTTGTCATAATAATAATAATAATAATAATAATAATAATAATAATAATAATAATAGTAATAATAATATATTGTGAGACATGCCCGAACACCACCAGACAGACACCGCGTCTTTATAAAAAGCACGTTTTATTTTCTTCAGTATTACACAGTCCCGCACAGTACACTGTGCTCCAAACACCAATCACCACTCCTCCGGACTTCTCTCTCAATCCTTGGACTGCCTTTCCTCTCTCCACGGGAGCCTTGTCTTGCTCCCTCTCCCGACTCTAGCTCCCAGACTGTAGGAAGGCGGGCCCTTTTATTCTCACCCGGATGTGCTCCAGGTGCTCCCTCTGACGACACTTCCTGGTGTGGCAGAAGTGTCGGGAGAGCACTAGGAAGCACTCTGGGCATCCCTGGAGGGATCCTCCTCCATCTTCCCGGGTGTGGCGGAAGTAAATCATTCCCGGGCCCAAATGGGCTTGAGCCTCCTCGCTCTTCTCCCGTGGTCCTCCTCTGATCCATGGCGGTTGCCCCCTTGTGGCCTGGAGGACGTACATGCCACCTTCCAGGCATCCCGGCCGGGTCGCAGCCCCAGCGACTCGCCACAATGCCCCACCGCCAGCCAAGACACGTCAGTTGAAGCAACTCGTCCCGCGAGGGCAGCTCATCCACGAAGTGGGTCCCACTGCTCGTCCAGGGTCTGGTCCTGCAACATACACAGAAACAGGAGCGGAGACGCTGCCTTGACACCACCACCTGGTGTCCTCTCATGCCTTCTATTGGCACCCTGGGACTTACCTTTTCGGCACCCCCTCCGAGGTTTTTGTGCCCCTTTGGTTTGAGTCACTCTCCCCTCCGTAGCCTCTGCCAGCTGTGGCAGCGCCCCATCGCCAATGAATAGTCCTCTGGTGAAGCGGCCCGTCCAATGAGGGCAGGTTCCCAACAAAGCAGGCCCTTCTACGCATCCAGGGTCTGGTCCTGTAACCAAAACAGTGAGAGGCGCAGAAGCGCTGCTTTGACGCCACCACCTGATGTCCCTCAGTGCTGCGCACTGGCAGCGCTCCTCCGACCGGCAGCCCGCGACTTGCCTGTTCTGTGCCCGTCTGATCGAAACCGACAGGTACGCTCGCACTTTCGTCTCCTTCACTGACTCTTGGGCTTCCCTCTGCAGGCTGGCCCGTCTCCGTACGTGAGCTCACGGGCTCACGTCTCACGTCTCACTTTGTGGGAAGACCCGGCTTCTTTCCTCGGGTTCATCCCTTTCTTCAGGGGTGCCCTGACAGCTTGAGTCTTCCTACTGGAAAGGAAGAGACCACTTGCCATTGGCACCACTGTGGAGTGACATGAAGCTGATACTGGTGCCGGCGGTAGTGCACTAGGACCCACGACACTCATCAGCCGGCGTCCAGGCACCACTCCTACTAGGTGATCAACCACTGTCGGAGTCACAGCTACTCGGCCATCGGAACCGCACGATACCGGGACACATTCGCTCGCTTCTCCCTTTCCATTTACGGCGCAAATCCTACTCACCTGCGCCGCCACGAGCCTCCGGCCAAAGATTCCAGCTCCGCATTTCTCTGCCCCCTGACGTGGCGCGATCGACGTCCTCTTCAGGTCAACTAAGCAGCCTCGAAGGTCGTGTATCACCTGTAACAAAGACTCGGCAGGCAGAAGGGAATTCTCCGGTTCACGCCGAGCCAAAGGCACAAACAGGGCGTTAGCCGACGCATGACTTACCGGTTGATCGGTCACTCTCGCCGGCTTCGCCATGTGGAGCTCTCTTCCGGTTTGCACTCTGCCCTCCCCCTGGTCAGGATGGACGTTCCTTGGTCCAGCCTCTCTCCAATCATCAGCGGGCACGCAAGACACACCATCCAATCCCTTGCCTGTCATGGGGAGGGACTCCCGGTCTGCCGCCATCTTCTCCCTTCTCCTGAGGGGTTGAGGAGACCTGCTGAAGCACCTCCGCTGCAGCCTTTTGAGACGCAGTGGATCCTCCCTTCCTTCCTCAAGCGCCTCGTTGTTTAGATCGACACACCCTGGCCGGCGACGCGGACCCAGGCAGCCCCCACTTGCAACACAGACGCCAGGCTCGGCGTCTTACCTCCTGGATCCCATCCCTGGGTGAATCACGTAACCTGCCGACTGTATCCATGGCTGTGCTGACCCCGATCCTTATGGGAGCAGTGACCACAGGGAAGTCCGCAGCTCTCCTGCCTTGCCTGCCATCTCTCTCCCCATTCGGGTGGGATACGGTGCTTCGGCGAACCTCTGGCGGCCCCTTGGCGATTTGCAGAACGTCCGCAGTGTGTGTGCGGACCGGTTCCATGCGATGCAGATGTGTGGTAGCCTGAGGTTCCGGGAAGCTCATAAAATATTTATAATTTGGGTCCCCTGCCTTGGAACAGGCAGAAGGTCCCTGTTCGGGCGCCATTGTGAGACATGCCCGAACACCACCAGACAGACAGGGCATCTTTATAAAAAGCACTTTTTTTTTCTTCAGTATAACACAATCCCGCGCAGCACACTGTGCTCCAAACACCAATCACCACTCCTCCGGGCTTTTCTCTCTCTGTCCTTGGACCGCCTTTCCTCTCTCCACGGGGGCCTCGTCTTGCTCCCACTCCCGACTCTAGCTCCCTGACTGTATGAAGGCGGGCCCTTTTTATTCTCACCCAGATGTGCTCCAGGTGCTCCATCTGACGACACTTCCTGGTGTGGCGGCAGTGTAAGGAGAGCACTCGGATGCACTCCGGGCATCCTTGGAGGGATCCTACTCCATCTTCCTGGGTGTGGCGGAAGTAAATCATTCCTGGGCCGTTTGAGACTCGGGGCACTCCCTGGCGGTGGCCGCGGGTCCCAATGGGCTTGAGCCTCCTCACTCTTTCCCCGTGGTCCCCCTCTGATCAAGAGCAGTTGCCCCCTCGTGGCCTGGAGGACATACATGCCACCTCCAGGTCATTCCAGGAGTCCTGGCCGGGTCGTAGTCCCAGTGACTCGCCACAATATTTATGTATTTAATAAATATTTCTCAGATTAACTTAAGCACAATGACTTCTCTCTCTCTCTCTCTCTCTCTCTCTCTCTCTCTGAATCCCAGTAATGTAATATCAAGGGTGTTTTTGTAAGACTCTCTGTAACTGTATGAAAGGCCAGCTGACTGACTGTTGACAGTAGTGATCTCTTGTACTGCCTGCAAGATAGATAGATAGATAGATAGATAGATAGATAGATAGATAGATAGATAGATAGATAGATACTTTATTAATCCCCAAGGGGAATTTCACATACTCCAGCAGCAGCGTACTGATAAAAACAATATTAATTAAAGAGTAATAAAAATGCTGTGCAAGTTAAAAAATGCAAGGTGGAGAGTGTGAGGCAGGTATAACAGTCTATAACATATATAATATCAATAATTATAATAATAATTAATAATTATTGATTAACTAATTCCAGGTGGAATTGAAGAGTCGCCTAGTTACTGATGGTCAGTGTGTAAAAGCATCCTGCCACACTGCTACTAAAGTGATCTGCAGAGTGCTTGACCGGAATCAGGAGTTTTGGAGATTCTCCTGTTTTCTGTCTGATGCCAGGCTTGGTAGTTAATATTGCTACTGGTGATGGTTCTAATGGCTTTACAGTTTGAAGTTGACAGTTTCTCCTGGTTCTTCAGAAGAACATGATGGAAAATGAGCCATGATAATATCTGCATGAGAATTTGGAAAAGAGAGAATAAAGTACGGTTAATGTAGTGGTTGGACAAAAAACCAAAAGTTTTATTTAGTTGACTTCACTTTTTAAGACACCTTCAATCAGCACCAAGTAAAAACAATCCATTTCCAGTGTCTTAGAGACAGGCTTAACTGACTCTATTTTGGTGACTACACAAAACCAATTTAATAAAAAGTCTAAATGTCATTTGCTTTAAGCGTTTTGTCTTATGAAGAGTTGCTGGCAGCTTTTTGAAGAGCGTGTGAACACTATAGTGGCCAGCACAGAGAAGCACTTGATAGGCTGGGTTCAGGGATTTGCAGTGTTTTCTATGGTGGATGTAAGCAATTACAGAAGAACTGGAGTCAGCTACCTGATTGATAACAAACTCTCTACTATTCCACAGCTTTCTAGGAATTTCTACCTAGGGACAGGATAATACACAGCACTAAAGCCCTTTAATAAGAATGATTGAATTACCAATTGGTTCAGTACTTACGGCAAAGTGAGTGCTTGGAGCAGTCTGAGTGATGAGGACCAACCAGGTAGATAACAGGAGTTGGATGTTGAAGCTAAGGTACTGGAATGAGGGTCAAGGAGAAAATGGACATCTGAAAGGCGATAAGAGAGACTGCAGGCAGTAGAACAGTCTTGGAGACAGGAATCAGGAGCCCTGAAAATTCATGTGGACAGAATTACTACCTGTTTGCCACATAACAACAGGGTACAGACTGTGATCATCCAGAATGTACACGCAGAAGGGACAAGATGGGGTTAGACATGACTTACTCCTGACATGTGTGGATATTTGTTGTTTGAGTGACATTCTCATACAGCCTTTAACAGCGGAGGAGTTTGTATAAGTATGCTAAAGGTCTGTGATTTGCCTCTGTAGTGAAAGTAAACAATAAACTGTCTCATTTGTCTGAGGGTTCATACATCCACATGACTGCCGGTACTCTTTTTAGACTGTGTCTTCTTCCTCCTCCCAATTTGTTTTTACTTTTACAAGACATGGCAAAGGGGGTGCATGGCGGCTCATCCTTGTAGGTCGGAGCATGTGTATTTGAGTATATGCTATCAATGGGCTTAGCACACTCCTGCTGAACAAGCTAAGCATAGGAATATCTTGTGCCTCCTGTTGCAAATACAAGTGCCTGACAGATTTCTGTAAAACAAAATAAAACAAGTAACCGCTGAAGATTGACAGACTGAGGAAATTTCTCAAAATGTCTGGAGCCAATTGATGATGTTTATTTACATTAAAGATGTGTCCAGCTAGTCGGCGATTGATGATATCACTGACCATCAGCTCAGCCCTAAAACACGCAGTAACACAGTAATTAAATATACAATCTGGTGGTGTCCATGATATCCGGAAGAACAATATTTTGGTACTCATGCACATAAATACACCTGTTTTCCAATACAAAAAATGGCTACCAAATTAAATAGTCAAAATAATGATCAAAATCATTAAATTAAATATTATAATCCTGGCAATCAGAAATTATAAATTTAACAGCCAGTTGAGGAGAAGGCAAATAAATTACATGGTTCTACGATGAACATCACCCTAACTGATTACAGGAGTGGGTCCCGGTTTACCTGCTGTGGTTGAAGTTGTTTTAGATTTCATTGTAACTATCATGAGGGTCATTTATTAATTATAGTTTATCACATTCACCCATTAGACCAATTTGCAAAAGGTAATCCTATCAGAGGCACAGACAACGTGTCCAGAGAACACAACTCAATGTGGTGTACAAGTACCACCATCAGATAAAAATCACAATCCTAGGAGGATCAGATATTATAACTGCTTATCATATTACTAACTGTATGGCATATTTTATTAGAAGTAACTTATGACAGAAGAAATATTCTGCCTGTCCATTGTTTACTTAATGCAGTTCCATACAGTTATGTTGAATTCAGTTTATTTCAGGTTTCAGTATTTCTAAAAAACTTGTTTGGAGTTGATTTTTTTTTTTAATACTTTTTTTAAGTTTCTTTGTCTTCATGTCTCAGCTCAGTGACTTCTCTCTTAGAATCTGTGATAAGACTGGCTGCACGTGTGCCACTGAGCAGGGCAGGTTTTTGTACGGGTATCTATCACTGTGTGAGGGTGCTCCGCTCCCTGCTGACAGTAATAATGTCCTGCATCTTCAGGTTGAGCTCCACGGATGGTCAGAGTGAAGTCAGTCCCTGATCCACTCCCACTGAAGCGATTTGGAATCCCAGACTGAAGATTACTTGCATAATAGATAATTGGTTTAGGAGCCTCATTGGGTCTCTGGTGGTACCGACAATAAGTTATAACCATAACCAGAGGAGTATACTGATTTACTTGTTTTACAATTAATAGTAACATCTTCTCCTGGCCTTGTTGATTTAGCATTTGGTGTCTGGGTCACAGATATCTCTCCATTGCATTCTGAGAAATAAAAGATAATTTTACATAAAAGATAATTTTACATTATATATATATATATATATATATATATATCATTAAACTATACTGCATATGATTCATATATGACATTGTAAGAAAACCTATTAATAAATAGAATTACATGTATAATTATTTTTTTTTAGGAAGCTCTTCTTTCCAAGGATATATAAATGTTACATTTTCAATCAATTGTCATACCATGAGTGAAGAAGACAAAGATGCAGAGGAGCGGCACAAGAGGCGACATTGTCACTTCAGATCCTTGTCAGTCTGCCTCACTCAGAGGCTATAAACACAGCCAGTGCAGTCAGGTGGACACGTAGGCACTAAGAGGCGTGTCTATGCAAATCACCTACTTCAGTTCAGTCAAGCTCCACTGCTTCACTGCAACTTCTCTTTTCTGTCATTCAGGTTCATCTCAACAAGCAGTTTCTGCTCTTTCTCTTTGTGTTTGGACAACACATCTTCTCCTCTGTTTACTTTTCAAAACAATCTTTTGTTATACAGTGACTTTTCACATTTGTTTCACCTTATTTAATATAAGTGGTACCAGAAATCATCTGATGCTGGCCTTCTCGCTCATCCGTGTCAATCAGTTGAGATTCTAATACACTGTAACCCTCCCTTCCAGGTTTGTCCACAGCACACTGTCATGTTAAAGTTAATTTTATTATGGAACATGACTTCTTCTCTTTCAATATATTGCTTTTCTCAATTTTTTGTATTATGAATTTATTACTAATATTTTAATTTATTAGTTATTATTTATTTTATTTCTATTTTTTATCTTTACATTTTCTTGGTATGTTTATATAAGTATTTGGGTTATTTCTTTATAATTGAAGCAATCGTAATCCTGTCTTAATACCTTGGGGCAAAGCTGTTTTCTTTACTATGTCTGGGATGCCTTTTTTTTTGGCTTGTTTAGTTTGCTTTAGTTCCCCGCTGTTCTTTCTCCAAGCAGTTCTGTTATAGGCACTGCTGCCCCTAGCCAAACCAGGGCTATAGGCAGAATCTTCTTGGGTCCACTGGCCCACCTACCCTGCTGCTCCCTGAATCAATTACATGAATATTTAATTTGAACAACAAAAACATTAATAAATAATGAATAAACATTCTGCATGTTCTCCCCATGTCTGCGTGGGTTTCCTCAGGGTGCTCCGGTTTCTTCCCACAGTCCAAAGACATGCAGGTTAGGTGCATTGGCGATCTTAAATTGTCCTTAGTGTGTGCTTGATGTGTGTGTGCCCTGCAGTGGGCTGGCTCCCTGCCCGGGGTTTGTTCCTGTCTTGCGCCCTGTGCTGGCTGGGATTGGTTCCAGCAGACCCCCGTGACCCTGTAGTTAAGAAATAGCGGGTTTGACAATGACTGACTGACTGAATAAATAAACAAAGAAAGCAAACATCACAAACTTAACTTTAACTTTTAACATCAAATACGAATACTTTTATCAATATAATCAAAACTTAAAAGTGAATGTTTTGGGGTTTCCTCAGTCTCTTTGTTGCCTATCAAAACAACACACATCTACAATTTTTAAAGCCAAAGTTATCTATTAGGTCATCACACGACAGCTTCTATAAAAGGTCTGAGTTGATGCTGATGATTTCCAAGAAGCTTAAATGTTCTTGTGCCCTGCATAGCCTCAAGTATGTCTTACTGAGCTGAAGTTTTCAAATTAACCAACTGTTGAGGTTCATCTGAACTAATTCTTCTTTTTGGATGTCCAAGTTGTTGTGTGGTTCTCTCCCACAATTCAGCCAATAACTAACTAGTAAGCCAGAGAACTCTTGTGTGTTGATGAAATTTACAAACAGTAAATCACTCAATGCAATCACACTCAGAGCACTTCATATGTCAACTAACAATAGCAGCCTTTAACAACATGTGCAGGTCCTGAGGTTTATATTCCTGTAATAAATAATTCTCAACCATGTGTCAGGTAGGTACTGTAAAAACAGATAATATCTCTTAAACACTCAATATCACACATAATGCTACTGTTAATCCAATGTTTCTCCAGTAAACTGATAGCTTTAATGTAGTAGTAAATCTATACTAATAAAAGGCAAAGCCCTCACTCACTGACTGACTGACTGACTGACTGACTGACTGACTCATCACTAATTCTCCAACTTCCCGTGTAGGTAGAAGGCTGAAATTTGGCAGGCTTATTCCTTACAGCTCACTTACAAAAGTTAAGCAGGTTTCATTTCGAAATTCTACACGTAACGGTTATAACGGTCGATAACGGTCGACAACGTCCGCCATGTTGAACTTTCTTATTTATGGCACCATCTTCACGAAATTTGGTAGGCGGCTTCCCTGCGCTAACCAAAACCGATGTATGTACTTATTTCGATGGTATGACGCCATTGTCGGCCGCCATTTTGAACTTTCCAACGTCACTAATTTTCCAACTTCCCGTGTAGGTAGAAGGCTGACCCCATCTTCACGAAATTTGGTAGGTGGCTTCCCTGCGTTAACCAAAATCGATGTGCGTACTTATTTCGGTGGTATGACGCCACTGTCGGCCGCCATATTGAATTTTCCAAACATCACTAATTCTCCAACTTCCCGTGTAGGTAGAAGGCTGAAATTTGGCAGGCTCATTCCTTACACCTTACTTACAAAAGTTAAGCAGGTTTCATTTCGAAATTCTACGCGTAACGGTCATAACGGTCAACAATGTCTGCCATGTTGAACTTTCTTATTCATGGCCCCAACTTCACAAAATTTGGTAGGCGGCTTCCCTGCGCTAACCGAAACCAATGTACATACTTATTTCGGTGGTATGACACCACTGTCAGCCGCCATATTGAACTTTCCAACGTCACTAATTCTCCAACTTCCCGTGTAGGTAGAGGCTGAAATTTGGCAGGCTCATTCCTTACAGCTTACTTACAAAAGTTAAACAGGTTTCATTTCGAAATTCTACACGTAACGGTCATAACGGTCGATAACGGTCGACAACGTCCGCCATGTTGAATTTTCTTATTTATGGCCCCATCTTTACGAAATTTGGTAGGTGGATTCCCTGCGCTAACCGAAACCAATGTATGTACTTATTTCGATGGTATGACGCCACTGTCGGCCGCCATATTGAACTTTCCAATGTCACTAATTTTCACAATGTCCGCCATGTTGAACTTTCTTATTTATGGCCCCATCTTCACGAAATTTGGTAGGTGGCTTCCGTGCGCTAACCAAAACCGATGTACGTACTTATTTCAGTGGTATGATGCCATTGTCGGCCGCCATATTGAAGTTTCCAATGTCACTAATTCTCCAACTTCCCG
This sequence comes from Polypterus bichir lapradei, assembly GCA_026402145.1. Classification (NCBI taxonomy): domain Eukaryota; kingdom Metazoa; phylum Chordata; class Cladistia; order Polypteriformes; family Polypteridae; genus Polypterus; species Polypterus bichir. The sequence continues at coordinate 37,643,980 of JANRMT010062807.1, forward strand.
TGTAGGTAGAAGGCTGAAATTTGGCAGGCTCATTCCTTACAGCTTACTTACAAAAGTTAAGCAGGGTTCATTTCAAAATTCTACGCGTAACGGTCAACAACGTCCACCATGTTGAACTTTCTTATTCATAGGTAGAAGGCTGAAATTTGGTACTTATTTCGGTGATATGATGCCACTGTCGGCTGCTATATTGAACTTTTCAACGGTCTTTGTTACTTATGGGCCCATCTTCAAGAAATTTGGTACGCGGGTTCCCAACGCTAACTGAATCCTACTTACGTACATATATACGTCCATAGCCTGCAGCTCGGTCACCGTGTGAGGCGGCGTTGGGTCCCCCATCCCAACGCCTCCCACGTTGTTGGCTGCCTGCCTATATAAGGCCGTCTGTCGCTCCAGTCTCTACATTCCCTTCCTTGCTTCGCCACGGTATTCACGTCTCCCTGCTGATAACTACAGCCTTTTTATTTAATCCACGGCTTCTCCGCTGTTTTATTGTTCATTTATTACGATTATAGTTATTGTATAGGTATTTTAGACTTACTTTACATTGTTCAGGTACCCATTTCCTTTATCATTCCAACCGTACCCCCATTAACATGTCTATCGAGGTAATCACCATCGATCAAAGAACTGTCACTTACCAAGTGGTTTCCATGCCCGGAGATGGCACCTGCCTTTCCATTCTCTTTGTTACATATTGCACAGCCATATCAGGCTCACTATTGATATCCGGAGGAACATTGTGTCTTATGTATTGAATGACTGGGACAGGTTCAAGGTGTGGACTGATGACGGTACAGGAGATAATTATACTACACAGGAGCACTAGAAGAGTGAAATGCTTAAGTGTACCGAAATGGCCAAATATTTTACACCTTTGGACAACCGCCAATGCCTCTTAAACATCTTAGCTTCACAGGTGACGATTTCAGTAGTGGACACTTTGATGTTTAGAAATGTTTAAACTCTCAAAAGCTGGATGTGAAGTTATCAATGAAACTGGTTGTATACTTACAACGCTTGACAGATGCCGAATGTCTCTTCAACACAAGTCCTACAAATACTGTCGTAACTGAAACAAACCATGAAACTCAAACCGATTATGACAGCAGCAATCCAAGCTGTGAGATTTGAAACAAGATTACTGTTCACATGGCCAACTGTACGTTGCATGCTCAAGAGTAAGCTCAGCGCACAGCTACAGCTTGGTCATATTGCAACTGGAGGGCCGAACTGACAACGTGGCATACAAAGAGATCTTTAACAAATAATTATTGGTATATTTTCCCTCAGTTTAAAAAGGTTTAGTTTTCTTCTTAATAAAAATTTTAAGGCAGTACTTCACCGCTGCGAAGCGCGGGTATTTTGCTAGTAATAATAATAATAATAATTCTTTACATTTATGTAGAGCTTTTCTCACTTAACAAAGAGGTTTCCACAGTGAGTGGGGAGCAAATTCAACCACCTCTAATGTACAGCATCCACTTGGATGATGCAAAGGCAGCCATTTTGCGCCAGTACGCTCAACACAAATTGGCAGTTAGATGGTGCAGGAATGATAGGCAGTTAGCCAATTAGAGACCGGAGATAATTAGGAGCAATGTAGCCAGGATGTCAGGATACACCCTAATCTTAATGAAGGGTGCCCAGGGATTTTTATGACTCCATAGAGTTAAGACTTTGGTTTTACATCTCATTCAAAGGACAATGACATTTTTACAGAATAGAGTTCCCATCACTGCAGTGGGGCATTAGGATCCACATTCAAACCACAGGCTAAGCACCTCCTGCTGGCCTCACCAACACCTCTTCCAGTAGCAACCCAAGCTTTTCGTGGCTGGTCTCCCATGCAAGTACTTGCCAGGCCTGAACATGCTTAGCTTCAGTTGGATGACCTGTTCTGAAGTGCATGTGGTATGGCTGCTGATCAGGGGCCATACTTGCAGCGCTTGACCTGTGTTGAGAAAGGATTGATCTGGTCATAGACTACCAATGATTCATGTCTTTTATGTTTAAGTAGACGACTAGTTTGAAGCTGTGCATTGTAGACTTAAATCTCTACTGTGCATGGAAAATAGAATTTTTAGTCCATACATTTAGTCAATATATTTTAGTCAATTTTTGAAACTCTAACAGCATTAATTATTAAAGATTAGGTAAAGGACTGAAGGTAATTCAAGGGTTAACTGAATGTAGTTTAAAGCTTAAGGTTAGGATTAGGTAAATGAATAACAAACACTCCTTTATAAAGCGAGGATAAACTAATGGGAAAGCCCAAACACCCCTCCTTTGAAGCAGAGTTCAGATCAAAGGGAGAGTCAACATGAGTCAGAAATGACTGGTGGCGTTAGTTGATTGGAGGAGGAGATAAAGTTCCAAATATAAGAGTGAAATGAGGAGTTGTTAATAGAAAAGTATAAAAGTAGATGAATTGTTTAATTGATTTCACACTACATGGACTGAGACATTTGCGCATAACTCTGTCTAAATAAAGAAATGTTCTACATTCTCATCTGGGCTTCTTGATTGTCTTCTTTGAAGATAGAACAAAGTTTTTTCCACAAAAGGAATTGTTGCACAGTGCTATCATAGAGAATTGTTAGTTTTTTACTTTATCTTTTATGGGTAGAACAGTGATGTAAAAGTTCAAGAATCAAATCTCAGCTTGTAGAATTTGCATTTTCTGCTTATGTCTGCATTTCTTCTTCCAGGTACTCCAGCTTAACTCCAAAGATTTGTTGGTTAACTTAAATGGAGACTCCAAATTGGTCTGATGTGTTTGTGAGCTTTATTATCGAAAGGCATTCCATCCAGGGTGGGTTAATTTTTTGGGTTTGATATGGCATTATGCAGTAAGTGGAATCAGAAAAAGAA
>JANRMT010062807.1:37652946-37665354 GCA_026402145.1 Polypterus bichir lapradei
ACATACATGTGTACATATATACACACACACATATACTATGGGGTGCGAAACAGGCAAATACATTGATTTTCTGAATATATAAAGTCGGCCTCAGAATATATAAAGTCAAAACTTGAATACATAAAGTCAGCGTTGGTATATATAAAGTCAAAACTTTTTTCTAAATATATAAAGTCAAAACTTGAATAAATAAAGTCACCGCTGGAATATATAAAGTCAAAACTTGAATATATAAAGTCATCGCTGGAATATATAAAGTGAAAACCTGAATATATAAAGTCAAAGTCAAAATATATTGATTGAAACGACTCTGAACTGAAGTAAGTTAACAAAAACGTATTCAGAAAAATAAATTAAAAAAACACTGTTTGGTTAATGTTTTGAAAATGATGCATTTGCCCTGCCCAGGATTGGTTCCTGCCTTGCACCCAGTGTTGGCTGGGATTGGCTCCAGCAGACCCCCATGACCCTGTGGTCGGATTCAATGGGTTGGGAAATGGATGGATATTGCAGCACTGACTTTGTATATTCCGACGATGACTTTATATATTCAAGTTTTGACTTTATATATTCCAGCACTTACTTTATATTGTGAGCTGGAGGGCTTCGCTATTACGTGTGGGGACGAAACTTCACTTTGGTAACTGATCATGCTCCACTTCAAAGGTCATACCGACAGAAAGATACAAACTCTCGAATCATGAGATGGTTTCTGGGCTTACAACCTTACCATTTCACAGTAAAACATCGACCAGATTCTGAACACGTCAATGCAGACGTATTATCAAGACTAAATGAACCTGGTACAGAGAGTCGCTTGATTCACGGAAATGTGAATAAAGCTGAGGGGGAGGGTGTGAGCTGGAGGGCTGATCGGACCCCAAGAAGATACAGACGCCTCTGGGAAAACCACAGCCCCTGAAACACAGACTACCCTCACATTGCTCCTTACTTTCTCACTTGCGCTATAACGCGTAATGCAAACCTTGCGCGATACTCCGCTAACTTAAAAGCCTTGTGCAGCGCCTGTCAGTTGAAAATTGATTGTTTGCTTGCTTTTATCGCTCTCTCTCTCTGCTCCTAGCGGAACTGTCATCTCTGACTTGTCTTGGAGCACGTTTAAGCTCATGTGTTTGCAGTGTTTGAATAAAAACCCTTCTTATTTCTACGACCTCCTGTGTCTCTGTGCAAATCTGTGACCCAAGCGTGACAATATATTCCGATGCTGACTTTATATATTCAAGATTTGACTTTATATATTCCAGCGCTGAGTTTATATATTAAAGTTTTGACTTTATATATTCAGAAACAAGTTTTGACTTTAAGTTTTGACTTTATTTATTCCGACAGTGACTTTATATTTTTAATGCGTTATGGAGCACATGCATCGAAGCTTCTCAGCTGTGCGATTGTCAATGTAACCTTTTGTAAGTAGTGCCTGGAGGATTCAGTGTGGAGAAACTCTAGAGACAGCGTGTGTATTAACTTGTGGATTTTTCTGTGTGTATTTGGTGGCAGTGTGACGAAGTTGATTCGGAAGACGGCGTTAGCCGCGGAGCTCAGCTCAGAGCAAAATGAGGTAAATGGGAGGGGATATGATGACGTGACTCCCCCACCCGCCTTAACTGTCAATCCCCCACAAACACAGTCTCTCGGAATTTGCATAAGTACACCCCTTCACCTGCAATTTTAACTTAGTTACAAAGTGATCAAAACTCTCGTTTATATCCTGTGTCCTCTCATTAAACTTGTATCCTGCATTACCCGTGGGCATGAAAAACGGCAGCGGCAGCCTGTCTATTAACTTAATTTAAAGTTTAGGTTTACACCTTGCTTTGTTTCCGAAGTAGCAACACTCATGAATATGGTATTATATGTCACTCGCTCGCTTCTTATTGTTTCGCTGCCTTCTCAATTAGGAACGCGCTTCATTCTGACTCTAACATTTTTGTAGCTGTGATGTGTGCATCAGTGTAATCGATGTACCAGGAAATCATGCATTGACAAAAGTTCCCCTTTGCTTGGAATTGAAAGTGTGATTAAATGCGTTATTTTTTGTTATGGAGTACATGCATCGAAGCTTCTCAGCTGTGCTTGTGCTAAGAAAAGGAAAGATTTTAAAAATAAGGTAACATGATTCTGCGTTAACCGCATATTTTTTCATACGTCTCAACCCAAGGAGATGCAAGGTTAAAATGAACCGAGAAGCGCGCGTACATACTCAGTACATCCCCTCTCGGGAATTGAACCTCGGATGTAGGCGATAGAGGCGAAGCCTCTACAATTGCGCCACGGTGTGTGGCTTATCTATTTGAGAGTATGTAGATCGGGGTATATATATATTCGCAGCGGAGACGTAGTGTGTTAAAGAAGCTATGAAAAAGAAAAGGGAACATTTTAAAAATAACGTAACATGATTGTCAATATACAGTAATTGTTTTGTGAGTGTTATTGACTGTTGCTGTCATCAAGGATTTGATTATCATCATTTCTTTCAATCAGGGTCGTATTTGTATGATGTGTTGTGTTCAAGTTACATTCCGTGTTTGTCAATCGTTGTAAAGATGACAGGTTTCATTCATCGATTTGTTTCTTACTGCATCAATAAACAGCTCGTCTTCTTCTTTATCTGAGACCTGACACACTGCATGCACGGGTTTTTTTTTACACTGTCTTCCTTTAGCGGGATATTCACTTTTTGCACCGTGTGCTTTGTTTCCGCAGTAGCTGCAATTATGAATACGCTTGTATGTATCAGACGCTTCATATTTTTTTGCTGCCTTTTCAATTGTGTAATTTGGTTTTTGTTCAGCGCTCTTTGGAACTGTTGCTTTTTGTCTGTGCACTGCGTCAGTTCACGTGAGCCGCTCGGTGTACATGCATCGAAGTTTCCCAGCTGTGCTGGTGCCATGTCGTGCTATGTCCATGGCTGTATCTAATGTTACCTAAGTCCCGGCACTTAAAACTTTCTCTCGCAGTTTCGCTGAGTTTATGCCAAAGACCACCCTGACCATCTCATCTTCCTCTGCATAAGCACAGTCCTTCACCCGTGAATATTTAGTGGCAGTGTTTCTATTGGATTGCCGCTGACGGACGGCCTTATATGGGCAGGCACTAAATTACAAACGCCAGTGGCAGCCTGTCTATGAACTTAATTTAAAGTTTAGGTTTACATCGTGCTTTGTTTCCGAAGTAGCAGAACTCATGAATATGGTTGTATATGTCACTCGCTCGCTTCTTATTGTTTCGCTGCCTTCTCAATTATATAATGCATGTTTTCTTCAGCGCTTTTTGGGGCTCTTCCTGGTTTTCTACGTACTGCGTGATTACGTGGGAGGCGTGATGATGTCACACGAAACTCCGCCCCCACGGCTTTCAAGCTCATCTCCATTACAGTAAATGGAGAAAAACAGCTTCCAGTTATGACCATTACGCGTAGAATATCGAAATTAAACCTGCCCAACTTTTGTAAGGAAGCTGTAAGGAATGAACCTGCCAAATTTCAGCCTTCCACCCACACGGGAAGTTGGAGAATTAGTGATGAGTCAGTCAGTGAGTGAGTGAGTGAGTGAGTGCTTTGCCTTTTATTAGTATATATATATATATATATATATATATATATATATATATATATATATCATTGATCAGTTCATTTAAATATCTTGGTATTAATGTTTCTCACTTATCACAGAGTACAAAATCTTCAATTTACCCACAAATCATTCAAAGTTCATTCAATCAGCAGTAATTGAACTGAATGTAATTGCTCATTTTAATTTTTTCAGTGTCCTGGGCTGATGTTAAATCCTTATGAAACAATAAAAGGCCCATTGTTAAACCCTAATCTTAAATTCATCACCAGTAATGGGTGGGATCATTTTAACAGATTTAGAATTATATTGTTGGATATTTATACTTTCTCAACAACAACCCCGAGTTATTCCACCTTTTAATGCTCACCGTTGAGTCTAGTATAGTGACGTCTAGATCGCTATTGTTATTACTTTCGCTATCCTTAAACTAAAGTTATTTTGAAACTTGGTCATATGCTTTGAAGACTTAGTACAAGTTTCAGAAGTTTCTAGATTCTTGTCCGAACCTCCATATTCCACAATTTGGCTTTTTTTATTGGTGTCATCCCTAGCTATTTCCTCCATCTCTCAAAGATGTATCAAGATATACTAACCGTTAAGGATGTTTATGATAACTTTTGTCAATATTGTTGAGTTAACATCTTTTTTATTTACTTAGAGCTATGTTCTTAAGGTGAACAATGTACTGTTATCCTCTTCCTTCCTTCCCATCATCTATATAAATTTTGTTCCTCTCTTTCTTATTCTTTGAAGTCAGCACTCTATGTGTCTCTCTGTAAGGTATCCTACAGGACCCTAACGATATTCTCACAGAGTCAACTTTCCTGTGTTCCCTCTATCTCATGATTTTTATTTTTTTAAAAGGTGAGTTTTACCTCAAAGAACCCAAATATCATCACGACCAGTTCAAATATGTTTATCGTTTATATTTTATTTTCCAAAACCATTATGCCATGGGCTTGGCTGTGGATTCTACCTGTCATTATTGTATGACGAATGCTCCAGGTATGTTTTTGCTCATGTTCTGGGAAGGTCCACCAGTTCAAGCTTTCTTGTCTGCTAGTTGTAATTTTCTGATTTTCATTCTTTTTACTAATACACCTTTAGGGACTCCAATATTCTTCTGTTAGACCTCTCTTCTCTCCCTTTTACTGTTACCCAGCAGATGTTTTTCTGTTTAGGTATAATCACTGCAGAAACTGCATTAGTGTCTCGCTCAAAATCCTCTGACTAACTTTATTTTACTTTATCAAAATTTTCTTGTTATAATTTGCTTTTACGTGAATTTTCTGCAGTACTGATCATTGGGTTATCTAACTCCAGTATTTAATATTGGAAGTCAGTGGTGAAACAGGTCCTGGGTCAGATGGCATTGAGCATGGACTTTGCTCTTGATATTTAAATCCTTTAAAAGCTGTGTAAGTGTATCTTCCTGCTCTCTGGATTACTCTGCCAGTTACAAAGTGTTTGTTATTTGCACATTTTCCTTAGCAGCTTGGTGGGGAAATTGGATTGTTTTCTGTTGTGTGGGTTATATTTTTTTTTTTCTTAGTTATTCTGAAAAATGTTTAATCTAGATATAATTTTGGTACTTGCATTTGATATTTTAAAATAAGAAATAAAAAAAAAACAAGCAAAACACATTCCATTGTGCAAGCTGCAAATAGCTAGACGATCTGAAGACACTCAAAGGTAAAGAACATGACAGGTTGCCCCAGAAGAGAAACAAATACCAAAGAACTCATTTAGGAACTCATCTCAATTGGTCGGCTGTTCTCAAACCTTTTTCTCTCACACCCTCTTGTAACATGAAGGTTATAACCAAGACTAATCCCTCATTTATATGTTATTTCTTTAATAACTGATTTTATCAAAGAACTCCTTAACAAATGCAGGCTGCTGAGTCAAAACACTTGCATTACTTGGTTTCTCTAACTGGACAGCAATTGATCTCTCAGCGAGATTTGTTCAATCAGATGGACCTTTACTGGATCATCAATGTGTCACGCAATCGTATTGCAGAAAGAGGGACTGTTATCAAGGTGGCAAGCAGAAGTATCATTGTAGGTGATTTTATTATTTATACCAACTGTGGGACAAACAAAGTTAGTGAAAGTTTAATCTTTTCCGTGTGATCTCATACATCTACTCTGGGCCTTGTGGTTTCCAAATAAATCCTAAAGCTGCATTAACTGCTGACTGTATATTGTGAATGAACACTTACCAGTATGACAGCATTAATTCCATCTGTAATTGTTTTATATTATGCAATGAACTGCATAGAGTACAGCCTATCCTTCATTTAAGGAAATATATGTAATGAACATAAAAATGTAGTTTAGAGATATGCAATAGGGAGTTTTAAGTGCTGGTATGTTAATATTATATTGGAATATCAAGTGTTTTTGAACAATTTGTCCATCTATCCACCCATTTACAATCCCACTTATCCTGAACAGAGGCACAGGGAAGCTGGAGTCTATCCCAGTAAGAAATGGGTGCAAGGCAGGGGCACAGGTCCTACAGTAGATGTTTTATCTAATAGTTCGTACTGCAGTTGGCGTTAACTCCATAAAATGGGTGAGGGTGAAGTTTTTTTTTACTATGGGAGCTGTTTGTGAGTATTATTGTTCACTAACTTTACATCTGCATTTAATTTATGTTAAAATGATCTGACTAATATACTGATCCTTTTAACTTTATTCAATAAACAGTATTTTAAAAAATGATTTGTGCTAATAATAAGATGATTGCTTATTCAGTTGATCACACTAAACAAAAATAATCTAAAATGTGGAATCTTGTATTTCTGTAAGGTAGATTTTCTCTGCTCTGCTATTGTTTTTCTTCCATTTTAATTTTTCCGTTAGTTTGTTCCTCTTTTATTTTACTGTCACCTCACATTCAGTTGTTTCAGTTCACTGGTTTCTGCTTTAAATCTCATCTCAGTGTTTCAGTTTCACACCTGCAGACTTGAGAGCAGATGCAGTGAGATTTTTGTACGAGTCTCAATCACTGTGTGAGAGGGTGGTTCCTATGCTGCTGACAGTAGTAGTGACCGGCGTCTTCAGGTTGGACTCCACTGATAGTCAAACTGAATGAAGTTCCTGACCCGCTGCCAGTGAAGCGACTTGGGGTGTCACCGTAGAGAGTGCTTGCAGTATAGATGAGGAGTTTAGGAGCTTGTCCAGGTCTCTGCTGATACCAGGCCATCCAGCTTTTCACGTCACTCCCAGTGGTACAGCTGAAGGTGACGCTCCCTCCAATGGAAACTGACTTTGGTGCTGATGGTTGAGTCACAGAAATCTGACATCTTGAGTCTGTGGGGAAAAAAAAATCAGAGATAAACTTAGTCAAGTCAAAAGTATAAAACTGGTTATCAAATATTTGTAATAATGAAAAGTAAGACTTAAAGTTTCTAATTCCTTATGTCTTAATTCACTTAATATAGAAACTCAGTTGCCTTGAATGAAGACTATGAAGACAGACAGTAGCACAAGTGCAGTCATGGTGGCTGGAGATTCTGTCAGTGCGTCTCATTCAGGAAATTATAAATGCAGTCAGAGTTCTGAGATGGGCATCACAAAGGGGGCGTCTTTATGCAAACTGACCACTGCACTGCACCTGCAGACAGACAAGAGAGGCAGAAATTTGCGAGGCAAAACTGAAAAGTGATCTCATAATGACTGATCTGCTCAGTTGCCTGTGTCGGGCTGCATATTTATTATAAACTGACACTGAGGCTCGGCTCCAAGGCCACAACCTTGATAGTTTTCAATGAATATTAAAAACAAACTCTGCATGCTTTTAGTTTTCTAGGTGGCCCAGACGTGAGTTGTGCTGCTTCACAGCTTGAAGGACTCGAGCTTTATTCCCAGGCCATCAATGTGAACTTTTTACTTTCTCATGGTTTGCTCCTGGGCACTCAGGTTTTCACTGACTGCCCAGTTACATTAACTGCCGAGTGTAAACTGGCTGATTGAATTAAAAGTGAATGTGTGATGGACTGGCATCTTCATACAGGCCGGTCCCTTCTTTAATGTACTGCATTGGGAAGCAGACTTCAGCTCTTTGATAACAAACAACAGACAGACGAACTGAGAAGTGCATCGATAGACAAAGTGCTGAGGATACAAAAGGGCAACAAAAAGCTAATCTCTTACAAGATAAATAATGATTGTGAAAACAGCTATATTTCAAAGCCTGCAGAAGCACTGGACAAAAATATATATAATAAAATAAAACTTCACAACAGTTCAAAGTAAAGTCAGAGAATAACTACAGTAAAGATTAAGAAGAGTCCAGTTAGAGGTCAAACTTGACACAAGGAGAGTTAAGTTTGGTGGATCTCATCCGTCTGATGAAACAACAGAAATGGGTGACATACTGCGACTAGTGCAATGGAGCTCTCTGTGACTGTCACTGCTTACAAAATTCTTTTTGAGGGTCTCAGGTCCACTCAAATTTCTGGAACAATTTTTATATTCTTGACATGAGCTTTACTCATTTATTCATAATCCACAGACAGTGTGTTTGCTGGTCACTTTTCAATGGCTGTGTGTGTTATTGTCTTTATATATAAACAATGAGACATTTATTAGTTAAATATTAATGTAACAATGTTTTTTCTTTGTTTGAATCAGAAGAATCAGCAGATAGCATTACTCCTGAGATCCTCTTTACCAACACTAAACTTTCCTTCCATAACCAAAAGATGTTCAAATAAGGCCAATTTTTGGCATTTCACTCGACTGGTGGGGTGCCACTAAGTGATCCCAGTGCCCCATTCAGATGTATTCATATCTTGTGTGGTGTGCTGCTGTGATATGCTGAACTACTGTATCACAACTTTATACTCGATTAAGTCAGTTCACACAAAAATGGATCAAAGGGAGGCTGATTAAGGTCATTTTTCAATGAAATACATGACATTGTGCTGAAAGCCCTTCAACGTCATTAAGAGATGTTTAATTTGAAAAACAAGTCAACAATGTAGTGGAGTCCTGTCAGATCTTTGAAATGAGAAGATTAATTGTTTCTTAATTTGTGGAAGACATCTATGCACATAGGGTGTCCATGGCCAGTTTAAACCAATCCTGTGACCAGGGGAATGAAATCTCTGTGCCCCCTACCCCAGCCCCCATTTGTTAAAACAACACAAATTAGGGCATAATTATAAATTTGGATAACAAAATCAAGCCAGTAGCATTCAGTCATTCTCCAACCCGCTATATCCTAACACAGGGTCACAGGGCGTCTGCTGGAGCCAATCTCAGCCAACACAGGGCACAAGGCAGGAACAAACCCTGGGCAGGGAGCCAGCCCACCACAGGGCACACACACACCAAGCACAATTTAGGATCGCCAATGCACCTAACCTGCATATCTTTGGAAAGTGGGATGAATCCGGAGCACCCAGAGGAAACCCATGCAGACACGGGGAGAACATGTAAACTCCACAGAGGTGGTACCTGGGTAGTGAACTCAGGTCTCCTTACTGCAAGGCAGCAGCGCTACCACTGCGCCACCATGCTGCCTAAGCCAGTAACACTGATATCACAAATTAAATTAATAAACAGAAGCTGTAAAGCAAAAACCTAAGCAAACCTAAACATGAAGGTCTGTTTCATCTTGTCTGTGATAGTGTGGCACTTCTGCTCTGACAATTCCATACTTTTCAATCCATCCTTCATTTCAATTGTCAAAGAGAACTACATTATTATTGTAATGGAAGAAATTTCTTACCAGACCAAGTGCGAAATGGACAATTGGCACACACAAGTCATTCAGAAGCCTTTGAATCACCGACAAAGTCCTCACAGCCTCCAACAGATGCCACTGAGTCCTGTTCTTCATACTAGGAGATTATGAAGGATCTCCTTACAGAGCATGCAAACTCACTGAATGACTCTTAACAACCTAATATACCAGAACTGTATTTCAGAAATCTCTGGTATTGAATCAGATCAATCTCAAGTCAAAGAAGGAGCTATGCTGTCTTCAATCCACCTTCTCTCATCATGGCAACAAAATTAGAGCATTCCACAAAGAGACATTTTAATTAAAATTAATGCACCAAAAAGATCGTGGAAGCCCCAAGATAATGTATATTGTAGGAGTGACTGTAAACTCAGAGAAAGACAATATAATTATTTTATTTATTGAAAGCTTGGCCAGTGTGGATCCCAGCTTTAATTGGCACTACTTTTGAAATCGAAAGAGCCCATAGAATCTTCTTGGCACGTCCAAGTGATCAAGCCCCCATTCTACTTGACCAGTTCTTAAGGTAAGTGAATAGACAGCGCTTACGGCATGAGGCCTGTAAACATCCCAAGATAACTGACAAGTGTCGTTCATAAGTTTTTCCAGACTACTCGATAGTGACACCCCACGAAGAAAGGCAATGAATCTGTTCATTAGGAGGGCAACAGAAGTTGGTTTACAGTCATATTTGCTTTATGCTGCATCCTGGAAGGTGATAACTTTACTTTATGCCTTCACAGGTTTTGCGGTAAATCATTTCACACTTTTCTCATTGCACTCATTTACTTTTTTTTGTTTCTACATGTGCATTCTTGTCAATTGAGAATGATTGGGAAGGCAAGGAATGGATATTCCAGGGTTGTCTTCTGTTTTGGCTTTCTATGATCTTCTTGCTCCAGGCCTGTTATAGAAAGTGTTCTGTGAAGTAAGCCATGTCATTTTTTTTCATTGCCTGGGTTTCCCCAGGTTTGTGTGGTGGCTGTAAACTGCCATTGCAGTGTCCTTGTTTGCTCCCATATAATGTTTCTTTTTTCAGCCTTATCTTTTTATTTCTGTAATGCTTTCCTGGTAAATAATCTTTATGTAGCTTCATGGAATGTTTGGAGCCTGTGTCTAAATAATAAGTGGAAGAGCATCCTTGATTATCTTTGACATAAAAAGTGGATGTTGTATTATCGCAAGAATCACTTAACTTAGTGACTTAACTTTTTTTAATTAGTCAAGCTACTCTTAAAAAAGCTCTACAAAAAATGAGAAAAGAGTTATGAGTGGATTGACACTTCAGCATCTTCAGTCCTGTCTGAAGTGGTGCATCTCTATAAGATGTACAAAGACCCCAACCTTGGACTGTCTTCCCTGCCAGTGATGATTCTAGCTTTGTGCCCAATGCTTTGGAAAGCATACTTTCATAATCATGCAACAGAATAAGAAGAAGAAAGAGAAGTATGAGAAAATAGATCAATGGGATAACCATTGTTATCCATTTAAGACAAATCGAATTTATAAAGGCAACTGGAAGCAAATCCCTCAAGTGATAAGTATTCATATTAAAAATGTTGGTTAAAGCACACTTGAAAAACAACATTTAAAAAATGAAGAAACATATAAGAAAAAAATGACTGAACATTCTAAGCAGTGACAGTGATCAAAAATAAGTATTAATGTTGATGGATCTTATCCTACTGACCAAGCAACAGAATTGGATGATATGCCATACACAATCCAGTGGGTCTTTTTATCAACATTGCTGTCTTGTTAGGCTTGTTGGAAGGCCAACTGAAGATCCTCTGTGATATCAGTGTGTAAAAGTGCAGTGAGATTTCATTCAGACATCACGTGCTTTGTTAAGCATAAACTACATAACATAAGACTGAAGTTCTTCATGGAGTTTTGCTGTTGGCTGCTCCTCTCTCTAAATAATGGAGCCCTGCTTGGTTAACATATCACAATTATACAAGTAAAAAAATCTCCATAACCTAACCGAACATAACGTAATATAACATACTATAATGTCCAAGTAGCACTAGACTTAGGGTAGGAAACTGTGGCCAGTAAGTGGCACACCAGCTCCCCACACACCCAACACAACAGACACAAGGCACGAGTCCAGCAAAACAGATGATTTATTTTGGTGTGGGAAACGCCTTCCTTTCATTCGCACTTCCTCAGCACAGTTACAATGAGCACAGCACAATATGCAACACACAATGACTTTTCTTTTTAGTCTCTCCTTTTCTGTTTCTCCTTCCGTCTCCATTTCTCCTCTGGCAAACTTCATATCTCTCTCCATCCAGACTCTGGCACCCATCAGTATTATCTGGAAGTACTCCCAGGTGTGGTGGAAACCCAAAGTAGGGATCTTCAACTCCCTCTGGCGGACCCCACGGAACCCAACAGGCTGTGCCAAATTCCAATTCCCATGGGGCCATATTAGGAATCCGGGGTGCCACTGCAACCCAGGTGGACTGCCATCTAGTGCTCTGGGGGAGGCAGTCTCCTATGCTCATGTGCTACCCCAGTCCTTCCACTTTATTGGCCTCCCGTCTGGGAAACGGCCCTGGCCATCTATCACAAAACAAACCTGGACACAGGATCAGTTTATTGTAGGGCTTGTGAATTAACAACATGATAAACTATACCTAAAGGATTTCACTTAGTGTAATTCATTTATTATCATTTTTTGGAAGAATCCAACTGTATCCTCCACAATTACCCTTTCTCATGGATTTAAACTCAAAAACTTACTGTACTGAGCTCATGATAAATTTTAAATATGAGTACATTCCTCCTTATGACAGGAGTCTTACATAGCTAATGACTTTGGGCTGATTGTCTCTCTTGCAACAAACAGCAAAGAATCAAATTTTGTCTACCTCTAGTTTTATTGGGAACAAAACATTTATGTGCTTCTGGCATAAATTTCTATTTCTGTTTCCGAGTTTTGGCGTTTAAGATTACATAATTAAATAATGGATTTTTTTAAGTTTGAGGCTTGACCATTTGTTTAGTTCTATCTATCTATCTATCTATCTATCTATCTATCTATCTATCT
>JANRMT010062807.1:37680168-37696882 GCA_026402145.1 Polypterus bichir lapradei
GAAAAGAGAAACATAATATGGGAGAAAACCAGCACACTGCAATGGCAGCTTACAGCCACCACCTGGGGAAACACAGGCCATGAAAAAAATGACATGGCATACTTCACAGAACACTCTGGAGCAAGAAGATCATAAAAAGCCAAAACAGAAGACAACCCTGGAATATCAATTTCTTGCCTTCCCTATAATTCTCAGTGGGCAAGAATGCACACAAAGAAACAAAAAAAGAAAATGAGTGCAATAACAAAAGTGCAAAATGATTTAGCTCAAAACCCTTGAAGGCGGAAAGTGGAGTTATCATCTTCCTGGATGAAGCAAAAAGCTAATATGGCTGTAGACCAACTTCTGTAGCCCACCTAATAAACAGATTCATTGCCTTTTTTCGTGGGATGTCACTATTGAGTAGTCTGGAAAAAACTTATGAACAACCTTCATGGATTATCTTAGGATGTTTACAGGCCTCACGCAGTAAGTGCTGTCTATTCACTTACCTTAAGAACTGGTCGAGGAGAATGTGGAGCTTGATCGTGTAGGAATGTACCAAGAAGACTCTATGGACTGTTTCAATTTCAAAACTAGTGAAAATTAGAGTTGGGATCCACTTTGGGTAAATTTTCAATAAATAAAGTAGTTATATTTTCATTCTCTGAGTTTACAGTTATCCCTACAATTCATAAATTCACGTGGCTTCCACGATTTTCTTGATACATTAAATGTTACAATCTCTTTGCAGAATGCTCTGATTTTGTTGCCTTGATGAGAGAAGGTGGAGTGAAGACAGCTTAGCTCCATTTTGACTTGAGATTGATCTGATTCAGTGCTGAAGATTTCCGCTTACAGTTCTGTAAAATTAGAGTTTAGAGTTGTTCAATGAGTTTGAATGCTCCATAGGGAGATCCTTCATTATCTCCTAGTATGAAGAACTGGACTCAATGGCATCTAAAGGAGGCTGTGAGGACTTCTCTTTGATTCAAAGACTTCTGAATGACTTCTTTGTGCCAAATGGAGCATTTTGCACTTTGGTCTGGTAAGTAATTTCTTCCATTACAAAAAAAAAAAGTAGTTATCTTCGACAATTGAAATGAAGGATGGATTGAAAAGAACAGAGTGGTCAGAGCAGAAGTACCGCGATGCCATCACAGACAACATGAAACAGGCCTTCGTGTTTAAGTTTGCATAGGTTTTGTCTTTACAGTTTTTTGTTATGGGTTTAATTTGTGATGTCACTGTTACTGGCTTAATTTTTTTATCCTTGATAATACCCTAATGTGTGTTATTATACCAAGTGGGGGCAGGGCTAGGTGGCACAGAGATGTCATTCTCCTTTGCACTAGATTGGTTTAAACTGGTCATGGACACCCCATGTGGACAGATGTCTTCCACAAATAAAGAAACAATCTTCTCATTTCAAAGATCTGACAGAGCTCCACTACATTGTTGACTTATTTATCAAATTAAATATCTCTTAATGACTATGAATGTCTTTCAGCACTATGCCTTAATCATTGTATACCATGTATTTCAGTGAAAAATCACAGAGTGTGTCCTTAATCAGCATCCCTTTCACCCTGTCTTGTCTGAACTGACTTAATCGAGCATAAGGTTGTGATAATTCGGCCTATCACAGCAGCACAGCATACAAGATATGAATACATCTTGAATGGGGCACTGGGGGCACTATAGTGGCACCCCACCAGTTGAGTGAAATGCTGCCAAATGGCCTACTTTTAGGTTATGGAAGGAAAGTTTAGTGTTGGTAAAGAAAACACAGGTCTCAAGAGTAACATAATCTGCTGATCACTGCTGATCACTCTGATTCAAACACACAGGAAAAACACTGTTACATTAATATTTAACTAATAAATGTCTCAGTGTTTATATGTAAAGTAAATAATACACAGAGCCATTGACAAAAAGTCACCAGCAAACACACTGTCTGTGGATTATGAATAAATGACTAAAGCTCATGCCAAGAATATAAAAATTATTCCAGAAATTTGAGTGGACCTGAGACCCTCCAACAAAATTTTGTAAGTAATGACAGTCACAGAGAGCTCCACTGCACTAATCGCAGTATGTCACCCATTTCTGTTGTTTTATCAGACGGATGAGATCCACCAAACGTAACTCTTCTTGTGTAAAGTTTGACCTCTAACTGGACTCTTCTTAACCTTTACTGTAGTTATTCTCTGACTTTGCTTTGAATTGTTCCTGAGGTTTTATTTTATTATATATATTTTTTGTCCAGTGCTTCTGCAGGCTTTGAAATATAGCTCTATGTTCACAGTTATTATTTATCATTTAAGAGATTAGTTTTTTTGTTGCCCTTTTGTATCTCTGCACTTTGTTTATCAATCAAGTTCTCAGTTTCTCTGTCTGTTGTTTGTTTTCAAGGAGCTGAAGTCTGTTACCCAATGCAATACATTAAATAAGGGACCAGCCTGTATCAGGATGCCAGCCCATCACACAGTCACTTTTAATTCAATCAGCCAGTCTACACTTGGCAGTTAATGTAACTGGGCAGTCAATGGAAATCTGAGAACCCAGGAGCAAACCACGAAGAAAATAAAAACTTCACAGAGATGGCCTGAGACTGAAACTGGAGTCCTTCAAGATGTGAAGCAGCACAACTCACGCCTGGGCCACCTAGAAAACTAAAAGCATCCAGAGTTTGTTTTTAATTTTCATTGAAAACTATCAAGGTTGTAGACTTGGAGATGAACCTCAGTGTCAGTTTATAATAAATATGCAGCCCGACACAGCCAACTGAGCAGATCAGTCATTATGAGATCACTTTTCAGTTTTGCCACACAAATCTCCACCTCTCTTGTCTGTCTGCAGGTGCAGTGCGGTGGTCAGTTTGCATAAAGACGCCCCCTTTGTGACGCCCGTCTCAGCACTCTGACTGCATTTATAATTTCCTGAATGAGACGCACTGACAGAATCTCCAGCCACCATGACTGCACTCGTGCTACTGTTTGTCTTCATAGTCTTCATTCAAGGTAACTGAGTTTCTGTATTAAGTGAATTAAAATACAGGAAGTTAGAAATTTTAAGTCTAATTTTTCTAATTGCAATTTTATGATTACCAATTTTATGTTCTTGATTTATCTGATAATATCTATGATTTTTTTTCTGTAGACTCAAGATGTCAGATTTCTGTGACTCAACCATCAGCACCAAAGTCAGTTTCCATTGGAGGGAGCGTCACCTTCAGCTGTACCACTGGAAGTTATGTGAGTAACAACATGGCCTGGTACCAGTAGAGACCTGGAGAAGCTCCTAAACTCCTGATCTATGCTGCAAGCTCACGCTTTGGTGACACCCCAAGTCGCTTCACTGGCAGTGGGTCAAGAAATTTATTCAGTTTGACTATCAGTGGAGTCCAACCTGAAGATGCCGGTCACTACTACTGTCAGCAGTATTGGAGCTCACCACACAGTGATTGAGACTTGTACAAAAACCTCACTGAGCTGCTGTGATGTCTGCAGGTGTGAAACTGAAACACTGAAATGAGACTTAAAGCAGAAACCAGTGAAATGAAACAAATGAATGTCAGGTGACAGTAAAGCCAAAGGGGAACAAACTAACTGAAAAATTAAAATAAAAGGAACAAAAATAGCAGAGCAGAGAAAATCAACCTTACAGAAAAACAAGATTCTACCTTTTAGATTAATTTTGTTTAGTGTGACCAACTGAATAAGCAATCATCTTATTATCAGCACAATTTTTTTAAATACTGTTTATTAAATAAAGTTAAAAGGATCAGTATATTTGACTGATCATTTTAACATAAATTAAATGCAGATGCAAAGTTAGTTAACAATAATACTGACATACAGCTTCCATAGTAAAAAAACTCCAGCCTCACCCAGTTTATAGAGTTAAAGGCAACTGCAGCACAAACTAATAGATAAAACATCGACTTTAGGACCAGTGCCCCTGCCTTGCACCCATTTCTTACTGGGATAGACTCCAGCTTCCCTGTGGCTCTGTTCAGGGTAAGTGGGATTGTAAATGGATAGAAAGATCGGCAAATTGTTCAAAAACACTTGATATTCCAATAGAATATTAACATACCAGTACTTAACTTCCTATTACATTTCTCTAAACTACATTTTATGTTCATTACATATATTTCCTTAAATGAAGGATATACAGTACTCTGTACAGCTCATTGCATAATATTATTTACAATTTGTAATTTAAAATTACAGAAATTAATGCTGTCATACTGGTAATTGTTCCTTCACAATATACAGTCAGCAGTTAATGCAGCTTTAGGATTTATTAGGAAACCACAATGCCCAGAGTAGATGTATGAGATCTCACGGAAAAGAAAATTTCACGTATCTTTGTTTGCCCCACAGTTGGTGAAAATAATAAAATCACCTGCAATGATTCTTCTGCTTGACACCTTGATAACAGCCCCTCTTCCTGTGATACGGTTGCGTGACACATTGATGATCTGGTAAAGGACTGTAGAGTCCAGTTGACTGAACAAACCTTGCACAATGGAATGTGTTTTGCTTGTTTTTTTATTATTATTACCTTTATTAAAATATCAAATGCAAGTACCAAAATTATATCTAGATCAAACATTTTTTGGAATAACTAAGAAAAAAAATATAACCCACAGAACGGAAAACACTCCAATGTCCTCACAAAGCTTCTAAGGAAAATGTGAAAATAACAAACAGTTTTGGACTGACAGAGTAATCCAGAGAGCAGGAAGACACACATACACAGATTTTGTGAGAGAGAAGGGAGAGAAAAGTAAAGGATTAAAATATCAAGAGCAAAGTCCATGCTCAATGCTGTCTTACCCTGGACCTGTTTCACCACTGACTTCCAACATTAAATACTGGAGTTAGATAATCCAATGATCAGTGCTGCAGAAAATTCATATAAAAGCAAATTATAACAAGAAAATTTTGATAAAGTGAGGTAAAGTTAGTCAGGGGATTTTGAGCGAGACACTAATGCAGTTTCTTCAGCGATTATACCTAAACAGAATAACATCTGCTGGGTAACAGTAAAAGGGAAAGAAGAGAGGTCTAAAAGAAGAATATTGGAGGCACTAAAGGTGTATTAGTTACAGGTGCTGGTCATAAAATTAGAATATCATGACAAAGTTGATTTATTTCAGTAATTCCATTCAAAAAGTGAAACTTGTATATTAGATTCATTCATTACACACAGACTGATGTATTTCAAATGTTTATTTCTTTTAATTTTGATGATTATAACTGACAACTAATGAAAGTCCTAAATTCAGTATCTCGGAAAATTAGAATATCAATTAAGACCAATGCAAAAAAAAGGATTTTTAGAAATGTTGGCCAACTGAAAGGTATGAACATGAAAAGTATGAGCATGTACAGCACTCAATATTTAGTTGGGGCTCCTTTGGCCTGGATTACTGCAACAATGCGGCGTGGCATGGAGTCGATCAGTCTGTGGCACTGCTTAGGTGTTATGAGAGCCCATGTTCCTCTGATAGTGGCCTTCAGCTCTTCTGAATTGTTGGGTCTGGCGTATTGCATCTTCCTCTTCACAATACCCCATAGATTTTCTTTGGAGTTAAGGTCAGGCGAGTTTACTGGCCAATCAAGAACAGGGATACCATGGTCCTTAAAGCAGGTACTGGTGGCTTTGGCACTGTGTGCAGGTGCCAGGTCCTGAAAGGTCCGGAAAATGAAATCTGCATCTCCATAAAGTTCGTCAGCAGCAGGAAGCATGAAGTGCTCTAAAACTTCCTGGTAGACAGTTGCGTTGACCTTGGACCTCAGAAAACACAATGGACCAACACCAGCAGATGACATGGCACCCCAAACCATCACTGACTGTGGAAACTTTACACTGGACCTCAAGCAACGTGGATTCTGTGCCTCTCCTCTCTTCCTCCAGACTCTGGGACCTTGATTTCCAAAGGAAATGCAAAATTTACTTTCATCAGAGAACATAACTCAGCAGCAGTCCATTCCTTTTTGTCTTTAGCTCAGGCGAGACGCTTCCGACGCTGTCTCTTGTTCAAGAGTGGCTTGACACAAGGAATGTGACAGCTGAAACCCATGTCTTGCATACGTCTGTGCGTGGTGGTTCTTGAAGTACTGACTCCAGCTGCAGTCCACTCTTTGTGAATCTCCCCCACAGTTTTGAATGGGTTTTGTTTCACAATCCTCTCCAGGGTGCGGTTATCCCTATTGCTTGTACACTTTTTTCTACCACATCTTGTCCTTCCCCTCTCTATTAATGTGCTTGGACACAGAGCTCTGTGAACAGCCAGCCTCTTTAGCAATGACCTTTTGTGTCTTTCCCTTCTTGTGCAAGGTGTCAATGGTCGTCTTTTGGACAACTGTCAAGTCAGCAGTCTTCCCCATGATTGTGTAGCCTACAGAACTAGACTGAGAGACCATTTAAAGGCTTTTGCAGGTGTTTTGAGTTTATTAGCTGATTAGATTGTGGCACCAGGTGTCTTCAATATTGAACCTTTTCACAATATTCTAATTTTCCGAGATACTGAATTTGGGACTTTCATTAGTTGTCAGTTATAATCATCAAAATTAAAAGAAATAAACATTTGAAATACATCAGTCTGTGTGTAATGAATGAATCTAATATACAAGTTTCACTTTTTGAATGGAATTACTGAAATAAATCAACTTTGTCATGATATTCTAATTTTATGACTAGCACCTGTAAAAGAATGAAAATCAGAAAATTACAACTAGTGGACAAGAAAGCTTGAACTGGTGGACATTCCCAGAACATGAGCAAAAACGTACCTGGAGCATTCGTCATCCATTAAAGACAGGTAGAATCCACAGCCAAGCCCATGGCATAATGCGTCTGGAAAATAAATTATAAACGATAAACATATTTGAACTGAACGTGATGATATTTGGGCTCTTTGAGGAAAAACTCACCTTTTAAAAAATAATAATCATGAGATAGGGGGAACACAGGAAAGGTGACTCTGTGGGAACATCATTAGCATTCTGTAGGATACCTTACAAAGAGACACGCAGAGTGCTGACTTCAAAGAATGGGAAAAAGAGCAACACAATTTATAGAGAAGATGGGAAGGAAGGAAGAGGATAGCAGTACACTGCTCACTGTGATGATGCGGGTTCTGGCTCCACACTTCCATTGCTATTCGGGAGCCCTTCAACCCAAACACCGTCGATAATGTTACCGATGAGCTAGTCAGTGAAGGCAATACACAATTGAGCAAGGGGATGGTAAAGTGCAAAAGTGCTTTTATTAAAACAGTCAACAATCAAAACAAAAACAGGTGTTCAAATAAAGTGCAGTGCAGTTCCAAAATTCTTCAATAAATAATCCATAACATGTGGAGGTTAAAATCAACAAATAGAAAAACCAATCCATTAAAATTCAGAGGTTAAAACGTTTCATGTGGAAGCAACCTTTTAAAACAACAACAATCCTAGTGCCTTCTTTTATACTGGCGTCTCTCCTGCTTCACCCATCAGGGCCCCGCAACAAGGAAGACGCACCCTCTGCAGCTGACCTTCTTCCTACTCCTGCTACTGCTGTCAGTTGCCTCACCGATCCTTGGCTCCGGTCGGCTCCTCCGGACAGCGACTTGGGAATCCCTTAACGGCCAAGGCTCTCACGTTAGCGACACCACGTCCCAAGTCCCGACTCCCGCTAACTTCCGTGGAGAGTCCTGCACCTTCCCGGTCACTCCCGCCCTTCAAAACAAACTTCTGCGGGGACGACCACAACCACTTCTCCCAGGTGTTGGCCAAACACCCAGGCTGCCTTCAGCTGCCTGTGAGCACTCGCCTGCTTCCTCCTGCACCGATTTGCTCGCCTGCTTCCTCACTCCCTGTAACCTCCGTTCTCTTCCTTTCTTGTTCTCATCTCCCCCCAAAACCGACTCGCACTTCTTTTAAATGACGAGGGGCCATGACAGCTGCAGCATTAGCCACGGGAGCAATCATGGATGTGGGCAGTTCCTCACCTGTGCACTCGGTGAAGAACGCCCACACCGCCTACTGCCCCGCGGCTTGCTACAACAACGCCCCCCTCACGAAGCCGCCTCGGGTGCGGTGATTATTTAATTAAAATGGCCTTTGCCCAGTGAGCTGTGGACCCACTATACCACACTCACCTTAAGTCCTCAAAGCAGATGACCAGGTTTCAAACATAACTTTAGTTTAAGGACAGTGAAAGCAATCTAGACGTCACCATACTAGACTCAATGGTGAGCCATAGAGGTGGATTGACTGGGGGTTGTTGTTGGGGTGTCCAGACAAAATACTGTATAAATATCCAAAACTATAATTCTAAATCTGTTAAAAAGATCCCACCCATTACTAGTGAATTCAAGATAAGGGATTAACAGTGGGCCTTTTATTGTTTCATAAGGATTTATATAGAGAACATACATTTGCATGCAAGAAGATTTAAGGAAAGAAGAATTGTTTTAAAGCAGTTAATTTTATTATAAGATACTTTTTCAAATGAGTTAAATAAGCAAAGCACCCATGGGAGGTCAGAGGTTGCATTCCTAAGAAATAACAAAACATCATCAGCATAAAGGGAAATTCTATGCTGGGAGCCATAGACTGTAAAAGGAGAAATTGAATACTGAAAACATATTTGTAGTGCAATGGCTAAAGGTTCAAGAGTGAGATTAAACAGTAAAGGACAGAGTGAACAGCCTTGACTGGAATTCATGAAAATTTGAAATGGTCCAGAAATTTCTGAATTGGTAATTATTTCATCTTAAAGGGTAGAATATAATGTTTACATTACATTATCAAACTATTGACCAAAGTCCATAGTAGAGAAATGTCCAGTTAATACAATCAAACGCTTTCTCTGCATTGGGTGAAAAATTAGCTGCTGGTTGAGACAAACACAGGGCAATATCTAAATATTATCAGCTGCACATGAGAATCTAATAAACACAAATTGATCATGATAGATTAGCTTAAAAGTAACCCCTTGCAGAATAACTAGCTAAAAGCTTTGCCAGCAATTTTTCATTTGAATATATCAATGAAATAGGGTGATAATTAAAAGAGTCAGTCAGACCTTTGCCCTGGTTTAAAAGGAAACTGGCTATGGCAGAGTTTATTGCAGGATTCATATTGGGTGAGGAGATAACAGAGTTCATCATTTGCAAATATGAGGGTGCTAACTGCTTCCAAAAAGCTGAGAAGAGCTCTGGGTCAAACAATCCACACCTGAGGCCTTCTTTGGAGGTACTGAATCAAGAGCCTCTCTAAGCTCTGACGTTGTTATTGGGGAATCCAGCAGAGCAGCATCTTCCATTGTCAGTCTAAGAAAAGGCAGAATATCTACAGTGAAGTTTCATTCAGAGGCAGGATTCTTAGGATGTCCAGCGAACAGTTCAGTGTAAAACTCTAAAAGGCAATAACAAATCAATTTATTTTTAATGGCTGGGAGAGAGGAGAATGCCTCACATCTCTACAACTTTAATGCTAACATTTTTCTGGAGTTACAACTGGAGAGATACTGTAATGTCTAGGCAGTACAACGGAACTCAAATGATCTTTTTAAGAGTAAGGAGTTTAATGTGATCTGATATTATTATTTCATATTTTGAGTTGACCACATGAGGGAGTGCTTTGTCCAATGATGTCACATAGCAGAGCTCATGAATGTATTTAATGGATATGTTTGTTGTACAGTATACACTGTACAATTGTAAAGCCTAACTCTAACCATTTATAAGCCAGCAAAACATGCTGTTGATCTTCAAATCTTTATTTCTGTGAACTTTTAAAACAGAGAGGAGGGCTTCATACAAACCTTTAGATTCTGAAGTAAGGTGGAATTAAATTGCCAGAGAGCAGCTGTGGTCAGATAATGATGTCTTTTCCAAACTTCTGAAAGAAAAAAATGTGCCTAGCGGTTGTGAAATAAAAATACACTCAATCCTAGAGTAAGTGTAAAGAGGCAGAGAAAAAAATGAAAATATATTTGCAGATGGATTAAGCAAACAAAAGGAATCAATCAATTTCATATTAGATGCAAATTTTCACATCGAATGAGTCAAATGAGGAATACAGTGACCAGTCAAAGAAAAGTATTGAAGAAGTAGCAGGTCCAGAATGCATTTGTGTCCAACTGACCTTTCCTTTTTTTACAACAATCTTGTGACATATCATAGAAGGCTGCATTGGTACGGTGTTGAACAGTACATTACATACACCACTATCCATTACTGGCCAATCTGGGTTAGCACGTCATAGAATTTACCCAGTTGACCAGACCACATATCCAGCATTTCTGTGTATGACTTTTGACGTATAAGAATTATCAGCACTCTCTTTTTAGCAGTAGAGTGTTGTACCGTGTTAGCCATAGATTGATACAGGAGAAAGTAGAGTGAAATGACACCTTTTATTGGCTAGCTAAATAGATTACAAATGCAAGCTTTCGAGGCAGCTAAGGCCCCTTCATTTCTTTATAGAAATGGCACACACCGAAGAACCAATAAAATAAAGTTTATTTCAAACTTTAGCATCAGCACTTTTAAGTAATTAATGCAAGATTCACTTTTTTGCATGAAAGATAATCGAGGATGCTCTTCTTCTTAATACTGTATATAGGCCCAGGCCCCAAACATTCCATGAAACTACAGAGAGGTTAATCACCTGGAAAGCATGACAGAAATAAAACAATAAAGCTGAAAAAGGAAAATTTATATGGGAGAAGACCAGAGCACTGCAATGGCAGCTTAAGGCCACCACAAAAATCTGGGGAAATCCAGACAATGAAAAACAAATGACATAGGTTACTTCCCCAAAACCTTTTCATAATAGCCCTGAAGCAACTGAATCACAGAAAAACAAAACAGATGACAACAACGAAATATCCATCCCTTGCCCTCCCCATCATTCTCCATGGACAAGTATACACAGCCACAAACAAAAAAAGGAAATGAGCACAATTACAAAGATGTGAAATGATTTCACTCGAAATCCATGAAGGCAGAAAGTAGAGTTATCACCTGGTGCTACAAATCTCCACTTGCTGTAGGGACATCGAACTGTTGGCCGTAAGTTTGCATCCCTATTACTTGCTCAGAGAGTTTGGACATGTCATTGTTGTTATTGTTTACATCTCTCCTTCGGCGGACATGGAGATAGCGAGTGACGTCATCCATTCCGCTGTTGCTAAACTACAAACACAGCACCCTGAGGCGCTTGTGCTAATCGCTGGAGACTTTAACCATGTGACGCTGGACAAAACATTACCTGCCTTCTCCCAGTATGTGGATTGTAACACCTAGGGAAATTGGACTATCGACCTACTGTATGCAAATGTTAAAGACACATACAGCACCACCCCGCTGCCTGCGCTTGGGAAAGCAGATCATAACCTGGTTCTGTTTCAGCCTCACTACAAACCAAGACTGAAGACGCTACCCACAACCACACGCTCATTCAGGAAGTGGTCTCCTAAGGCAGAGCAGGCTCTGAGAGACTGCTTTGGAACTACAGACTGGGATATCCTGAGGGATCATATAGTGAGAACATTGAGGAGGTTGTTGACTGCACTACTGACTACATCAACTTCTGTATGGACATTGTAGTTCCAGTAAGAACAGTACGCTACTGTGCTAACAACAAGTCATGGATTACAAGTGACATCAAGGGCCTTTTGAACCAGAAGAAAAGGGCTTTTAAAGGCGGTGATCAGCATGAGCTCAAGCGTGTGCAGAAGGAACTCCAAGTCCAACTCAGGGCGGCGAAGGAGCAGTACAGGAGAAAGCTGGAGCAGAAGTTGCAGAATAACAGCATGAAGCAATGTGGGACGGGATGAAGATCGTCACTGGCAGCAGCTCGAAGCGGGGTGCCACCATTGAGAGAGATGTGGAGAGAGCAAACCAGATGAACGACTTCTTTAACAGGTTTGATCACCCTAACCCAATCTCACCTCGGAGTACTGCACCCTCCATCCATTCTTCTGCTGATATCAGCATAGGAGAGAGTTTCCCCACCTACAATTACAGCAGCCAGGTAAGCAGAGAGCTGAGGAGACTTCGTGCCAGCAAAGCAGCGGGTCCAGATGGACTATTGCCACGACTGCTGAAGGCCTGTGCGTTGGAGCTGGGGAGTCCTCTACAGCGCATTTTCAACCTGAACCTGGAACAGGGGAGAGTCCCGAGGCTTTGGAAAACATCTTGCATCACCCCAGTCCCAAAAGTATCACGTCCTGGTGAGCTGAATGACTTCCGGCCTGTCGCTCTGACATCACGTGTGATGAAGGCCATGAAGCGGCTGCTGCTTCACCACCTGAGGTCACAGGTCTGCCATGCCCTCGACCCTCTGCAGTTCGCATACCAGGAGAAGGTGGGAGCGGAAGATGTCATCATCTATATGCTACAACGATCCCTCTGCCACTTGGACAGAGGCAGTGGTGCAGTAAGAATTATGTTTTTGGACTTCTCTAGTGTCTTCAACACCACCCAACCTCTGCTCCTTAGGGACAAGCAGACAGAGATGGGAGTAGATTCATACCTGGTGGCATGGATCATGTACTATCTTAAAGACAGACCTCAGTATGTGCGTCTTGGGAACTGCAGGTCTGACATTGTGGTCAGCAACACAGGAGCGCTGCAGGGCACTGTACTTTCTCTGGTCCTGTTCAGCCTGTATACATCAGACTTCCAATACAACTCGGAGTTTTGTATAAGAATCTCCATAAGGAGATTCTTCATCATCTCACAGTGTGAATAATGGGACTCAATGACATCTTCAGGAGGCTGTGAGGACATCTTCGGTGATTTGAAGTCTTCTGAATGACTTCCTTCTGCCAAGTGAGGGATTTTGCACTACGGTCAGGTGAATAATATCTTTCAGTTCTGAGGCATGATTTGGGGGCAAAAAAGGAATGAGGCCCTCAAATCTTACTGACCACACTTTTCTGTACTTATTAGTGTAAAGCAGGGCTGAGCAAATGTTTTTGGAAGTGGGACAAATTACTAATAGTAACTCATGCCATATAAAATCTACATGAGTCTATGAACCCATGCTAACTAGCATACTGTATGTGTTAATTTCAAGTAGTAACTTTAAAAATTGTTCTAAAAATTTGATTTATAAAGCTTTTTATTAAAAGCTATTACAGTTTTTCTCAGTTGCTTTGGTGCATTTCTCACAACAGACTTAACATTTGCATAACAGTGAGTGCCTGCGGTGGGTTGGCACCCTGCCCAGGATTGGTTCCTGCCTTGTGCCCTGTGTTGGCTGGGATTGGCTCCAGCAGACCCCCGTGACCCTGTTCGGATTCAGCGGGTTGGATAATGGATGGATGGATAACAGTGAGTGCATTTCTCAAAACACTTAGTGCAAATGGCAAAATATCATGGATGACCAGCAAAAGCAGGTAACCTCTTCAAAATCCTCAATCCATGCCTCAAAAGCAAGTATATACATCACTGAATATGTCAGTGCCATCAAAATGCCAAGACCATGAATCATCGTCCATGGACATGACAGCCAAAATGTAAAGTCATGTTATCAATATAAAATTGGCACAATCTAAACATTTTCTGTTGCACAACACATCTGAATGACAAAGGCAGGAAACAAAAATAAAAAACACCGATTGTGGGAGATTGATTCAAGAAGAATATTTTATTGATTGCACACGTATATGGTGACATACCATGCACTGCACTTGGAGTCTAGCAAAAAAAATGCATTTCAATACTTTATGCATAACATATGAAATGAAGGAAAAAAAAACATCGAAAATATATACATACTGAAACTCAAAATACTCTCTACAATTGCTGCTAATCCTGTATTTTGGGCCACATGTTCTCATCCACATCACAATGGATATCTTCCTTTGCAATGCAGCATGGAAAGAACCTCCTAGAATGTCTTATCCAGCCGCTGCAGGCGTCTGCTGTTATATCCCCACACGCAGCTTCCATGGCAGCAAGCAGTGTCATTTGTGTATGTGGGTTACGCTCATATACCTTCCACCTCCAAGCTGAGAAGAACTCCTCAATTGGGTTGAGGAATGGGGAATATGAAGGTAGGAGTTCCATCAGCATCCTGGGCTGGTTGGCAAACCATTGTCTGAGTAGGTTGGAGTGATGTAAACTCACATTATCACAAATGATAACATTCTGTGGTACATTTTCTTGACCAATCTCCTCTTCAGGAATGAGATCCCTGTAGAGGGTGTTCAAGAAGGTCAGCAGATGTTGGGTGTTGTATGGCCCCACAAGAGGAATATGAGTGTGGACCCCATTGTCCGAAATAGCCGCACACAGTGATGTTCCCACCCCGCTGGCCTGGCACGTCAACAGTAGCTCTCTGTCCAATCAGATTACGCCCACGTCTTATTCCTTTGGCCAAGTTGAAGCCAGCCTCATCCATGTATATGAAAATATGTGGTGGTTCACTTGATTCCAGGTCCATTATACGCTGTATCAAACAAGATACTACAGTAAGTTTGATGTAAAATGCATTTTCATTTTGGAGACAATAGAGGCAAATCTAACATATTCATGTTGCTTTCACAGCGGTAGCAAATGTGTCAAGGTGAAATCAACTGTACTGCATGTCGATATACAATGTTGGACTATTTGCTGTACAGTAGATTACTGTTACAGTATTACTGCACATGTTCAGTCTTACTTGCACATACTGGTACCGACGTTCCTTCACTATTCCTTTCAAATGGTACATAGTATAACTGCTTCATAGTCATTTGGTTTCTCCTACGCACTCTGTCAATAGTTGAGATGCTGACAGACTGGACCTTCTCAAACACATCGTTGTCAGCAATAATGGCAGTTTGTATTTCCTTGAGTCTTATGGCATTAATTGCTATGACCATAGCACAAATAGCCTCTTCCTGTCGAGAAGTGCAAATAGGCCCCCTGCCACCTCTTCCAGGAAGTCTTGAAGTCCTATGTGTCACAGTAAAAATACAACACTGAATGGACAACAGTAACATACATATTGTCTAGTGTGGACTATTGTAAATACCGTAGATCCCGGAATAAAAGCCGACCCGGTATATTAGCCGATCCCCTTCTCTACCGACTAAATTACATGTATTTGCTGATGACCCGTATTTAAGCCGACCCCCTTCTCCAAGCAAAATTTTCTAAATTTCCTTAAAAGTGTCTCTTCTGGTATATTTGTAATGTTTATCGGCGAGAATTTGAGACTGCCGGCATTTTTGATGGAAACAAGGGTCGACTGTAAATGTTTATGTATACCAGTATTACATTTTTAAAAACATTATTGGTGAATAAAAATATACCTGGTAATACATAAAATTTTTTGTTAAAAAAAGATGACTACACCTATGAAAAAACGTATGAAATATGACAGCGCATTTAAGTTGAAAGTTGTAAAGTTCGCTAATGAGTCAAATAACAGTGCAGCAGCTCGTCACTTTGGCATCAACGAGAAACAAGTATGACAATGGAAGAAGGCGGAAACATCTTTACAAGCCATGCCGAGAACTAAATGTGCCAACCATGGTCGATCCTGTAAATGGCCGAAACTAGAAGAAGAACTGGTCACTTGGGTTAACAAACATCGTGCATCTGGTTACATCGTCACTCGTGACCTGATACGTCTGCATGCTTTAAAGTGGGCTGAGAAGAATAAAGGTGATGCTGTAGACTTCAAGGCGTCGAGATCCTGGTGCACTCGTTTCATGAATCGCCACAGTCTAGTCCTAAGAACAAAAACGAAGATGGCTCAACGGCTTCCTCGAGATTTAGATGATAAAATTACTGCCTTCCAAAGCTTCATCATTAAGCACCGAAAGAAACATGAATACCCGCTCACAAAGATCGCACATATGGACGAAACGCCTATGTTTTTTGATGTTATTAGTAACAAGACAGTTAACCAGAAAGGAGTAAAGACTGTGTTCGTCAAGACAACTGGTCATGACAAACAGCATTTTACTATTGTGTTATGTTGCCTTGCTGATGGGACAAAGTTACCACCAATGGTGATCTTCAAAAGAAAAACGTTGCCAAAGAAGGAGAAATTTCCCCGTGGAGTGGTTGTTCATGTTCAAGAGAAAGGGTGAATGGATGAGGATGGCTGCAAAAAGTGGATTAAAGAGGTGTGGAGTCGTCATCCTGGTGGGATGTTACGTGAGCGTGCTCTTCTTGTGTGGGATATGTTTAAGTCGCATTTAGCTGACGATGTTAAGTCGGAGTTAAATAAAGTTAACACAGAGATAGCAGTTATTCCTGGTGGATTAACTTCCGTACTTCAGCCGTTGGATGTGTGCCTGAACAAACCGTTCAAGGACTTAATGCGCAAAAAGTGGAACAATTGGATGCTGTCTGGGGTGCAGAAATTTACCGCTGCTGGTAACATGCGTGCTGCACCTTTGGCAACTGTGTGCGAGTGGATTGTCGAGGCGTGGGCGGAGATCAAACCGGAGATTGTGATAAAATCATTCAAAAAGTGTTCCATCAGTAATGCCATGGACGGTACGGAAGATGATATGTTATGGGAAGATGAGGATGATGATGTGCCTCTCGCCCAACTTACCAACGATACCGAGGAGTACAACATGTATGATGATATGATTTGTCCAGAGAACTGGAATGTGTTATTCGGTGGGGAGGATAGCGATGATGAGGAATTCAATGGATTTTAGTGCGTAGTAAGTATTAAATTCATATATATTAATGTATACGAGTGTTTCA
>JANRMT010062807.1:37703828-37721164 GCA_026402145.1 Polypterus bichir lapradei
TGATATTTAAATCCTTTACTTTTCTCTCCCTTCTCTCTCACAAAAGCAGTGTAAGTGTGGCTTCCTGCTCTCTGGATTACTCTGCCAGTCCCAAACTGTTTGTTATTTTCACAATTTCCTTAACAGCTTGGTAGATCTTTTATATGTTATTTCTTTAATAACTGATTTTATCAAAGAACTCCTTAACAAATGCAAGTTGCTGAGTAAAAACACTTGCATTAATTAGTTGGTTTCTCTAACTGGAGAGCAATTGATCTCTCGGTGAGATTTGTTTAGTCAACTGGACTCTACAGTTCTTTACCAGATCATCAATGTGTCATGCAACCGTATTGCAGGAAGAGGGGCTGTTATCAAGGTGGCAAGCAGAAGTATCATTGCAGGTGATTTTATTATTCACACCAACTGTGGAACAAACAAAGCTACATGAAAGTTTCATCTTTTCTGTATGATCTCAAACATGGACTCTGGGCATTGTGGTTTCCTAATAAATCCTAAAGTTGCATTAACTGCTGACTGTATATTGTGAAGGAACAATTACCAGTATGACAGCATTAAATTAATCTATAATTGTTTTATATTAGGGCGGCACATTGGCGCAGTGGGTATCGCAGCTACCTTGCAGTTAGGAGACCTGGGTTCACTTCCCAGGTCCTCCCTGCGTGGAGTTTGCATGTTCTCCCCGTGTCTGCGTGGGTTTCCTCCCACAGTCCAAAGACATGCAGGTTAGGTGCATTGGCGATTCTAAATTGTGCTTAGTGTGTGTGTGTGTGTGCGTGTGTGTGTGTGCGTGCCCTGCCCAGAGTTTGCTTCCTGCCTTGCACCCTGTGTTGGCTGGGATGGGCTCCAGCAGAGCCCCGTAACACTGTAGTTAGGATATAGCGGGTTGGATAATGGATGGATAAATGTTTTATATTATGTAATGAGCTGTATAGAGTACAGTATATCCTTCATTTAAGGAAATTTATGTAATGAACATAAAAATATAGTTTACAGATATGCAATAGGAAGTTAAGTACTGGTATGTTAATATTCTATTGGAATATCAAGTGTTTTTGAACAATTTGCCCTTCTATCCATCCATTTACAATCCCACTTATCCTGAACAGAGGCACTGGGAAGCCAGAGTCTATCCCAGTAAGAAATGGGTGCAAGGCAGGGGTACCGGTCCTACAGTAGATATTTTATCTAATAGTTTGTGTTGTAGTTGGCTTTAACCTCACAAAATGGGTGAGGCTGGAGTTTTTTTTACTATGGAAGCTGTTTGTGAGTATTATAGTTAACTAACTTTGCATCTGCATTTAATTTTTGTTAAAATGATCAGACAAATATACTGATCCTTTTACATTTTATTGAATAAACAGTATTTAAAAAAAGATATGTGCTGATAATAAGATGATTGCTTATTCAGTTGATGACACTAAACAAAATTAATCTAAAAGTTGGAATCTCATATTTCAGTAAGGTAGATTTTCTCTGCTCTGCTATTTTTTTACCTTTCATTTTAATTTTTTCAGTTAGTTTGTTCCTCTTTCATTTTACTGGTCTCCTCAATTCAGTTTGCTGGTTTCTGCTTTAAGTCTCATGTCAGTGTTTAATTTTCACACCTGCAGACTTGACAGAAGCTCAGTGAGGTTTTTGTACGAGTCTCAATCACTGTGTGAAAGGGTAGTTGCTATGCTGCTGACAGTAGTATTGACTGGCGTCTTCAGGTTGGACTCCACTGATAGTCAAACTGAATGAAGTTCCTGACCCGCTGCCAGTGAAGCGACTCGGGGTGTCACCGTAGCGAGAGCTTGCACCACGGATCAGGAGTTTAGGAGTTTGTCCAGGTCTCTGCTGGTACCAGTTAATATAGCTACCCACA
This sequence comes from Polypterus bichir lapradei, assembly GCA_026402145.1. Lineage (NCBI taxonomy): Eukaryota > Metazoa > Chordata > Cladistia > Polypteriformes > Polypteridae > Polypterus > Polypterus bichir. The sequence goes on from JANRMT010062807.1 coordinate 37,705,693, forward strand.
TTTCTCCCAGTGGTACAGCTGAAGGTGACGCTCCCTCCAATGGAAACTGACTTTGGTGCTGATGGTTGAGTCACAGAAATCTGACATCTTGAGTCTACAGAAAAAAAAAAAAAAAACATCATAGATATTATCAGATAAATCAAGAACATAAAATTGGTAATCATAAACCTGTAATTTGAAAAAGTAGACTTAAAATTTCTAATTTCTTGTATTTTAATTCACTTAATATAGAAACTCAGTTACCTTGAATGAAGACTATGAAGACAGACAGTAGCACGAGTGCAGTCATGGTGGCTGGAGATTCTGTCAGTGCGTCTCATTCAGGAAATTATAAATGCAGTCAGAGTGCGGAGACGGGCGTCACAAAGGGGGCGTCTTTATGCAAACTGACCACTGCACTGCACCTGCAGACAGACAAGAGAGGTGGAGATTTGTGTGGCAAAACTGAAATGTGATCTCCTAATGACTGATCTGTTCAGTTGGCTGTGTCGGGCTGCATATTTATTATCAACTGACACTGAGGTTCAGCTCCAAGTCCACAACCTTGATAGTTTTCAATGAATATTAAAAACAAACTCTGCATGCTTTTAGTTTTCTAGGTGGCCCAGGCGTGAGTTGTGCTGCTTCATAGTTTGAAGGACTCGAGTTTCATTCCCAGGTCATCTCTGTGAAGGTTTGCTCCCGGGTTCTCTGGTTTCCACTGATTGCCCAGGTACATTAACTACCAAGTATAAACTGACTGATTGATGTAAATGTGAATGTGTGATGAGCTGCTTTCAAAATTCTGTTGGAGGGTCTCAGGTCCACTCAAATATATGGAACAATTTTTATATTCTTGACATTAACTTTTGTCATTAATTCATAATCCACAGACAGTGTGTTTGCTGGCGACTTTTCAATGGCCGTGTGTGTTATTGACTTTACATATAAATACTGAGACATTTATTAGTTAAATATTAATGTAACAATGTTTTTTTGTTTGAATCAAAAAGATTCAGCAGTGATCATCAGATTGCGTTACTCCTGAGACCTGTGTTTTCTTTACCAGCACTAAACTTTCCTTCCTTAACCTAAAGATGTTCAAAGTAGGCCATTTGGTGGCATTTCACTCGACTGGTGGGGGGCCACTAAGTGATCCCAGTGCCCCATTCAGATGTATTCATACCTTGTGTGGTGTGCAGCTGTGATATGCTGAACTACTGTATCAAAATCTTTTGCTCGATTAAGTCAGTTCACACAAGAATGGATCAAAGGGAGGCTGATTAAGGACACACCTGGTCATTTTCAATGAAATACATGACATTGTGCTGAAAGACCTTCAACATCATTAAGAGATGTTTAATTTGATAAACAAGTCAACAATGTAGTGGAGCCCTGTCAGATCTTTGAAATGAAAAGATTAATTGTTTCGTAATTTATGGAAGACAACTATGCACATAGGGTGTCCATGGCCAGTTTAAACCAATCCTGTGCCCAGGGGAATGACATCTCTGTGCCCCCTACCCCAGCCCCTACTTGGTAAAATAACACAAATTTGGGAATAATTATAAATTTGGATTAAAAAACTTAATACAGTAACTGTCAGTCATTCTCCAACCTGCTATATCGTAACACAGGGTCACGGGGGTCTGCTGGAGCCAATACCAACCAGCACAGGGCGCAAAGCAGGAAGAAATCCCGAGCAGTGCACCACCCAACCGCAGGACACACAAACACAGGACAATTTTGGATCGCCAATACACCAAACTTGCATATCTTTGGACTGTTAGAGGAAACCGGAGCACCCGGAGGAAACCCACTCAGACATGGGGAGAACATGCAAACTCCACGCAGGGAGGACCTGGGAAGCGAACTCAGGTCTCCTAACTGTAAGGCAGCAGTGCTACCAGTGCACCACCATGCTGCCCAAACTAGTAACGGTGATATCACAAATGAAATTAATAAACAGAAGCTGTAAAGCCAAAACCTAAGCAAACCTAAACAGCCTGTTTCATCTTGTCTGTGATAGACTGTGGTACTTCTGCTCTGACAATTCCATTGTTTTCAATCCATCTATCATTTCAATTGCCAAAGAGAACTACTTTATTATTGTAATGGAAATAATTACTTACCAGACCAAAGTGCGAAATGCTTCAGTCGGCACACAAAAGTCATTCAGAAGCCTTTGAATCACCGATGAAGTCCTCATAGCCTCCCATAGATGCCACTGAGTCATTTTCTTCATACTAGGAGATTATGAAGGATCTCCTTACAGATCATGCAAACTCACTGAATTACTCTAAACAACCTAATTTACCAGAACTGTATTTCAGAAATCTCTGGTATTGAATCAGATCAATCTCAAGTCACAAATGGATCTATGCTGTCTTCAATCCACCTTCTCTCATCATGGCAACAAAATCAGAGCATTCCACAAAGAGATTGCAACATTTTAATTAAAATTAATGCATCAAGAAGATCGTGGAAGCCACAAGAAATTATTTATTGTAGGAATGACTGTAAACTCAGAGAAAGACAATATAATTATTTTAATTATTGAAAGCTTGGCCAGAGTGGATCCCAGCTTTAACTGGCACTACTTTTGAAATCGAAAGAGGCCATAGAATCTTCTTGGCACATTCATGTGATCAAGCCCCACATTCTCCTTGACCAGTTCTTAAGGTAAGTGAATAGACAGCGCTTACTGTGTGAGGTCTGTAAACATCCCACGATAACCGACAGGTGTCGTTCATAAGTTTATTCAAGACTACTCGATAGTGACACCCCCCTTACGAAGAAAGGCAATGAATCTCTTTATTAAGAGGGCTACAGAAGTTGGTTTACAGCCATATTTGCTTTATGCTGCATCCTGGAAGGTGATAACTCTACTTTACGCCTTCACAGGTTTTGCAGTAAATCATTTCTCACTTTTGTTATTGCACTCCTTTCCTTTTTGTTGTTTCTGTTGTGTGCATTCTTGTCCATTGAGAATGATTGGGAAGGCAAGGAATGGATATTCCAGGGTTGTCTTCTGTTTTGGCTGTCTATTATCTTCTTGGTCCAAGCCTGTTATAGAAAGTGCTCTGGGAAGTAAGCCATGTCATTTTTTTCATTGCCTAGGTTTCCCCAGGTTTGTGTGGTGGCTGTAAGCTGCCATTGCAGTGTGCTGGTTTGCTCCCATATTATGTTTCTTTTTTCAGCCTTATCTTTTTTATTTCTGTAATGTTTTCCTGGTAACTAATCTTTCTGTAGCTTCATGAAATGTTCAGGGCCTATGTCTAAATATTAAGAGGAAGAGCATCCTTGATTATCTTTGACATAAAAAAGTGGATGTTGTATTATTGAAAGAATCACTTAAAGTAGTGACTTAACTTTTTATTTATTCAAACTACTCCACTATACCTCTACAAAAAATGAGAAAAGAGTTCTGAGTGGATTGACACCTCAGGATCTTCAGTCCTACCTGAAGTGGTGTACAACAGTAAGTGCACCTGTACAAGATGTACAAAGACCCCAACCATGGACTGTCTCCCCTGCCAGTGATGATTCTAGCTTTGTGCCCAATGCTTTGGAAAGCAGGCTTTCATAATCATGCAACAGAATAAGAAGAAGAAAGAGAAGTATGAGAAAATAGACCAATGGGCAAACCATTTTTTCCATTTAGTACAAATGGAATTTATAAAGGCAACTGGAAGCAAATCCCTCAAGTGATAAGTATTGATATTAAAATGTTGGTTAAAGCACGCTTGAAAAATACCATTTAAAAAATGAAGAAACATATAAGAAAAAAATGACTGAACATTCTAAGCAGTGCCAGTGATCAAAAAAAAAAAACGTGTTAATGTTGGTGGATCTTGTCCTACTGACCAAGCAACAGAATAAGATGACATGCCATAAACACTCCAGTGGGACTTTTTGTAACCATTGCTGTCTTGTTAGGCTTGTTGGAAGGCCAGCTGAAGATCCTCTGTAATTAGATCATTAGAACACTCTAGACGAGAACAGGCCATTCAGCCCAACAAAGCTCGCCAGTCCTATCTACTTATTTCTTCCAAAAAAACATCAAGTCGAGTTTTGAAAGTCCCTAACGTCTTATTGTCTACCACACTACTTGGTAGCTTATTCCAAGTGCCTATCATTCTTTGTGTAAAAAACTTCCTAATGTTTGTGCGAAATTTACTCTTAACAAGTTTTCAACTGTGTCCCCGTGTTCCTGATGAACTCATTTTAAAAGTCTCGATCCACTGGACTAATTCCCTTCATAATTTTAAACACTTCAATCATGTCACCTCTTAATCTCAGCTCTTTTAATCTTTCCTCATAATTCAACCCCTGTAGCCCTGGATTCAGCCTAGTCACTCTTCTCTGGACCTTTTCTAGCTCTGCTATGTCCTTTTTGTAGCCTGGAGACCAAAACTGCACACAATACTCACGATGAGGCCTCACCAGTGTGTTATAAAGGTTGAGCAGTACCTCCTTGGACTTGCACTCCATACTTTGTGCTATATTACCTAACATTCTGTTAGCCTTCTTAATGGCTTTTGAACACTGTCGAGAAGTCGATAGCTTATAGTCCACTATGACTCCTAAAACCTTCTCATAAGGCGTACTCTCGATTTTCCGACCGCCCATTGTGTATTCAATCCTAACATTTTTACTTCCTATGTGTAATACTTTACATTTACTGACATTAAATTTCATCTGCCACAAATCTGTCCAAGCCTGTATGCTATCCAAGTCCTTCTGTAATGATATAACAGATTCCAAATTATCTGCTAATCCACCTATCTTGGTATCATCTGCAAACTTAACCAGCTTGTTACTTGTATTCCTATCTAAATCATTTATATATATTAAAAATAGCAGCGGCCCTAGCACTGACCCCTGTGGAACACCACTCTTAACATCGGCCAGTTCTGATGAGGTTCCTCACACCATCACCCTCTGCTTCCTGTGTCTGAGCCAATTCTGCACCAATCTAAAAACATCACCCTGAACTCCCACTTCTTTTAATTTAATACCCAACCTCTCATGTGGCACCTTATCAAATGCTTTCTGAAAGTCCAGATAAATAATATCATAAGCTCCACTTTGATTGTATCCTATTGTTGCCTCCTCATAGAATTCCAGCATGTTAGTAAAACACGACCTCCCTCTTTTGAACCCATGCTGACTGTTCAGAATAACTCCTGTCCTTGCCATGTGTTGCTCAATCTTATGCTTAATAATTCTTTCCATTAATTTTCCTGTGATGCATGTTAAGCTTACTGGCCTGTAGTTGCTTGGATCTGCCCTGTCACCCTTTTTATATAATGGGATGATATTTGCCATTTTCCAATCCTTTGGAATCTCTCCAGTGTGCACTGACTTCCTAAAAATATGTGTCAAGGGTTTATATATGTACTCACTAGCCTCCTTAAAAAGACGAGGATAAATATTATCTGGTCCTGGTGATTTGTTTGATGTCAGTTTATTTAATCTGAGCAGCACTTCTCCCTCTACAGTTTCCAAATCCCTCAGTACCTCCTTAGTAGTTGCGTTTACCTCTGGGAGGTTATCCACTTGCTCACTTGTGAAGACCTCAGAAAAATGTAAGTTTAGGGCATCCGCTATTTCACTGTCTGTATCTTTTAATTCCCCTTTACTATTCCTGATGCACTTGACCTCCTCCTTGACTGTTCTTTTACTACTAAAATACTGAAAGAATCTCTTAGGGTCTTCTTTCGCCTTATCTGCTATATTCCTCTCCAACTGTCTTTTAGCCTCCTTGATATTCTTCTTAATGGTTGTCCTCATGTTCTCATATGCGCTATGATTCACTTTGCAGTCATTAGTCTTATATGCCTTATAAAGCAGTTTATTCCTTTTCAACTTCTTTTTTAAATCTTTATTAATCTGCTGTAGAGTTTTTTTTAATTTCCTATTAATTCCAAATTTAGGTATGTATCTGTCCTGCATTACATGTAAAACATTTTTAAACCTGTTCCACTGCTCCTTGACTGTCTCCACACTTAAAAGCTTATCCCCATGTATCCTACTTAGACATTGTCGTATCTGCTCAAAATTAGCCCTACCAAAGTTCAACTTAACAATTTTAGTCTTTACATCTGCACTCTTACAAAATACTGAGAATAGTATTACATTCTGGTCACTTGACCCTAGTGGTTCAATCACCTCTACACCCTCAATTCTATCCTGATTATTACAGAATACTAAATCCAGACAGGCTTCACCCCGTGTTGGTGCTTTAACATGCTGTGTTAAAAAACTGTCACTGATTACCTCTAAAAACTGCTCTTGTGCTCCTCCATCTGCAAGGTTATCCCAGTTAATATTTGGACAATTAAAGTCCCCTATGACTATAATATCCCCCTGTAAACTTGCCTTTTTGTTATTACTAAAAAGATGTGTGTTGAAATTATTGTCTGAATTGGGTGGTCTATAACACACTCCTAAAATAAGAACTCTTTCCTTAATATTTTCCAGGTGAAGCCACATGTCCTCACTAAGATGGGGCTCATCGTCCAACTGAAGAGGTCTTACATTTAAATTCTGTTTGGCATAAACAGCAACCCCACCTCCTTTTCTGTTCTGTCTATCCTTCCTAAAAAATGTGTATCCCTCTATGTTACACTCATCCCCATCTTTGTTATTTAGCCAGGTTTCCGTTATTGCTATAATATCATAATTATGCTCTACTACATACAACTCCAACTCACTTACCTTATTTTCAGATACTTCTAGTATTAAGGCAAGCTATTTTAATGTGTTACTCCTTCTACATTTAAATGTTTGCTTGTAATTTACATTATTATGCATTTTATTTCTACACCAATGTTTGTTCTTCCATGTATAGATCTAAACCTGGACTGTCCTAAACTCCATGCCCCCCCATTCCCTAGTTTAAACAATCCTCAACTAGCCTACACATACGCCTCCCCAATACATTGGTGCCCCTCCAGTTCAGATGTAACCCGTCACAACGGAACAGGTCCCATCTGTTCCAAAAGGAGTCCCAATGCCCCATAAACCTATACCCTTCTGTCCTGCACCAAGATTGCTGCAAAATGGTGCTGCAGGGTGATACACTCCCTACCATTTAGGAATTCCATATGACCTGAAAGTGCTTCTAATGGGCCAAGCCAATTAAAGGGACCACAAGTCAGAGCTGGGAGGAAGGAAGGCAACACTCGACAGGAGGAGAACAGTGTGGTGGTGAGAGAGAAAAAGGAAGGAAAGAGCACTTGCGTTTTGTTCTTTTGTATACAGGGTGTAATAAACACCCCTATATTTGAGCCCGGGACTGTATTGTAAATTTGTGTTTAGGTCTCTGTGGTTCCTTGTAGCCTTCATACTTCATATTCCTCATACCTCATGGAGTGATCTTAACAAATGTTGCTGCACTTTTCTGGTGTAAAGTAAACGTATTATGTTACAAAGCGATGTCATCCAAAGAAACCAATCATTTACCATTGGAGCGGGATAGTCTGTCGAGGGATAATTGTTGATGTTTTTAGCTCGTTGCTTTTCACTGTCTTGCATGCTCATTTTTAAAGAATATGAGTTTGGGCATAGTGATTTTATCAACAATGGTTATTGTTAGTAGCAGCAAATTGAAAACAGAACTTCAGGTGTCACTGTGGCTCTGAGTATAAATCAGTTCAAAAAGGGCCACTTTACATATTCAAATGTGTGCACATTAAAAGCAGATCTACAGAAATGGATTACAGTAATCCCTCGCTATATCGCGCTTCGACTTTCGCGGCTTCACTCTATCGCGGATTTTAAATGTAAGCATATCTAAATATATATCACGGATTTTTCGCTGGTTCGCGGATTTCTGCGGACAATGGGTCTTTTAATTTATGGTACATGCTTCCTCAGTTTGTTTGCCCAGTTGATTTCATACAAGGGACGCTATTGGCAGATGGCTTAAAAGCTACCCAATCAGAGCATGTATTACATATTAACTAAAACTCCTCAATGCTATAAGATATACTTCCCGCGCGGTGCTTGAAGCCTTGATTGTTTGCTTGTCTCTGCCTCTCTCTCACCCTCTCTGACATTCTCTGCGCCTGACAGAGGGAATGTGAGCAGAGTTGCTGTTTGCACAGAAGCTGTTTGCTTAAAAGATACTGACGCTCCTCTAAAAAATGCCGCTTTATTGCAGTGCTCGGCATATTTAAAAGCACAAAAGCACACGTATTGATTTTTTGATTGTTTCCTTTAATCTCCACTCTCTCTCTGACGTTCTCTGCGCCTGATGGAGGAGATTTGAGCAGAGGGGCTGTTTCAACAGAGGCTGTTTGCTTAGAAGATACTGACGCTCCTCTGAAAAATGCCGCTTTACTTAAAAGCACACGTATTGATTTTTTGATTGTTTGCTTTTCTTTGCGAGTGCGCGCTCTCTCTCTTAAATTCTCTGCTCCCCAGCAGAGACTCATTTGAAGAAAAGATATATTTGCATTCTTTTAATTGTGAGAAAGAACTGTCATCTCTGTCTTGTCATGGAGCACAGTTTAAACTTTTGACTAAAGGGTGTTATTTCATGTCTAGAGGACTCTAATAATGTTAACAGTGTGGGAGAGTTTATAAGGGCTTAAAATATATAAAAATAACCATACAAACATATGGTTTCTACTTTGCGGATTTTCACCTATCGCGGGGGGGTCTGGAACGCAACCCCCGCGATGGAGGAGGGATTACTGTATTCCAAAATTCATGCACCTCAGATTGCTATCCTCCCTCAAGAATCTCCTTATGGAGCATCCAATCTCACTGAATGCTTGGGAGCAGTCTAATTTTACAAAAGTTTAAGCAGAAATCACCAAATCAGATCAAACTCAAATCACAAAGGAGCTCCACTGTCTTCACTCTATCCCAAAATTGGAGCATTCTGCAAAGAGATTGCAACAGTTTGATTAAAATTAATGGACCAAGAAGATTGTGGGAGTCACAAGAATTTATGAATTGTAGCTATGCCTGAAAACTGTGAGAAAGACAACATAATTACTGTATTTATTGAAGGCTTGTCCAAAGTGGTTTTCAGCTTCAAGTGGCATAAAATCTTCATTGTGCCAACACAATCAAATCCCACATTCTCAAGGTGAGTGAATAGACAGTGCTTGCTGGGTGAGGCCAGTGAACATCCCAAGATAACCCACGAGGGCATTCATATGAACTTTTTTTCCTAACTCCTTGATAGTGACACCCTAGAAAAGAAAGGAAAAGAATTTGTTTATGAGGAGGGCAAAAGAAGTTGGTTTACAGGCATATTTGCTTTATTCTGCATCCCTGAAGCTCAGCCTCAGCAACTTTCATCAGGAGATCGACTCTCAGGACTCTCTCTACTCCATCATTGGTTTCAGATCACGTTTGGAGCAAAGCACCTTTTGAGGAACATTCAGTCAGATTGGTCCTTCTAGTCAGGACACATTGCTCTCATCACTTCTGTTATTGTATTACTGAATGATTGAGCTTTGAATGTGAAGTTGACAGTGGGGTGGTCTCTTTGTGCTTTGTCTTCTGTCACATTCGTAGCACCAGGTGCTAACTCTACTTTCCGCCTTCATAGATTTTGAGTGAAGTCATTTCACATCTTTGCAATTGTGCTGATTTCCATTTTTTGTTTGTATCTGTGTATACTTGTCCATGGAGAATGATGGGGAGGGCAAGGGATGGGTATTTCGTTGTTGTTGTCTGTTTTGTTTTTCTACGATTTAGTTGCTTCAGGACTATTATGAAAAGGCTTTGGGGAAGTAACCTATGTCATTTTGCTTTTCATTGCCTGGATTTCCGCAGATTTTTGTGGTGGCCATTAGCTGCCATTGCAGTGCTTTGGTCTTCTCCCATATACATTTTCTTTTTTCAGCCTTATCTTTTTATTTCTGTCATGCTTTCCTGGTGATTAATCTCTCTGAAGTTTCATGGAATGTGTGGGGCCTGGGCCTAAATATTAAGAAGAAGAGCATCCTCGGTTATCTTTGATGTAAAAAAGTGGAGGTTGCGTTAAATTACTTAAAAGTGCTCTTGCTAGAGTTTGAAATAAACTTTATGTTATTGGTTCTTCAGTGTGTGCCATTTCTAAAAAGAGAGGGCTGAAAATTCTTATACGTTGAAAGTTATACACAGAAATGCTGGATATGTGGTCTGGTCACCTGGGTAAATTCTATGAAGTGCTAACCCAGATTGAACAGAAATGGATAGTGGTGTGTGTAGCGTACTGTTCAACACCGTACCAATGCAGCCTTCCACCTTATGTCACAAGATAGTTGTGAAAAAAACAAAGGTCAGTTGGACACAAATGCTTTCTGGAACTGCTACTTCTTAAACACTTTTCTCCTACCGGTCACTGTATTCCTCATTTGACTCATTCGAGAAATTGGTCAATTCCTTTTGTTTGCTTAATCCATCCGCAAATATATTTTCGTTCTTTTCTCTGCCTCTTTGCCCTTACTCTAGGATTGAGTGTATTTTTATTTCACAACCACTAGGCACATTCTTCTCTATCAGATGTTTGGAAAAGACATCATTATCTGCCCACAGCTGCTCCCTGGAAATTTAATTCCAGCTTACTTCAGAATCTAAAGGTTTGTACGAAGCCCTCCTCTGAGTTGTAAAAGTTCACAGAAATAAACATTTAAAGATCTCCAAAATGTTTTGCTGGCTTAAAAAGGAGCCATCCGTGACTTTACAGTTGTACAGTGTATACTGTACAACAAACATATCCATTAAACACATTCATGAGCTCTGCCATGTGACATCATTGGAAAAAGCACTCCCTCATGTGGTCAACTCAAAATATGAAATAATAATATGAGCTCACATTAAACTCCTTACTCTCAAAAAGATCATTTGAGTTCCATTGTACTGTCTAAATATTATGCCTTCAGTGGCAAGTTTAAAAAAAATTAATGATATTAGAAATAATATAGTATATCTCCCCAACACTGCAGATCCTTCTAATCCCCAGTACTCCGTTATAAACCAATTAAATTCTTTCACCAGGATAGATTTACCTGATTTACAAAGAATTATTTCTCAACTGAGACCCTCCACCTGCTTCCTTGACCCAATACCAACAAGTTTTTTCAAAGAAGTATCGGGCGTGCTAATTGATAATATTCTTGACATAGTAAACTCGTCATTAAATACGGGGGTCTTCCCAGACTGTCTTAAGACTGCTGTAGTTAAACCCCTACTCAAGAAAAATAATCTTGACCCCTCTACTTTTCAAAATGTTTGACCCATTTCTAACCTGCCTTTTTTAAGTAAATTTCTAGAGAAGGCAGTCATTATGCAGCTAAATGACCACCTCAATAAACATGCTATTCTTGATAAATTTCAGTCAGGTTTTAGAACAAATCACAGTATAGAAACTGCACTCGTTAAAGTAGTAAATGACTTGCGGGTAAATGCAGACAGAAGCCATTTATCTGTTCTCATCCTCTTAGATCTGAGTGCCACATTTGACACCATTGATCACAACATTCTTAGAAATCGCCTTAGTCAATGGGTGGGCCTCTCTGGCAGTGTCTTAAATTGGTTTGAATCCTACCTGGCAGGAAGAAAATTCTTTGTTAGTTGTGGTAATTACAACTCAAAGACACATGATATTCTATATGGTGTTCCTCAAGACTCTATCCTGGGTTGACTGCTCTTTTTGATCTACATGCTTCCGTTAGGTCAGATTATCTTGGGGCATAATGTGAGATACTACAGCTATAATGATGACACGCAGCTGTATTTATCAATAGCACCTGATGACCCCGACTCTGTTGTTTTAATAAAGAGAAAACAGAAATTTTAGTGATTGGCAATAATGGATATAATGAGGTTATTAGAAATAAACTTGATGCATTAGGATTAAAAGTCAATACGGAGTGTGAAGGATGGCCGGTCGTTCATCCCGGCCAATACCCCCATGCCGCCAGGTGGAACCCTCCCTTCAGCATGGAGGTGCCTCGAACACCAGCAGGGAATTATGGACGTTGGAGTTTTCCTTTACAGCCCTGCTGGATACCATGGGGGCCAATAGAAGGCGCTGCAGGGAGGAACAGTCACTGTTTTCCCTAGGTCCCGGAAGCACACATGGACAAGGGGAATGACGTGCTTCCGGGGTAAAGAAGGTTTTTATCTGACCCGGAAGTGTTCCTAGTCACGTGGACAGAGAGGGCAAAACACTTCCGGGGCAAGGACTATAAAAGACTGAAAGAGATACCAGAGAGTTGAGCTGAGCTGGGTGGTAGGAGGGCAATGCATCTGGGAGTGGTGGAGGATTGTTTATTGATTATTGTTATTGTGATTTATGAGTATAGTGGAGGAGAGGGTGCTTTGTGAACTGTGCTGTAGAAATAAAGTTGATTATTGAACTTTTACCTGGTGTCTGGAGTCTTGGACAGGGGCTCAAGGGAGCGATACAGCCCTAATCTGTCACAGGAGGTAAAGAATTTAGGGGTAACTGTTAACTGTGACCTGAATTTTAAATCGCATATTACTCAGATCACTAGGACAGCATTTTTTCACTTAAGATACCCCTACTCTCTCTTCTGTTTCTTTTCTTGGTTTTCTGTGATGCTGATCTGCGCCACCACCACCTAATCAAAGCACCATGCTGTTCCTACATTGATGGATTAAAAGCCAGAAGTCTACATGACCATCATCATCAAGTCCTTCCATGAGGACCCTAAATACAAAGAGGACAGTTTCATTTATGTTAGGTAGAATGCCCAGAGGGGGCTGGGCGGTCTCATGGCCTGGAACCCCTGCAGATTTTATTTTTTATCTCCAGCCGTCTAGACCATCGGACCTTACTCTTATTCTATGTTAATTAGTTTTGTCTTATTTTAATTCTTACTTTGTCTTTTTTCTCTTTTCTTCACCATGTAAAGCACTTTGAGCTACATTATTTGTATGAAAAAGTGGTATATAAATAAATGTTGTTGTTGTTTAGTAAAATGTTAGCATTAAAGTGTAGAGATGTGAGGCATTCTCCCAGCCATTAAAAATGAATTGATTCGTTATTGCCTTTCAGAGTTGTACAGTGAACTGTTTTCTGGACATTCTAAGAATCCTGCCTCTGAATGAAACTCCACTGTAGATATTCTGCCTTTCCCAGACTGACAATGGAAGATGCTGCTCTGCTGGATTCCCCAATAACAATGTCAGAGCTTAGAGAGGCTCTTGATTCAGTGTCTCCAAAGAAGGCCTTAGTGTGGATTGTCTGACCCAGAGCTTTTCTCAGCTTTTTGGAAGCAGTTAGCACCCCCATAATTACACATTGGATAACTCTGTTATCTCCTTACCCAATATGAATCCTGCAATAAACTCTGCCAGGGCCAGTTTCCTTTTAAAACAGTGTAAAGATCTGACTATCGGCCTATTTCCTTATTACAGGTAAAATTCCATTACAGGGACTTAAAAAATATTTCGTTGTAACAAAAATTTTGTTGTAATGAGATTCTGTATTTGTTACTATAGTGCTTTCTTTAACTTGTGTCCAGGCGTTTGCAATCCTTTCAATAGTTTCTTTCACGTTAATTTTAATCTCCTCCTGCCTACAAGTTATGCTGATAAGAATTTTTCTCAGCATTTTCTTGCCATAATACACTTTCAGGGTGCGAATGATGCCCAAATCCAATGGCTGAAGCACTGCTGTGCAATTGGGTTGGAGGAATTCAACGCAAAAATTATCTAAATGTGGAAGCATGTTGTGTGCAGCACAGTTATCAATCAGAAGCCGAATCATCCTTTTTTTCTTCTTCATATTGTGAGGTTTCTGAACACTTTTGAGATCCCCCCCAATCCACAATCAACAGGAACACACGCTGAAGTGGGTCCCGAAGTGCAATTGCAGCGTCTGTGGAAGATTGTTTGTCTGTTGCTGGGGCAGGTCAATAGCAGGCTCAAAGCGGTGCAATGAAGCGTTACAGAAGCAAATCATAAAAGATCAGGGTCGTGCTATAAGTCCCTGTCTTGCACCCCAAAACATGAAGCTTAGTCTCAGCACTTTACCAAAGCCAGCTTTATTCAGCTTGAAATAGGTACATCACAGTTATTTATTGTAGCGTGATCTGCCACTCTGTTATACACAGACACAACAGTCAAGCAGGGTCATGGCCAGGTCAGTGACCAAGTAATCCTGTTATCTGCATTTACAATGTATGTGCTCCTAACCTTGCATCACCCATCGAGATCTTTTCTGTTTACTTTGGTGGAGAGAGGCAGCATAGCTGTGAGCCTGCTGTTGACCCATACAGATACGGAGATTGCACTTTAGGATGCTATTCGGAGTGTCGTCCAGTTAGGGGAGGTCCCAAGAGAGTTTACAAACCTCACATTTTCTTGAATGAGTGCAGAATTAATAGGAATGTTTCTTGAACGAGCATCACTGAACCACATAAAAACTGCTTTTTCGACGTCTTCAAATGCAGCAGTTCATGTTTGCAATCCAGTGTCATCGACAGAGTTAATGGAGAAATTCCGAATTCATTGGTAACATCTTTTTTCTTTTTTCTACAATTGAGAGCTGCAAAAATATAAAGGTTTTTTTTTTTTAATATGAACTGTTATCACTTTTTCGTGTCTGCCGTTTCTTTAGGAGGGTGACATTGAGTTAAAGTCCAATGGATGTTTTTCAAATTTTGATGAACAATAAGCAAAAGGATCACTGAAAACCGCAAGAAACAAAAAAGGCAAAATAAAAAAAAACAGTTTGAGGAAAGTTTGAAGAAAGAAAAAAATTACAGTGTTTCTGTTTGGGGATCGCTGTGCGCAACTGAGCTGCGGCCACAGAACTAACTGCTCTGCGGATGATTCAGGCATTTCAAGGTCTTTTGTGCACTTCATTGTAATGAAAGACTTGTGTCATATGGGGAAGCTGTCGGGACCATAAAAATACTTCGCTGTAATGAAAATTTCGTTGTAAAGATATTTGTTATAACGGAATTTTACCTGTATATTCAAAGGCAAATATGCAGGCAAAACTTTTAGTCAGAAATCAGCAAGGGGTTATTTTTAACCTAATCTATCGTGATCAGTTTGGGTTTATTAGATTCTCATGTGCAGCTGATAATATTTAGATATTGCCCTGTGTTTGTCTCAACCAGCAGCGATTTTTTCACTTTAAATGCAGAGAAAGTTTTTGATTGTATGAACTGGAAATTTCTCTGTCATGGACTTTGGTAAATAGTTTGATAATGTGATTGAAACATTATAATCTAACCCTTATCTGAAATAATTACCAATTCAGAAATTTCTGGACCATTTCAAATTTTCAAGAATTCCAGTCAAGGTTGTTCATTCTCTCCTTTACTGTTTAATCCTACGCTTGAACCTTTAGCCATTGCACTACAAATGTGTTTTCAGTATTCAATTTCTCCTTTTACAGCCTATGGCTCCCAGTATAAAATTTCCCTTTATGCTGATGATGCTTTGTTATTTCTTGGGATGCAACCGCTGACCTCACATGGATGCTTAGCTTATTTAACTCATT
>JANRMT010062807.1:37743475-37795651 GCA_026402145.1 Polypterus bichir lapradei
AGAATAAGAAATCAGGAAGGGGGCAAATAGTTTTTCACACCACTGTAAAGTATACCAGGAAAGTCCTCCATAAATTCTAGAATCATCAGTAATGGCCTGTGGTGATCAGAAATGCAAATGACACCACAAGTTTATAAACTAAAGCTTCTATCTCTGTGTGGATCAATGAGAACCATTTATCATCCGGCAAGGCAAGATTTGCCCACTTGTGTGCAGTAGTTTCACATTTTTCACTTACATGAGGCACCTACTGCTTATCTGTTCTCAGACATACAGTAGTTAAATGGGTTATGCATTTTGAAATGCCTTTCCATATTTTACACCATTGTTACACTGCACCCTTGTGGATGATTGGAGATGATTTCAATGGACATGTTGGTGAAAGGGAACAGAGGAGATGAGAAGGTAATGGGTAAGTATGGTGTCAAGGAGAGGAATGAAGATGATAGTGGATTTTGCCAAAAGGATGGACATGGCTGTGGTGAAAATGTATATTAAGAAGAGGGGAGAACATAGGGTGACATACAAGAGTGGAGGAAGATGCACACAGGTAGATTACATCATATGCAGAAGAGTCAATTTGAAGGAGATTGAAGACAACAAAGTGGTGGCAAGGGAAAGTGTAGTTGAGCAGCATACAATGGTGGTCTGTAGGATGACATTGGAGATCAAGAATAGGAAGAGGAGTGAGGGCAGAGCCAAGGATCAAATGGTGGAAGTTGAAATAGGAAGACTGCAAAGTTGAGTTGAGGGAGGAGGTGAGACAGGCACAGGGTGGCAGTGAAGAGTTACCAGACTGTTGCGAAACTAAAGCAGATGTAGTAAGGGTGACAGCAAGAAGGGTGCTTGGTGTGACATCTGGACAGAGGAAGGAGGAAAAGGAAACCTAGTGGTGGAATGGGGAAGTACAGGAGAGTATACAGAGGAAGAGGATGGCAAAGGAGAAGTGGAATAGTCAGAGAGAAAGTAGACAGCAGTATAAGGACATAAGGCAGAAGGTGAAGAGAGAGGTGGCGAAGGCTAAAGAAAAGTTGTATAAGAGGTTGGACACTAAGGAGGGAGAAAAGGACCTGTACCGATTGGCTAGAAAGAGGGACCGAGCTTGGAAAGAAGTGCAGCAGGTTAGGGTGATAAAGGATAAAGATGGAAACGTTCTCACAAGGGAGAAGAGTGTGTTGAGCAGATGGAAAGAGTAATTTGAGAGGCTGATAAATAAAGAAAATAAGAGAGAGAAGGTTGGATGATGTGGAGATAGTGAATCAGGAAGTGCAACGGATTAGCAAGGAGGAAGTAAGGACAGCTATGAAGAGGATGAAAAATAGAAAGGCTTTTGGTCCAGATGACATACCTGTGGAAACATGGAGGTGTTTAGGAGAGATGGCAGTGGAGTTTTTAACCAGATTGTTTAAAGGAATCTTGGAAAGTGAGAGGATGCCTGAGGAGTGGAGAAGAAGTGTACTGGTGCCGATATTTAAGAATAAGGGGGATGTGCAGGACTGCAGTAAAACTGATGAGCCACAGCATGAAATTATGGGAAAGAGTAGTGGAAGCTCAGTTAAGAAGGGAGCTGATGATTAGTGAATAGCAATATGGTCTCATGCCAAGAAAGAGCACCATAGATGCAATGTTTGCTCTGAGGATGTTGATGGAGAAGTATAGAGAAGGCCAGAAGGAGTTACATTGCATCTTTGTGGACCTGGAGAAAGCATATGACAGGGTGCCTCGTGAGGAGCTGTGGTATTGTATGAAGAAGTCAAGAGTGGCAGAGAAGTACATAAGAGTTGTACAGGAGATGTACGAGGGAAGTGTGACTTAGTAAAGTCTGCGGTAGGAGTGACTGATACATTCAGCATGGAGGTAGGATTACATGAGGGATCGACTCTGATCCCTTTCTTATTTGCAATGGTGATGGACAGGTTGACAGACGAGATTAGACAGGAGTCCCCATGGACTATGATGTAGAGAGCAGGTTGTGGAGACCCTGGAGAGGTGGAGATAAGCTATGGAGAGGAGAGGAATGAAGGTCAGTAGGAACAAGACAGAATACATGTGTGTGAATGTGAGGGAGGTCAGTGGAATGGTGAGGATGTAAGGAGTAGAGTTGGTGAAGGTGAATGAGTTTAAATACTTGGGATCAACAGTACAGAATAATGGGGACTGTGGAAGAGAGGTGAAAAAGAGTGCAGGGTGGAATGGGTGGAGAAGAGTGTCAGGAGTAGTTTGTGACAGACGGGTATCAGCAAGAGCCTACAGGACGGTAGTGAGACCAGCTATGTTAGATGGGTTGAAGAAGGTGGCACTGACCAGAAAGCAGGAGACAGAGCTGAAGGTGGCAGAGTTAAAGATACTAAGATTTTCATTGGGTGTGACAAGGATGGACAGGATTAGAAATGAGGACATTAGAGGGTCAGCTCAAGTTGGACGGTTGGGAGACAAAGTCAGAGAGACAAGATTGCTCTGGTTTAGACCTGTGCAGAGGAGAGATGCTGAGTATATTGGGAGAAGGATGTTAAGGATAGAGCTGCCAGGTAAGAAGAAAAGAGGAAGGCCTAAGAGGAGGCTTATGGAATTGGTGAGAGAGGACATGCAGGTGCTGGGTGTCACAGAGCAAGATGTAGATTACAGGAAGATATGGATAAAGATGATCCGGTGTGGCAACCTCTAATGGGAGCAGCCAAAAGAAGAAGTTGTTACACTGCACCCTTGTATCGTCAGACCTCACCCTCTGCGTCACCTTCACACCAATACATTGTTTCTGTACATAAGACTATTTTTTATGTCTATTATCTGATAATCATGGACATTTCTTGTCTTAATTGATGATTTCACACACAAATTGTGCATCTACACAGTTTCAAAGGCATGCTGTTAATTTTAGGGTTAAGCTGAAACAGAACCTATTCCACAACATAGTGCAAAAGGCAGGATCCAGTCTTGTATGAGATGCAGGTCCATCATAGGCTATGTTGACCAGTGGCTTTTTGTCAAAAAAAGACTTGTGGGCCACACCAGAATTTTCGTCTGTGTGTGTGTCCTTTTTTGTTAATGATAAGCAGGACATGCAAGTTCATGCACTCTTTGAGTTATAAAAAAGCAACAACAACATGGGACGCCAGTGCCTGGTCTCTCTCATTTGGCATCAGATCATTATTGTACCCTCTGACATCTTCATCATCTGACAAAATACAACAATATACTGTAGATTAAAACGTTCAATAAACTGAGTGCCTTGCAACTACACACTGCACTCTATTGGCTATGAATTGCCTAAATTGAAATGGAAACACCTGAAGTTTAGAACTGAAAGACTTTGAGATGAAAAAGGACAAACCATAATAGCAAAGAAAGAAAATGCAGACTACGCTGCATGACTTAAACATAAGACTGTGGGTGTGTGCAGTACCAGTGCTAACCAGTGGCATCATGCATAAAACCATGCATAGAATTCGTACTAAAACATGGCGTACAGACAAAACTCAAAACGTACGTGCGCACAAAAAAATTCAGATGCAGAAAACCGTTGCGTAAACCAACTTCCACGCATTTCTGCTACATAAATCCCGGTCTGTGTGAAATATAATGCTCATGCAAGCGCCTGCCTTGCCTTTCCAGACTCCTTCAAGAATTATGCTTCTTTGAATATGCAAATCAATATAAATATTCCCTTAAATTCAGCGTTCTGTGGAAAGAAAATGGCAAAAGCACGGGAAAAAAGAAGAATATCAGCGAATGCCAAGTGAAGGCAAGGAAAAACATACTATTTGCTGGTTTAAGCAGTTGTATAAACAATAAAAGGATGTTGATTGAAACTCTGTTGCTATATATATATATATATATATATATATATATATATATATATATATTAGGGTACAATAAGAAGAAAAAAAAATAGGGACAAAGTGGAGAAAAAAAGCTCTGCCCCCTGCTCGCTACACTTGTCCACCCCCGTGTTTGGTTTACCGGATATACAATTTAAAGAGATTGTTATTTTCATGGGAATTGTTACATATGCATTATTTTCACTTTTACTTTAAAAACTTTTAAACAATACTTGTCCTTTATTTCCGGCCCCAGGCGTGGTTACATCTCTTTCTCGCAGGACGTATAACGCTGCTCGCATTGAATGCACGCTAAGGAGATGCCGTCGGATCATCTGCTGTCTTTCTGCTGCTGGCGAGCTGCCTGTTCTGCTTGTCGCATGTCGTTGTTTTAAGAGCTGGGAGCACATGATGCGTGTCTGCCAAAAGCAACCCAACAACTGCTAGGTTAGATGTCTGTGGACTTGTTTTAAATGATGGCTCACTTCCTTGACTCATGTGACGTTATAAAAACAATGCTTGTCCTTTATTTCCAGCCCAGGACATGGTTAAATCTCTTTCTCGCTGGACATATAACGCTGCTTGCGTTGTGAAGAGGGTGGCAGCTGCTGTCGCACTGCCCGTCGATCATTTTAAAGCCTGTACAGCCACTGTCTTTTTTGCCACTTTGTGTCTCTGCTGCTTGCGTTGTGTAGAGGGGGGGTTAGGGTGCCTGAACGCACGCAAGGAGAAGTGGTCGGATCATCTGCTGCGAGCTGCGTGTTTTGCTTATCACTTGTCATTGTTTTAAGAGCTGGGAGCAAGTTAAAGTGTCTCTCGCGGGACTTCAGATTGTCTTCTGAGAAGATCACGTATCGTCTCCCTAGTCTGCCATTGTGTAGTGTCCATTTCTGGATTTGCAAGGTAAAATGATCAAATACAAATTCATATGAAGGTTATTTTAGGGTGTTTCCTTTCCTTAGCATGCTCTACCTCTCAAATTGATGTGCATCTGCCTTAATTAACTAGTCCTGCAGCTGTTGCAAGTTATCACCATAGTTAATGTAGGTATTTTAGTGAAATTGTCTGAAATGAAGAAAAGTCAACAAAAGTCCTCTGTTCAAAAATGTTTTTATTTAAATTCAAAATGAACATTGAAAATGTCTCAAATGAAATAATTCCAATTCAAAATGAACATTGAAAATGTCTCAAATGAAATAATTCCAAATTAATGTTTGCTGCTGTTGAAACTAGTTATCAGCACTTTGGTGACTGAGTCGATGGATTCTGCTCTCTTTCACCGAAGTACATTTGAACGTTCTCTGGCCCCCAACAAATTATCCAATTTCTACTCAAATCAAGCTCTTTTATTTGTTAAATACAACAATGTTATGTTAGTAACAATAAAATGAGTTAAAAATACAACAGGATGAATAAGTTCAATTAAACATTTCATTCTATTATACTTCTAACATCTAAGTATTTTTTTCCAGATAAGGAAGACATATATTGAGGTAATAAGATGTTTCAAGGTAAGATAGTTGTACTCACTGATTATGTGCAAGAGAGTGTTAACATGCTAAAAGCTGATTAGCACATCTCAACTGATAACATTCTCCAATGCTAATGTATTATACAATTGAGCACTAAAGGTTTCCACTTGTTACCACAGTGTAGTTCACACAATAATTGTAGGGAATGTCAAATCCCCTTAATCCAATGCAATTTTGCAGGTGACCAGAGCCTGTATGAGAAGCACTTGGTGCAGGTCATGACACCAGTCCAATATGAATCTATAACAACACAATTCCCTGATGTAAAGTATTGCGGCAGAGGACCAGTAGAAAAGTTAATAAGATACAAGATTTTATTGTGCAAAAATTTTTTCTGCCAAAAGCAGACATCCAAAGAAAATTTCTGTTAGGGTAATGACAAGGTCCTTTAACTTTCCTGTTACACTTTTCACAGAGTGCAAAATAAAATATCTAGACAAAGAAAATTCTTAAGTAAATTGGGGGGAAATGGATGAAACAGGGGAGCAAGGCAACTAGGGAGCTGTTGGAAGGTTGTGTTCAAAATTTTTCAACACCAATAAACAATACTTGCATCCAGATATATTCAGCTCTCATTTTCAATTATTTCATATGTGATGATGTCCATACCAAGGCAATGTAAATGGCACTTAACATTACCAATGGAAAAATATGACCAATACAAAGAATTTGATCTAAATAAAGAACTAAAAGACAAATAACCACAACAAAAAATGCCTTATTGGTTTCTGTCTCTTTAAAATGTGGCACTATAATAGTCCAATACTGTAGTGTCTGGAGAACTCAAAGTTTATGCAAAATGCAAACTCCACGTATTGGTCTGCTGATGGCTTGCTTCTTAACTCGAAGCTCATGTTTATTTGATTAAACACTTGTAGTTAAAACAAATCCATATTTTTTTTGCTATTTTTTCAGGAAAAAGGTACAAATTCTAAAACTGAGTAGAGGTGGCGTCAAGGAAGGCATCTGGTCATAAAAATGACATTGAAACATATAAAACATTGACCCCAAATAGAACTGGGAAAAGATGAGGAGGAGGAAGAAAAAGAAAACCTGTAAACCACAGGAATATGATGTATATAAAAGTAAATATGTTTTCTTAGACTCTGGAAAAAAATGTCTTTAAGCAAGTACTGTATCTCTGACATCGAAAGCCTTTCAGGTCTGTCTATCTAGCATATAGTGCTTCTGCTTTTTGTCTGTCTATTATATAATTCATTATCCATTCCTATTTTTTATCTACAAAGAAATAATCAATTCTTGAGTAACAATGATGCACTGGTGAGAAGAAGGAATATGCTCTTGAGTTTGGGTTTAGAAATCTCCAGGGGTCAGATAAGTTGTGATTAGTAACAAATTGTGTAATTGTCTTTGCGTTGTTAGATGTCATCTCCCCTGTGGCAGGAGACCTATCTAGGTCTGGATTTAAAACACAAATAAAATCCCAAGCCATTATAATTTTATGAGTGTTCACATTGGGAATGGATGCAAATATATTCTGCATGAATTCCCTATCATCGACACTGGGTGCATAAAAATTTAGTAAAATCAATTTACAGTTAAATAAATTACCTATGACAATCACATATCTCCCCTCAGGATCAGATACTACATCTAATATTACAAATGAGGCTGTTCTATGTATAAGAATTCCCACACCTCTAGTTTTATTTGTAAAGCTGGAATGGAATATTTAGGCCAGTCCAGTCTTTGTGCAGCCCGACCTGATCCTTGCTTAATAAGTGGGTCTTTTGTAAAAACTATTTTAGCGTTTAGACCTGTTAGGTGAGAGAATACTTTCTTTCTCTTTAATTCATGATTCAGGCCTTTAACATTCCAACAGACAAAGTTAACTGTCCAGTCTTTGAGACATTGCTTCTGAGCTTTAGTTGTCATTTTTTAGTGTTAGCTGAATATAAAACAGCTTTGACCTTAATTTCCAATTTTCCCAATACAGTCCAATTAATATAAGCATGAAATCTAATCTTCAGCAATCTTGAGATAGTAAAATAGTAAACCCAGGGAATGGTGTTAAAAAGTGGCCCTGGACAAGCATAGTAAACCATAATATGATAATAACAGTAACAATAAACCAAGGGTATCACATTAAACAGTCTCCTTTAGAAGACTAAAAAAAAAGAAAGAAAAAAACGTATTAATTTCTTCGACATATACATTCATAAACACGTATGATACACATTAATTGTAATTAAAGCATAAACAAAAAGTGTCTAAGAAGGGAAAAAGATATATAGTTACAGTACCAGTATCATTGCAAGCAGCTGGCAAGATCTTCTTTGCCATGCCATGACAGGATGCGACTCACGATCATATTTCTAAAAAATGTCACAGTGGTAAAGATGTAATGCTTGTCTTGAATATCCACTTTCAGTTTGGCAGGGTACAAGAGGCTGTATCTGATTTCAGCTTTCCGTAAGCGCTGTTTAATGTTGTAAAAAGCTGCACGCTTAGCAGCTGTTAAGGGTGAGAAATCCGGGAAAATGCGAATGTGGTTATTTTCAAATATAATCTCTTGTTTCTGTCTGAGAAGTGACATTACACATAATTTAAATTGTAATTTATCGAAGTGCATGATAAGACTCCTAGGTTTAAAGGTGTTTGGTACCCGTATGAGGTAAGCTGCTGCTATTTGAGTGTCAGATTTACAGTCCTTTCCAATTATTTTAGAAAATAGCTCAGCTACGAATTTCCCTGAGTTTGGACTTTCATGATTCTCTGGGAGACCTTCGATTCTAATAGCATTCCTTCTGCATCCATCTTCCAGTGCAGCAAGTCTGTCTCCGAGTGTTTTGCATCTGGAATTTGCAGCCGTTGCTTTCCTGTCCACTGTAGATGCCAGATGTTTGGCTGTTTGAATCTGAGTCTCGAGTGTTCACTTAATGTTTTCCAACTGATCGCCAAGTGCTTTCAGTTTTTCCTCAGACTTAGACACATTTTCCTGAATGTGTCCAATTTTTTCCAGCATACCTTTAAAGGCTGCCTCCAAGCAATTATATACACATTTCTCCAGGACTTTATTTTTCAGCCGCAGCTCCTTCAGCAGCTCCTGCCACAGCTTCTTGTTTGTCTTGGGCATACCATTTATTTCTTTCCTAATATCTTTCTTGAGATCATTTATGGCCGTGGCCATTGTAGTGATCATTACTTTAATTTCAGACAGATCATTTTGGTTTTCGTGTTCCGCAGGTAAGGCAGCAAGCTCTGTTACAGCTGATGTTCCCAGCTTGCGAGGAGTAGATGAAGGCGTGGACTGCAAAGCCATTTCCAGTTTCAAGAGACCTTCTGGAATCAATGAGCTATCGTGGCCTGCATCACTTGCACATTTGCTTCCACTTTCGCTCTCAACTGGAGATGATGAAATGGCCCGGGATCCCGGGAGATCTGTGCTATCGCCCGTCTGCTCCGGGTCAGTCTCTGTAAGGCTATACCTTAAGGTTGGACTTGGTCTTGATGCCTGTCTAGGCTTGGGTGTAGCTTTGGATTTCTTTTCCATTTCTTTCTCAGCCCCTTTCTTACCGTTCATGTTTATAAATGCATGCATATACTGTAATAGAACCTCCTCGAGTTGGGTAAATACAGGATACCTCGGAATAATAAAAATAAGAGAAAAATTAACACGGCTGCTAACGGAGCTCCGCTTCTGACATCCATCTCCCATAACGGACGAGTCCAACTCATTCCTATTTTTATTATTTATTGAAATAGTTCAGTTTTTCCAATGTGCTGTAATCGCAAACACTTCTGACATCACTTGACCCAACCATTATCATGCCCTGAAATGGGGGGACCATGTATAAAAAGTGTTGCCATCTCTACATGGTGCGACCATTATATATGTAAATACCTTTAAATGAAAGTCTGCAATGTGCACTTTAATCACATCAGAATTGTTCAATTTCATATTTAAACTGTGCAGCAGAGAGGGAAATCAAGGAAAAATGTGTCATTGTCCCAGGACAAACATTATGGAAATTATGTCCCAAACAGTCTTTATCTCTCTATCTATCTGCCTAGTGTGAACTATGGCCGGCCGTTCATCCTGGCCAATACCCCCACACTGCTAGATGGAGTCCTTCCGGCAGCATGAAGGTGCCCCGAATTCCAGCAGGGCATCATGGATGTTGGAGTTTTCCTTCACAGCCCTGCTGGATACCTTGGGGGCCCCGCAAGGGGACACTGCAGGGAGGCTCAGAGACTTGTATTTGCCCTATACCCCGGAAGTACGTCCTGGTCACAGGGACAGAGGAAATGACGTACTTCCGGGATGAAAAAGAAAAGAGTTTTTATCTGACACGGAAGTATTACCAATCACATGGACTGAGAGGAGAGAAACACTTCCGGGTCATGAACTATAAAGGACTCTGAGAAATCCCAGACGAGTGAGCTGAGCTGGGTGGCAGGGTGGCAATGCGTCTGGGAGAGGAGGATTGATTATTGGAGAATTTATTTGTTTATGAGTGTTGTGGAGAGGAGGGTGCTTTGTGCACTTTATTATTATAATAAATTCAACTGTTGGACTTTTACCTGGTGTCTGACGTATTGTCTGCGGGTTCAAGGGAGCAATAGCAGCCCTAATCTGTCACACTAGGTATACATTTTTAGACATTACCCATTTTTGATCATTGTTTACTTTTTACATTACCACCTATTCTGTAAAATGTTTTGTGATGGGGTTTGTGGTATAAGGAACTATATAAAAGAATCACTAAATTACATGGCAAATACCCCTTCCACAAAAATTTAACCAACATATTCATTAAGTAACAGAAAAAATTACCTTTGCTGATGAAGCATTTAGTTATTTCACTGTTACAGATGGGATAACATAAAAAAGTAAATAAGGGCTAGATTCACTTATAGCTGAGAATATAGCCTTTGAATAACACAAGGCAAAATTCTCAAACCTGCTTAATTCACTTACAGGTCAGAGGAAGCCAGAGCCCAACCAAGAAGAATCCCAGATAATAACCATGTCAAGTATACTCAAAACACCAAAAATACTGATCAACAGTAGATGACATTTGCTCAAGATGTGATGGAAAATGCATGTTATATATAATATATGCTTGTACTACTTTAATGAATGCTTGAGAGAGAGAGTATTCTTTTCCTATATATAAACGTATACACGTGAAAGTTTGTGTGTCTGTCTGTCTGGCCTGGAAGTGCAAGGCTACAGCATGAAGCTCAAAGAAAGCGACTGTCGCCAAAGTGAAACCGCTGAGAAAAGAGAAGCTTGCTTAGCCGCTAAGCGAGGTGAGCACATTGGCAAAACGAAACCTCATAAGAGAGAGAAAGTCGCTTATCCGCTCATAGACAACAGAGGCTAGTATGCTGGGAAAACGAAACCGCGGAGGAAAGAGAACCTCGCTTAGTCACTAATGCACAACCGATGCAATTGATTGATTGAAGTGCCAGAATCCATGATTTCTAACAGCCTGGGCTTTTTACAGCTAGGGCTTACACAGCTAGTTAATGTAATAAAGCTTCTGAAGAAGTGTTGGACTCATGAACACTAAGCCACAATGCCCTCCAAAATGTAAGACAATCATGTTTTTTAAGCTGACTGTGCTAACACAGTTTCATACTTTTAGATACTAAAGTGTTAATATGAGGAGACCCCTTTTGGTAGAGCTGCCCAATGAATTCTTTTACTTAAAATAAATACTATGAGGGGCAGCTCCCCTGCATTAATTTTAACCATGACACTGGCCAAGGCTTTCTTTTAAGTGTTTCAAGATAAAATTATCCAGGGTGCATACAATGCCAAGTTTTCAAGTTGTAATTTAGAGACAGCCATCTTCTCTAACATCTACAGGGTGGTCTACATCTAATTATGCAGATCCAGATCGTCTGGATGATTATGATTTATGCGGGGACGAATCCAGTTTGGCGCGAAGACACCTCTCGATTGTCCGGGATTTTTCAGGTGATTTTCTATGCAGTAAATGTAATAAGTTATAGCGTAATGAAAATTGCATAATTAGACCCGGGCCACCCCATAGATATATTTTACCATTTATACAATGTTTTTTAGAATATGAAATTTTCAACATGGAGTTGGGGTGCATAACAAATTCTTTTCAGCTTCATTTTATTTTTATGGCTTATATATTGTAGTTACTGTCTAAGTAATTCAATTTGTTCAATGGAAACTTAAAAACTTAGTCAATAAAACAGTTACCTTTGGATGCATTCTTTTTCTGTATCAAGTGATGATTGAATTTCCTCCAGGCTAGCAGTGTTTTCTTGATGCTTCTCACCCTCCACCTGGAAAATGTTCAGTTTAAATATTTTTTTATCTGTGTTGACCTTGAATGCCAAAGTTCTTTACTTTTTCATGACTGATATTATACAACCCTTAAGGCAGAAAAGTCAACTGTCCGCTCTATAGCAACATGAAATAAATTTTTCTGATAAATGTTTAGACTGTCATAGAACATTATGATGTATGGAAAATACAGATATAGATGCATTCATTAAGATCATGCTAGTATATTATTATTATTATTATTATTATTATAAGTGTAAAACAGGACAGGCAGGATATTATTGTCTGAAAAATACTGAATGAGACTGAATACTGGCTTAGCACTATAATGTACACTAGGGGGCTCTGCCCCTTGCTCACTAGACTCTCCAACCCCTGGGTGGGCGCTACTCGCCAGCCACTTCACGGCTCTGCCACTTGCGCATGGGGAAGCGGATTATTACATATGCATAATAGAACTATTTTAGATTACAATGAGTAATTAACCATATTAAAAAATAGTAAAATGTAATAAATTCTAAGAAAATTATGTTTCATGTTGCGTTAGAGGTATTTGTTGTGTTATACGTTTTCATTCTGTTTGGCTTTGAAATTAACATACAAATACTTTTTAAACTAACACTTTTACTGTAAAATTTCAGCAAAAACAATATTTGGAATGAACTTTTCATCAATATTGCATTGAATTTTGATTCCGTGTTTGGACTTACATTGTGACAACGCAACGTATAACTACCGTTTCTTTCTCTCTAATAAATAAACCGACTTTTTTGAATGTTTGTCCCTGTGATTTGTTAATTGTCATAGCAAAAGCTATTGTAACGGGAAACTGTAAATGTTTTAATACAAATAGCATATCAAGATTTCCTTTGGTGTCTAATGTTATCCGAGGAATATGTACTACTTTACCTTTCTTGTTGCCTATTAAAATTTTACATGTTAGAATTGCTCGACCAATTTTGAATACAACTAATCTTGTCCTATTGCATAGC
Organism: Polypterus bichir lapradei; assembly: GCA_026402145.1. Classification (NCBI taxonomy): domain Eukaryota; kingdom Metazoa; phylum Chordata; class Cladistia; order Polypteriformes; family Polypteridae; genus Polypterus; species Polypterus bichir. Next base: position 37,756,110 of record JANRMT010062807.1, read on the forward strand.
CTATCACTCATAAATTATGCAATAACATTACGATACATCCTTTTAACAATAATTCTGCTGGTGGAAGACTGGATGGTTTTAACGTTTGTAGAAATTCTTCGGGCTATTGTAAATTGATGTTTTCATCTTACACATGTTTACCACCAACTGTTTCAGCATAGTCTATTGATATGCATTTAACCAATTTGCTGTGTAACCGATTGACAATTTTCATGTTGATTCGTTTGACTTCATCATTTCTCTGTGCTAGGATTGCTCGTTTACTCACTTGTTCTGTTAATAACCCTACAGGGTGAAATTCTTCAATAAGATTTGGACATAATACGTCTTCTTTTATTGGGAACTTAAAGTGAGGAAAACGTAAAAATTTATAAGGGTTGAGAGAGCAGGAACTGTGTCTGACAAAAACATTCACACAAATGAGAGGTGAGAGGACTGTAGGCGTGGGCTGTTAAAAAAAACTCTCGTAGGCCATTTAAAAAATCTCTTGGCAATAGTCTTGTCTCATCTCAAGATTTTCTTTTATAATAGAGAGATGTAGTTTTGAGATAGAGAATACAATCAAGAAATGGTGTGGACAGAGAATTCAAGCAAGGATTCTAACTGGGGAGACTAAATTTAAATAAAACAAAGATCGGGATGTGTAGACAAAATCATAGTTAAGGAACAGAGCAGTTTGTTGTATGCCAAAAAAAAAACATATCCTGAGCCAAAAAAATTGAGAGAAAAAGTAGTCATAACAAGTAACTCTATAATAATGGTAAAAACCAGGAAGTGTGATATTCTGACCTTTGTGCTGTTAATGATATTGTGCATTGTACAATCCCAGTTGTCAAGCCTAGCCATGGTATGGCAACCACTAACAAAGCTATTCCAGTTGGGTAATGCTAATAAGAAAATCAAAAGAGCACCATGGAAAAAGGTGAACTATTTTTGATAGAAAAAAATTAATATTCCAAATCCTAGGAACTATTCAAAAATAAGTTGAAAAAAAATGTAAAATAAAAATTTTAAGCTGGGCAGCATGGTGGCGCAGTGGTAGCACTGCTGCCTCGCAGTTAGGAGACCTGGTTCACTTCCTGGGTCCTCCCTATGTGGAGTTTGCATGTTCTCCCCGTGTCTGCATGGGTTACCTTACCTCCGGGTACTCCGGTTTCTTCCCACAGTCCAAAGACATGCAGGTTAGGTGCATTGGCGATCCTAAATTGTCCCTAGTGTGTGTGTGTGTGTCCTGTGGTGGGCTGGTGCCCTGCCCAGTGTTTGATTCCTGCCTTGCGCCCAAGTGTTGGCTGGGATTGGCTCCAGCAGACCCCCATGACCCTGTAGTTAGGATATAGCGGGTTGGATAATGGATGGATGGAAAATCTTAAGCCTGATAATAACATAATATGTACACCGAGTGTTAAAACTGTCACTGGATATTATTGTCTTGAAGTTCCAGTGTTAGGCTAAACCACTCCGATTGCACCGGCTTATCATTCAGTCCATATTGAATATCAAGGAGGATATACAGTAAAAGATATTATGGTCTAGAAAACCCAAAATTAAGCTAAAGCACTCAGATCACAGTGGATTAACATTATTACTTTCATATGAATACAAACTATATCACCGATTATTTTGGTATGGATATGGTGTAAATGTACTTTCAAGTTTCTAAATATAAAAACCAAGGCATAGAAGGCAAATAATGCAACTTTGTAATCAAATTATTGGGAAGACGCTTTGAAAAGTAATGTTTAATGGGTTAATAGGAATGTAAAGGGAGGCCCAAAAATCCCCAGAATCAGTAGATAGCATGCAAGTGCAAGTACAGTGTAGTTCTCAAAAATGCCACTTGGTATAACATGCTTACAGTCTGTTTCATAGTGTTGCTGAGAGGCATTGAGCCGAGTTGATCAAGTACATACTTCTGCCGTTTATTCCACAGTACAATTGTGCACTTGACTTGGGCATTTTTTTTTTCTCCAAGCCACCATGACAGATTTTCCAGATATTTTGCATTTTTAGATATTGATGATATTGGCAGCACGGTGGTGCATGGTAGCGCTGCTGCCTTGCAGTTGGAAAACCCGGGTTTGCTTCCCAGGTCCTCCCTGCATAGAGTTTGCATGTTCTCCCCGTGTCTGCGTGGGTTTCCTCCCACAGTCCAAAGACATAAAGGTTAGGTGCATTGGCGATATTGTCCCTAGTGTGTGTGTGTGTGTGCCCTGCGGTGGGCTGGCGCCCTGCCCAGGGTTTGTTTCCTGCCTTGCGCCCTGTGTTGGCTGGGATTGGCTCCAGCAGACCCCCCTGACTCTGTTGTTAGGATGTAGCGGGTTGGAAAACGGATGGATGGATGAACTTCTTCATAAATGGTTTGTTCCCCATGAACAGACTGTTAATCAGCAACATTACATTGATCTGCTGTGGCTTCTGAAAGTATCAGGAAAAAAAACATTCAGAAAACTGGTGTACCTAAAACTGGATTTTGCACCCTGACAATGCATTACACACATCATGTTGTCATAACCAAAAGCAATGTGCGTATTGCTTCTCTGCTCCAGCGTTTGCCAGATCTCAGTTCCTGTAACTTCTTTTTGTTTACAAAATTAAAATTGAGACTGAAGGACAGGGGATTTGCTACCAGGAAAAAAAAACAGGAGGGCTCTAGGACCTCAAATGATGAGGGGAACAAATGATGAGCTCAGGAAATGTTTCCAGGAATGGGAGAAGCTAGGAAGAAGGGTATTGCATTTCAAGGAGAGTATTCTGAAGACAAATAAAAGGGAATTGCTGTAATTTTATAATATATATATATTTTTTTTAAGAATTCTGGGAAATGTTTATGTTCCCCATCATATATGGTATGCAGCTTCAGCATACCATTCATATATTTCAACAGACTAGAATTCTTGTCTTTAAAAGCCAAACTAGTAATTGATTTGCACTAATACTGTATATGCTTACATTAATAAGTCCCCCCTAAAGCACATACAGTACATGTTTCAATCCAAGGGTGTGGTAGGGAACTGTGTTGATGGTATACATGTAAAAGGAAAAACATTGCATTAGGAAAGTGATTTAAGAGCCTTGCTGTTAATAACAGAACAATAGAAAAATGTATCACAGCGTACATCAAGGGTTGCTCTCAAAGAAATTTTAAATCATAATTTTTTGTTTTTTGAACATTTTATTGAATTTATTAAAGGCTTGACAAAACTAAGTTCAAATCAACCTTCATCTGTGAGAAAGAAAGGTAGGCCAACAGAGTAAAACTCTAAGAGTAGGAAAAAAAGAGGGAAGGAAACCCATTCCCTCAATTTAAATGCTTATTCTAAAATGTTATTGATTAGATCCTGCCAGGCTTTAAAAAAAGTTTTGCACAGATCTCCTAACTGAAAATTTGATTTTTTCCAATTTCAAATATGAGGGATGTTCAAAAATTTTCCACACTTTTATATTTTCATAGGAAACTGTGAAGGTGGGAGGAGTAGTAATTGGGCATTAAAAAGTTAGGAAAACTGCATCGCAAACAAAGGTGACTATGTAGAAAAGTGATGTTGTTTGTTTTTGAAATTCTTAATAGTTAAAAAAGAGCAGAACTGTTTCAATGTCCCTTACAGTATATACCATCAGTTAGTTACCCACTGACATAAAACAGGTGAGTTTGGATTCTTCCAGTTAAGCAAGATGAGTCTACATGCTAATAATAGTGAAGTAAAGGCAATTACAGTTTGTTTGTAACTCATTCTAGTAAGATAAGTTTTGTAAGCTTCTGCTTCACTGACTGAATTCACAAACAATTGAAATTATTTTCATCAATAACAGTATTAGATTTTCATTATCAGTAATGGAGTACTGCATTTTCTCAGATACTAACGGATGAATTTAACATTCTTACCATTCGTAACAAATACTGAAAGATTTTTCTGGTTGAATCCTGCTGTTTGATGATCTGAGACTGAATTTGTTCTTTCAGTGCTGTCAACTGATCTTTTATTTCCCTTGTAGCCTCCTTCTGAGCCGTGATTGTGCTTAACAATGTCTGCACAAAATTTTGCAAATGAACCCCTGAAATCTAAAAACAAAATTCAAAAAGGAAGCAATCAGGCTTTGAAATTTGAGGTCTAATTTAAAACTGAAAAAGCAGTGTAATTCAGGTTCACCATTTGTATGCCACTTGCTTGTATTCACAGTTTAAATAACTAACGGTGCTAATCACTATAATCTGTTTTTTTGTGGTGTAGCAATAGAGCTGATACTAGGACTGATAATTTCTTAATATTTAACAAAATTTACTTTGATACAGCACTTTTATAAATTAATAGCAATAAGTATGCTTTGCAAGTATACAGAAATAATTTAAAAGTGTAGCAGAATTTTGCATATTGCATGGAACTTCCCATCAGAAATATTTCTAATACTTCTAATGATGCAGTATTATCAGTATGATAGAAAAGTTCTGATATCAGTCACTGTTCGATCTAACTACAGAGTCACGAGGGTCTGCTGGAGCCAATCCCTGCCAACACAGGGTGCAAGGCAGGAAACAATCCCCAGGCAAGGCACCAGCCCACTGCAGGGCACACACACACACACACCCCAAGCACACACTAGGGACAATTTAGGATCGCCAATGCACCTAACCTGCATGTCTTTGGACTGTGGGAGGAAACCAGAGCACCCGGAGGAAACCCGTGCAGGGAGGACCCATGAAGCGAACCCAGGTCTCCTAACCGCGAGGCAGCAGCACTACCCACTGCGCCACCCTTTATTAGAGCATGAATGTTTAAATCCTTCTTCTGAAAAGAAGGTAAAGAAATAATTTTCCATTCTTCTCTATTATGCCAAACTTAACTAAACAAAAAAAAACACAAACAGAAAGCTTCTAGAAGTAAACAATGAGGAAGGTTGATTGTTAAAAGTCATTTGTACATTATTGAAAGTAGTTCTCCTGAACCATGAAATAAGTCAATTGGTACAAAAGGATTTGAAAGAATGAATAAACCAATTAAAAAAAAATGAAATAATGTTACTGAAAACATTCATGATTTTTAAAATGTGGAAGTCTCAAATTGCAGGAAAAAGGAATTCTGCCAACCACTTAACAAATATCTGGTTGAGGAGGGAGAGAGGGAGAGAGAGAGAGAGAGAGAGGGGAGAGAGAGAGGGTGAGAGATCTTTATTTGGCCGGGGATTCGTTGACACGTCCTGTTGACGTTGGAGAAGATAACTTATGGACAGAGTAAGGTTTTCATTCTTAAGCATGTACAGCCACCAAGAAAGAATGCTGGCAAACATTCTAGTTCAGCAGCTGAATTCCTGCTTCTACACCTCCTAGACTCAAAAATGAAAAGCACGTCTTTGGTATGTGGGAGGAAAGGACTGGGCATCTGGAGAGAAAACACATGCAGACACAGAGGTAGCATCACTTACCACTGCACCCATGTGATGCTCGCTCACCATATATTTTTAACAAATAATTTCCATACTTTGCTTCACTGGGTTCGTCTCTTTTGGGCCATAAATATACCAATCTGCTGTTATGGTGGTGTAGTGACTGAGATCATTATGATAGTAAAAAGTCAGAGACTTAAACATGTAACAATTGTTAAATACCCCAGATACCATTAGATAATCACTCAACATTAAAAGAAAGAAGTAGGATGAACTTTATTTGTGGCCTTGTCCAGGCATGGAAATACATGTTTAATGTTTTCTCTGTATAATTTAAAAGAGGTGTGATATGTGATGAGTTATGAACTGTTGTATTTTTTTTATTTTTTCTTAAAAGTAATGCATATGTGTTGTATGCAGTAGACAGCAACATCATGGAAAAAGAATAAGCTGTTCCTTTTTTATATTGGATCCTAATAAAATACTCTTTTTACATTTTAATTCCTTTAGCTATGTAAGTGTTCACTTTTTTTTGTTCACTGAGATAATATTTGAATTATTGACATGAACACTTTTAAAAGTTGACCATCTGTTACATATCCTACATTCCCCATACTTCTCTCATTCGGTATATGAAGTTGTCAGTTAAATGGATAACTTTTTAGATATTAAATGATAATGATTATTACCAGGTGACTTTCACGATTCCTCCTCTTCTTTTGTCGCAATGGCTTCTGCCTATTCTGCAGTTAAACACAATTCAAACAGTTAATACATTACCATAAACTAGGAAGAGTGTCTTTATCTCATGAAAATACAATTCCAATCAGAGTTCAACAATTGATGTTGAATTTGTGGCTAAATTGTATCTTAAGAAAATAGTATTACTGTTAAGTGTTTTGGTGTACATTTGGAGTACAACATTTTGCCTTTACAGAAATGAAATTTTACAGTAGTTATGGTAGCCAGGTGGAAAAAAAATGTCTGTTCAAAGAAACAATAAGGGTAACTATAGAGATTGTACTTTGAGAAGCACACAAAACGTTAATCTGTAAATGTAGCAGGAGTTCAATGAGCCAAAAGGACAAGAATGAAGAAAGCAAATAAGCAAAAACAAGATCCAAAAATCTGTTGTAATTCAGATATCAAGAGGTCTTATCCATTACTGATAATATCAAGCCCTTAACAAAAATTGTAATGACTAATCACAAGCGTATTTGTTGCTTTCACCCAAAGGCTTCTGCATTAAATAATGCTGAGCACCATCTCAGATAATCTTAGCAATCTGATGTCACATGCCGTGTCTTTGCCATGTGCTTGACAATGAAAACTAGACACACCATATTAACAAATTGCTGAGTCCGTGTAAAAACAAAATATAAAATAGTATTGCAATATAAAGATAGAAATAACTAGCCATTAACAAATCAGCAGCACAAAAATAAAAGAAAATATGAATATTGCTGCTTCCTTAAGTCAAAAACACATTGAACACATTTAATCAATTCATTTTAAATATGTCCTTTAGGCAATGAGGGTGACAAAAGCTCACTGAAGAAGGAGCCGATGCAATTCTCAGAGAAAAAATTTCTAATACAAAGACAACCACACTGTACATGTTTTACTCAGGAGTCCAAACCATGCTAAACCATTTCTAATTTTCCACTGAATTCAGAGTATATTAGTTTATTGTACATAAGAGTTTTTCAAAGCTCAAAAATTTAAAATTCTGGAATAGCCAAGCCAGTCACCCAATTTAAATCCAATTAAGTAGGCCTTCTATATGCCGAAGAGACAAACCTCCGAATCAAGCAGGAGCTGAAGAGGCCTGGCAGAGAAAGTCCTCAGTTTATAAATCAGATTTCACGCAGTCATTGCATGCAAAGGAAATGCGACAAAATACTAAATATAATGGCTTTAATAGACCTTCTGTCTCAAATATTATGGCACACTGAAATGGAGGGGCCATGTATTAAAAGTGTCATTTCTACATGGTGTGACCGAAATGTATACCAATACTCAAGTGAAAATCTGCGAGGTGCACACCTAAATTGTTTGATTTGTAATTTTAAACTGCGGAGCAGAGGGACAAATCAAGGACAAATGTGTCATTGTACCAAACATGTTTTTTGGGCCCATGAAAAATGTATAGAGATTATTTTAAGATGTCCTTCATGGACGTTTCAAGCCATAAAAATTATTTATGGAGTAGCACAAGCCAGGAATGTGTTTGACATCTTCATGAGCTCCCACAGACCAGACCATGGTGTGATTACATCTTTTACGTCTACCTACTCGTTTTCCGTTTGATGTAGGAACAGCTCTACCGTCTTCTTCTTGCTCATCCTGGGATATCAGGGTAGTACTGCTTTCTAAAAGAGAAACAGGGAAACACACACAGTGTTACCTTTACATAGGACTTCTTATGTTATAACCGTTCTGGAAACACACTGTGTATTTCAACATACACTGTATTATTTATTCAATTTTCATCCATAAATGTACACAGTCACAAAATCTTTTTCTTGAAACCGTTGTGGCATATTATGATCATTTTAAGGCTTTCATTTTTTTTTGTTGTTGTTAGGAATTGCATTACAAAGCAGGAATTACAAACAGGCAGGTTATGTAAAGATGAATCTTCAAACTCACATATAGAAAAGCAAGTGATTTTATGAAAGGTTGCATGTCATAGTTGCTCAAAAGATACAACAATGTTAATACAAGGCACTTTCCACATATTATAAACCATTTTAAAGAAATAATTGTCTTCTAAGGGTGAAATTTTCTGAAAGATGTAAATACTTGCACAGGTTACCATTTCATTTTGTGTTTATTATTGCTGTATTTGTTTTATTTTAATTAACTGACTTGTAGGAAAGAAGAAAAGTAAAAACTCTATAATTGATACTTTTCTCAATCTTATTGTCTCAAGTTTGAGTTTATGAGAAAGATGCCTAGGTGTCAAAAATAATGGCACAGAACAAACACAAGTCCCTTGCAGATCCTTCAAAGTCTGGAGAAAGCTAGACTAATAGTGGCAGGAGAGGAGGCAGCATAGGGGGGTGCAAGGACACAGTACACCTTGTAGGTATGCAGTGTGCCCCAGAATACATTAGGCCTGGGCAGCCACAAAAACAAGGGACTGCACAATCCAAGAAGCAGCATTCCCCATTTTCTGAGGATACTACAAGATGGTGCTAGGTAAAAGACAGTGAAGACAAGGAGAGAGACTTTCTGGCCTATCGTAGAAGGCACACTGCCCTTGAAACAAATGTCCGAGACTGAACTGTCCTTCTTAACACACCAAGTAGCTGAGAGGCCACCTTACGTACCTGACCACTCAAGGGCCTGGGGGCTAACAAATAGGCTCTTGTCAGGTAACCCAGTAGTAAATGTAGGTCTACTTGTAATCTTGGAAATGGTGCAGGAATTGATTTGAAGAAAGCTACCTCAAAGCTATTGGTTCATTGGGTCTGGGGTTGGAAGGAAACACAGGATGAAGGCTCGATTATCAGGAGAGAAGAAAGAAGAGGCCGCTTGATCCCATTTTTGTGGGTAAATAAACCAGATACCCAGGAGGGATGCAGGTTTGCTGTCATTTTCTCTTGATTTGTACTTTGCATTTTTACCTGTATTCCCTCAGCTTCTAGGCCCTGGTCTTGACAGTATATCTGCATTTTTTATATGTCAGAGATGCTTAGATGTAATGTTAAGACATTTTGTAAACAATTCTGAAAAGACCACTGTTCACAGTTTTTTGCAATTGCTTTAGCACATGTTTCAATTGGCAGTGTTTGTAAAACAGTTCATCTTACTTCTACACAATTCTGTCACATGTGCATAACAGAATAGTATTTCTCATTGTCTCCTACAATTTTCAATATGTTTAGTAAGTATATGCAAATTATAAAGTACAAATACAATTATTTGCCATAACTCTCAATTGCTTACGTCTTGTTGATCAAAATTGGATCCTGTGTGTTTCCACAAGCCTCACTAGTAAAACTTTGCATGTATGTAATCATTGTTTAAGCCAGAACATACAAAATAATTCAACAAACTTTCATAACAAGTCACGAAAATACTGTGGTATGTCTGATATTGCAACATCAGTCACTGTAAATGATGAAATCTAATTATGAATGGCGTATGTCGTATATTTTTTATGTGAATTTCCCCTTGGAATTAATAAAGTGTCTGTCTGTCTGTCTGTCTGTCTGTCTGTCTGTCTGTCTGTCTGTCTGTCTGTCTGTCTATCTATCTATCTATCTATCTATCTATCTATCTATCTATCTATCTATCTATCTATCTATCTATCTATCTAATGGCTCAACCAGTTCGGTTTGGCTTGCAATCAACCTCACAGGTGTACTTCATGCACTACACTACAAACTGGAAACAGGACTTTGCTGTACAATGCAAGAACCAGTGCAAGAAAAGCAAGGGACAGGAACAACATTCTGCTCATGGAAGAGGTCGAGGGGGAATAAGAATCTGTGGTGGGGCTAAGGGGAGGAGACAACATGGCAGAGGAAGAGGCAGAAAAGATCAAGGTCATCAATTTGTCTCAAACGAAAGGAGGGCAACAATTGTGGACCATGTGATCAACCATGGCCTTACAATGGCAGAGGCTGAACAACGAGTACTGCCTAATGTCAGACGGTCGATCATATCCTCCATCATTCAAACATTTTGGAAGGGAAACAGGTGCGTAATGTGTAGGTGTGCAACTATTGTTACTTCAATGTTGCACATTTACCGCCATTATTTTACATGGAAGTAAGTAAATGAATTCATAAATGTATAATGCAGGATGGAGAGTCTGCCTAATGCTGGTGGAAGGAGAGCAGTTTTCACAATGCAATATGCAACATGGTGATTTCCAATAATTCTGTTAGACTTCGGGAGATCCAGAGTGCCATCATACAAGATAATTCTTTCAGTCTCACTACAGCAAATAAAGTGCTAAACGGACTTCAATTTACAATGAAATAACTGTATACGGTACCATTTGAAATGAACCATTAAAGTGGTTCAGGTAATGATCGGATATGTACTTCACAGTACTGCAATACCAGATCTTTACTATAGGATGTTCTGCGGCTTCTTTAGATAATATGGAACAATACAATTTTGAAGTAGCTGTATGATTTTCATCTACACTTATCCTTTATTCTTGGTTGCAGACAGTCATTGAACTGGAAATCAAGTGAAATCCTTTACAAGTTTGTGTTTGTGGATGAAGCTGGTAAGATGTGGCCAACATATGTAATAGGTCAGCAAGCAATGGTAGAAGTCCCAGGCCAGTAGGGAGGCAATACTATAATGTGTGCAGCCATATCAAAAAATGGTGTGCTCACCCATAGAGCCATTCTTGGGCCTTGCAACAGCTTCCTGGACATTCTGCACACAAATCTTATTCCAGAAAATAAGAGCAGTTTGGTCAGAAAAGACTTGCCAAATTATGTAATTGTGTAGGACAATGTCACCTTCCACAGAAGGTAATGCCATGTGCAAATAGTTCAGTGCTCACTCAAGAATACAAATGGAGTTCCTCCCATTTCATTCTTCAATCGCTGAGTTCTTTTCAGCATTGTCTTTGCTAGGTGTAATGGAAGCAGCTTGTGAGGACATAACAGCAGAATCTGTTATGTAGAATGGGTAAGCCGTTCAAAAAGATTTTTCCCACATTGCATTGCAAAAGAAAACATAAAGTGCGATATGGATGAAGATATATAGCCAGACAGATGTGAGTGTCAAAAGGTCCAGTGAGTATTTCCAGTGAGCATTGTTAAATTCTGAATGATGTTTAGTGGAGTACAATGTTGTGATTTTTGGTTTATGGATATTTTGTTGCTGTTGTGCATACAGTGCTGTGTGTATTTATTCTTTTAGTCATTTGGTGCACTGTACTGTCTTGAGTGTATTCCAGTAAAAATATTTTACATTCATGTATGTGTTGTTTTTTCCTTGCTAATGAAATGTACTGTAATAGGCTACATGCTTTATCCTTCAGTCCAGGCAATGCAGAGACTCGTAATGTTATGTTGTTATTGTAACATTGTTGAACTCGTGTCTGACATTACAAAAATGTGCCTAAATTGTGATTTGTGTGATGTGAAATGCACTTTTTGTTTTGGTGACTCTGAATAATTAACTGAAGAAATGATTTGCTTTTGTAATACAACTTAAATGTTTTGTGTGAGTGTCACCATTTTGTTAACTATTGTGTTCTGCCTATTGTATAAACTGTTGTTTAAAATTCACTTAAAATAATGTGAATGTTAAAAATGTTTCATGAAATGTGTAAAACTCCTATAGCTTAACTGTTTATTGTTTGGCTGGGTGTGAAGGGATTTAATAAGGGTCTCTTCATATCAATATTGTCAGACATGGTTTCCATTTCCATTGTGGTCAAACTGTGTAAACTTTATTAAGTGCATGTTAACATTTATACACCTCCATCTTGAGAGAAAAAGAAAATAGAAAATCAAGGTAAAGAAAATTAAAGGAAATTAACCAGACAGACAGACTCTGGCAATGAATGGATGAAGTCGCACCACTAGTTTATGTACTGTTGATTCACTGTGTTAAACGCTGAAATATATTATTCGGTTTTATATGATGAGAGATGCTTTTTATTCATATTTCGAATTAATGATACAATAGACAAATTACATTACCTGAAGTGGCAGGTTGGAAGTATGGTTGACTTGATATTTGTTTTCCAGATTAACTAATGTCATACGTTAAAATACCATAAAACTCCTTTTTTCACCTGAAAATGCAGTCTCACTACTCTCTGATGGAGACATATAATCCAAAGTTTCATTTTCTTTCATTTTCCCATTGAATTCAGAAGGCACTTCCTGTTCAGTTGAGTTCTCATCATCAAATACCTGAAATAAAACCAGTCAGACATCTTGTATGAATCACATTCTGATCCATAGTTAAACACTCCAACTTTAGTGACCACCAATATTAACTTTACAATTTTAGTTTTGTTTTTTTTTATACTAATAAAAGGCAAAGCCCTCACTCACTCACTCACTGACTCATCACTAATTCTAAAACTTCCCGTGTAGGTGGAAGGCTGAAATTTGGCAGGCTCATTCCTTGCAGCTCACTTACAAAAGTTAGGCAGGTTTAATTTCGAAATTCTACGCGTAACGGTCATAACTGGAACCTACTTACGTACATATATACGCCATAGCCTGCAGCTCGGTCGCCGTGTGAGGCGGAGTTGCGTCCCGCATCATCACGCCTCCCACGTAATTGAGTGCCGTCCCATATAAGGTAAATATTTGCAAGATCACACAAGAGAGCGGCTCACGTGAACTGACTGTGAACGCAGTACGCAGAGAACAAGGAAGAGCTCCTAAGAGCGCTGAACAAAAAACGTATTACACAATTGAGAAGGCAGCAAAAGAATATGAAGCAAGTGACGCATACAAGCATATTAATAAGTGCAGCTACTGCGAAAACAAAGCACGGTGTAAACTGTAAGTAAATTAAGTTTATAGACACGCTGCCGCTGGCGTTTTTAAAATTGCTGGTGAAGAACTGTACTTATGCAAATGAAAATGAGATGGTCAGGGATAGAATAGTGTTTGGCACAAACTCAGCAAAAGTGTGACAGAAACTTTTAAGTGCCAGGTCTGAGCTAACATTAAATAATTGCTGGTGAAGGGCTGTGCTTCTGCAAACGAATAGAAAGCAAATGTTACGTTATTTTTAAAATGTTTCCTTTTCTTTTTCATAACTTCTTTAACACACTTTTTCTCCGCTACGAAGCGCGGGTATTTTGCTACTTTTTAATAAATTGCATGTAGCATTATTAGCATTAACTTACAACAGAGAAGTCTTAACCATATTAATTTCCAAATTAGAATTGAGGTACAAAATTATCATTAAAATCCATCCATCCGTCCATTATCCAACCCACTATATCCGAACTACAGGGTCTGCTGGAGCCAATCCTAGCCAACACAGGGTGCAAGGCAGGAAACAAACCCTGGGCAGGGTGCCAGCCCACTGCAGGGCATGCACACACATGCACACCCACACACCAAGCACCCACTAGGGACAATTTAGAATCACCAATGCACCTAACTTGCATGTCTTTGGACTGTGGGAGGAAACCGGAGTACCCAGAGGAAATCCACGCAGACACGGAGTGAACATGCAAACTCCACGCAGGGAGGACCCAGGAACCGAACCTGGGTCTCCTAACTGAGAGACAGCAGCGCTATTAACATTAAAATGTCATTTGCAACTCCCCAGTCTTCATTTTTTATATGCCAGAGAAGTTCAGTAAAGAATACAAGTTATTTTTTAAACAAGCCTGAAATGACCACCATCCTAATACGCAGGAGGACACATTACCAATGGCTCGTCAGAGATGGTTTTCCAATGCTTCTGTAGTATGATCTTAAAGGCCTGAAAATGCAAGAAATGTTCATATATTAACATGTTATTATACATATATTATATGTACATATTTTTTTGGAAATTTGGTATGAAAATGTTAACATTAATTATAGCAAAGAAACCAAGGACATACTTTAAATATAATAGCCAAATAAGAAGACATGTGAAGACATGACATGGCACTGATGGAACAAGTTGCATTTATAAATTGACCAAAATGCAGTAATTCAGATATCTTGAGCAAGTTATTGGTAACACCAATGCACATGTTAATCTAATCTAACAAATCAGCCAAAAATATGGCGGCACGGCAATGTCCAGGTTAGGAGCTTCAGTTAACAATCACATCAAACACCAGAATGGGGAGAAAAGGTGATTACCCAGATTTTGACTGTGGCATTGTGATTGTTAGTGCCAGACAAGACAGTTTGAATATTTCTCAATCAATCAATCTCAGGTTTACTCAGAATAGTGCAAAAACCAAAAACATCCAGAGAGAGCAGCAGTTCAGCAAATGGAAATGTATCGAAGATGAGTGAGTTCAGTATAGAATGGCCAGACTAAACTGAGTTGACAGAAAGGCTTTGGTTAACACAGATAACCACTCTGAACTTTAACTCCGAATGTACCATATGTCAGATGGGCTACAACAGCAGAAGTCCATGCCGGATTCTACCAGTGTCAGCCAAAAGCACATAGCTGAATCTGCAGTGTGCATAGGCATAAAACTGATGGATCTCAATTTCTGCTGAGGCACATAGATGGTAGAATCAGAATTTGGCATGTCAACAGTAGAGGCCGCTGCTGCTGGTGGTGTAATAGTGGGGAATGTTTTATTGGTATACTATAGGCACATTAATACCAAACAATCATTGCTTGAATGCTATTTATTGTTGCTGACCATGTGCATTCCTTCAGGCTACATTTTATCCATCTTCTCTAATGGGTTCTACTAACATGATAATCCATCATGTCTCCAAGGAAAGGTCAGCTCAAACTGGTTTTATTAACATGACCTTAAATTCAATGTTCTAGTAACAAGCTCTGAATACAATCAAACACCTTTGGTATGTGATAGAACGGGAGAATCACAAAATGAATATGCAGCTGACAAGTCTGCAGAAAACTGAAAAATGCAATCATGTCAACATGGACCAGAATCACAAAGGAATGTTCATCCCATCTTGTGGAATTAATGAAGAATTAAGGATGCTTTGAGAGCAAATGGAGGCCCTACCTAAAATTTGTATAGTGATTCTAATCATTTGGTCAGTGAATGCACATTTATTTATTAGGCAAATGACAATACTCGTTTGCCATGTCCTGTTGGCCATTCTCTGCAGCCTACAGCTTCTGCCAGTTGGACAAACTGAATAGCATTACAAAGGCTAAACCCAAATGAGTCACCAGGGCAGGGTGACATCATCAGTTCACTGATACATGCTTTACTCCATGCTCAAGAAGAACCTGTGCTATGTATTATTGAATGCTTTAACGCTTTATGGTTATTTTTGTGTCTGTTATTCCTGTTGATTTCATGTGTACTGTCTGTTTAAATGTATGTTCCCAGTACTTTGTGGTAGGAGCCCCTGGAAGAGGGACTGCTCTGATGTCAAGTCAAGTTGGGGAGAATGCACTGGCACAGCATGTTGCCGCACCCACCACACGATAAAACTGCTTGGGATCCTCGTTGACAACCCCCCAGGCAGACACGCGGTCCAGTCCCACCCTCTGGAAATGACCTTCTGTCTGCCGCAGCCAGGTGTTATGTGGGTGACCCCTTGGCCTGGTCCAGCAACTCAGGTCCCCAACAAAGAGGATCTTACGAGCTAGATCACCCTCGGGGAAATGCGCCACATGGCCATTGTGCCATAACTGACGCTCCTTCACAATGCAGGTAATGTGCCTCATTTGGGACTCCATGAGCAACCGCTCATTTGACACAAAAGTCAAATCAATGGTACCCAAAGATTCTCCGAAGAGACACAGTACCAAAGGAGTCCAGTCTTCGTCTCAGGTCACTGGATAGCATCCATGTCTTGCAACCATATAGTAAGACAGAAAGCATCTGGACTCTAAAGACTTGGACCTTCGTCCTTTTTACATAGATATCAGGAGCGCCACACACACCCCTTTACAGCGACCTCATGATCCCCTAATGCTCTCTCAATACATCTACTGACTTCATAGGAAGAGTCACCAGAGACATGAATGTCACTGCCAAGGGAAGTAAACCTTTAGACAAGGTCGACACTCTCTCCTCAGACAGACAGACTGCTAATGGCTGTGCCTAAGAGGTCATTAAAGGCCTGGATTTTGTTTTTTATCAGGACACTTGCAAGCCCAGACACTCAGACTCCTCACTCAGTCTCTCGAGTGCCCCGATCAGAGCCTCCATTGACTCCACAAAGATCACAGCATCATCAGCAAAGTCAAGATCAGTGAATCTTTCTTCACTAACAGATGGCCCACAGCCACTGGACTCCACAACCTTACCCAACACCCAGTTCATATAAGCATTGAACAGAGTAGGAGCAAAAACACACCCCTGACGGACCCCAGAATCAACTGGGAAAAACACAGAGGCTAAACTGGCTAAAAATGCTCAGAGTGGGAACTATTCACTGTTTTTTGTTTTTTTTTTTGGGAGAGGTATTGTATCACTTTTGCTCTTTGTATTTTGTGGATTTTTGATTATTTTCCTGCCCAATTTCATTAGAAAATGCATATGGCCTGTGTATTGAGACTTGTTTGCTGTGGATGGACTGCCTTTTTAGGCAACTCCTTTTGTACCTCTTTTATTGCTTTGCCGAACCTTTCTTTGTATTTTGCTATTTTTACAAATAAATGTAGCCAGTTGTAATAAAAGTACTTGCTTCCTGTTTAAATGTAACCTGGGGATTTACGGATATCCGTTTCTTTGTGGGACTTTGTTAATAGATTTTCAGATTTTTATATATATTTTTTGGGGTTGCTTCAGCTCTGGCCAGCAGGTGTCTTACAAGCCTGGCTGAAGTCTGGTGGCTCTCTGCTGGGCAGACCAAGCAAATTTCTGGCCAGCTCCCTAGCTTGTTTTGAAAGCCTCACACATTTTCCTTGAATGAAAGTGTAATTTTTAAGATTTAGAGAGTCAGTCTTGGCAGCAGAGAGAGAAACGACAGACACCCACCCTGAATGCTATGTTAGTCTATCACAAGCTAATATAGTAACACTTTAGGTTTGCCAATTAACCACAATGCATACAAGTGGGAAATGGGAGAAAAACACGCATACCCAAAAGAAAATGTGTGAACTGCACTCAGACAGAGACTGGATCAGCATTTGAGTTGTGGATCCTGGAACTGTGAGGCAGTGATAAAATATAAGACTGCCTGGTGATGGGCTGGAGTCTTATGCAGAACTGATCTCTGCTCAAATGCTATTGGAATATTAGGCTTTGGAACCTCTGTATTGGATGGACTCAAGATGTATAATCTTTTACATAGATTATCAGATACAGAAGCATGGTGTGTCTTAAGAGGACTTAGTTAAGAGGACACCCGTGGGAAGGAGAAGGATATCACCAACTTTTAACTTTTCCACTTATCTCCAGGTAAGTGAAAATCTATCCTGATGACCAATGATGTAACATCTGCTCTTACCTTAGCCCTACCTCTTCCAAGTCTGTGGACCATAAAAGAAGATCCTAACAGGAAAAATCAAACCAACACAAATGTGCTGTCTGTAACCAACAGACTTTCTCTTTGCATTTCTCCTCACTGGTTTCCTGGCTAAAACTTTCTTACACTTCTGCTTTATTTATTTCACTTTAAATATCCAATACATTTCAAAGTATTCTGAACTCTTCACTTTCTGTACACTTTATCGATTTCTCTCATTTATATAAGTATTCAGACCCTTAACGCAGTACATTTTAGAAGCCCTTTTAGCAGAAATTAAGAGTTTCAAGTCTTCTTTGGTATGTATGTTTCTACAAGCTTTGCACACCTGCATTTGGGCACTTTGTCCCATTCTTCCTGGCAGATCCTCTCAAGTTCTGTTTTACTGGAGTGGAAACGTCTGTAAACTCTCATCTTCATGTCTCTCTACAAATGTTCTATGGAGTTTAAGTCTGGTTGGGCCATTTAAGTAAGGACAGTCAAATACTTACCCCTAATGCCACTCCAGCATTCTCTTGACTTTATGCTTTTGGCCATTGTCGTGCTAAATGGAGAACTTTTGCCATAGTCTTATGGTTGTGTGCTTTCTACTGCAAAAACCTCCCTGTATTTGACTGCACTGATTATTCTCTCAATTCCTGACCCTGCCACTAACAAATACCTGTATTCCATAGAATTATACTGTCCTCACCAAGCTTCACAGTAGAGATGGTTAGGTAGGTGATGAGCAGTGTCTTGTCTTTACCAAATATAATGCTTTATATTCTGCCCAAAGAGTTCAAGGTCTATCTCATCAGAACAGAGAATCTTGTTCCTTATGCTCTCAAAAAAGCAATTGGCAAACTCCAAGTGGGCTGTCATATGCACCTGATTAATGAAGGCTGCTGAGATGGGTTGTCCTTCTGACAGATCCCCACCCATCTCAGCAGACGACTTCTGAAGCGCTGTTAGCATGACTTTTGGTTTCTTGGTTACCTCCACAACCAAGGCCCTTCTTGCCCAGCTACTCAGTTTGACCCGATACCCAACTCTAGAGTCCTAGTGGTTTCAAACTTTCTCCCTGATGCCACTGTGCTCCTGGGAACACACTCAATGCTTTGGAAATGGATTTTACCTTTGTCCTGCATCACAACTATTTGATTGCAAAGGACTACAGAGAGTTAGTCCTTGGACTTCACGCAGTGACATTCAGTGTGAAATGTGGGACCTTATATATATATACAGTTTTGTGCCCTCCTAAACCATTGCACATATTCCTGTTATCGGTGTAGAGTGTGCATGTTCTCCCCAATGCCTGTGGGTTTTCCTCTAATATCTACAAAGATGTGTAAGGTTAACTTGCAACTCTAAATTGGTCTGGCATGAGGGGGCCACTCTACATCACCACCATCTGAACAAAGTCCAGTGGGGCCACCTGTGATGTTTGAATGTTTGAAAAATGAATACCCAACTCTGCCATGAGATTCACTGTGCTGAAGCCTTTAAAATGAAGCCTTAAAAAACAAAAAGAACATTTATGTGAGGCCGAAGGGTCTGGGCAGTCTTTTGGAATGGAACCCCTACCAATTTGTTTTCTCCATCTTAACTGGAGTTGGGAGTTTTTTTTTGTTTGTTTTTGTTTTTTTCTGTCCGCCCTGGATGACTGACTTTATTATCGGACCTTCATTATAAACTTAAAAACAAAATCCATATTTAAGGACACTATTTCTCTCTTAAATATATGTCTTATATAAGAGTACATTATTTATTGAATACTATTTATGCATATTTTTCCTTATCTAATTTTGTTTTTCTTTGCAATTACCTAAATTCGTTGGCATCTTGTAAAATACTTTCAGCTACATCCTTTGTATGAAGATGTGCTATTGAAATAAATGTTTGTATCACCTGGTGCTCCACTCAAGTTTAGTTTCTGGCTCGTGCTTAGTGCGGTTACTGGTGACTCTGAATGTGAATGGTTTTAAGAATGTCATGCTCTGTTGCTTTATATTTTACATCAGTGATTCTTAACCTTTTTTGAGTCACGGACCCCTTTAAGAATCTAACAAAAGCTATGGACCTCCTTCCCCAGAAATATTCACATAAACACAACTTTGCACGCAATTAATATAATGTACTTTATCGAGATTTGATGTTCTCGTACATATGACTTACACAAAGTATTATTAAACTTTAAATTAAAGAATCTAAAAAATCACACTCGTTAATGCAAAAGTAATGGCCACTCATTATAATTATGAAATACAATCCTCTTGTGCAAATTAAAATAGATCTAATATTATTACATTTTCTACTACCATTACTACTACATCTACTCTAAATCAACAGTACCAGAATGTATAGTGAATATAAATGCTAATTTTTATCTGACCCTCACAGACCCACTGAAACTCATCAAATGGACCCCCTAAGGGTCCACAGACCTCAGGTTAAGAACCCCTGTTTTATCTCATCCATGCTGACGTGAGTGAGTGAAGTAAGTGGAGTGCTTTTATGCTTATGTGCAGTTTTTGTCGTTGCATCTAATGGCTGGCCTATTGTACTGCAGAGATGAGTTAACAGAGATGTGATGAAATTTGAAGGGAATGGAATGCAAGAAAACACTCAAGGTGTTTAGACATTTGGCCAAAGTTGAAGCAGAGATGTGATGAAATAATAGTTTGGAGGAAAAAAATGTTACTTTAAAATGTATTTGTTGCACATTTGCAAATTTGGGCACAACTCAAAGCATAAGTAAACTTAAAGGAAAATATAGAAATGCAAAACGTTTCATAAAGTACAAGTACAAGAAACGTGTTATTGAACAATATAAAGTAGTACTCATGGGTCTTTCAATTCTTTACACTATATTATGGATAAACTTGGAAAACAAAAACATTCTAAGATAAAGGAGTTGCTCTTCTTAATCATCTTGTGTTCCTCTTAGGGCCACATTGCAGATGGAATCATAGGCATATAAAGGTTAAGCAGAGTATCAGGCAATGCTCAGGAATGTCTAGATAAGTACTTCATACTACAGTGCAGTACAAATAGAGCTTGTTTAGTTTCCATACCTATGCTGCCTAATTTACCTCTGTTGACAAATGTTCATTCGATCACTCGATCAGTCTATGTATGCATGTATCCATTACAGGATCAAGGATGTGTAGCCTATACTAGCATTATCCAGCAAAATGCAAAGGTAGTACAGATAAATTAGTGACACAAATGGTCATTTTATGGAACTAAAGCTAGATACCACCTATACTATAACTTGCTTGCAGTACAAATGGCTGATGTGACAAATAGAGTTTTGAAAGTCATGTACCAACCCCATGAGTGTTTGAGTTTGCAAAACAGAGGTGGTTATATATATATATACACAAAAACAGAGAACATCTTTCTTTTTCTTACAAATAACATGGTAGCTTAATGTACATACTAAAATATAAATTCAGTAGTTTTGTATTTTAATCAATAAGCATAAAAATGACTCCAAACATTAAACTACATTAAGCACAATTTCTAGCAATGGCCATCTGAATTTTGACTCACCTCAAAATCCATTCTGAACACCGAAGAGCTTGCTCTTCTTTACACACCGGCCTCCAGGTGACTTGCCAAAGTGCAGAGCGTCTCAGCCACATGTGACTAAGACAGAAAGAAGGATTTCTCTGTAATAAATCAAGCTTGGACTCTTCCATTGTTAATGGAGGTGGTGGTTTGTTATAGGCACATAAAGAAGAGGCTTTGACCATTAGTGGGATGCATTTTTTCTAATAATCTCATTCTAGTTTAACATGTTGCAAATGCACATGTATACTTGTAAAGCTTCAGATTTAATGTCAGGTACCCTGATGGACAGCCCTTGCATTCTTTCTGCTTTCCTGCCTTTTATTTCAAGTATAATTGTCCAGGGCTTTAAGAAATTTGAAAGATAGTAACTCTTTGACAATAAAGCTGATTTTCTCGTAAAGCTGGACTCAACTCCTTCTCTCTTGTGCAAGTCACTGACCCACACATTACTATATATATATATATATACAGTCATATGAAAAAGCTTGAGAACCCCTTTTAATTCTTTGGATTTTTGTTTATCATTGGCTAAGCTTTCAAAGTAGCAACTTCCTTTTAATACAGTATATGACATGCCTTATGGAAACAGTAGTATTTCAGCAGTGACATTAAGTTTATTGGATTTACAGAAAATATGCAATATGCATCATAACAAAATTAGACAGGTGCAAAAATTTGGGCACCGCAACACAAATATTACATCAATATCAATAGACGCCTCCTATAGCCTTTGATGAGTGTCTGGATTCTGGATGGAGGTATTTCTGACTATTCTTCCATACAAAATCTCTACAGTTCAGTTAAATTTGATGGCTGCTGAGCATGGACAGCCTGCTTCAAATCATCCCATAGATTTTCGATGATATTCAAGTCAGGGGACTGTGACAGCCATTCCAGAACATTGTACTTCTCCCTCTGCATGAATGCCTTAGTAGATTTTGAACTGTTTTGGGTCATTGTCTTGTTGGAATATCCAACCCCTGCGTAACTTCAACTTTGTGACTGATGCTTGAACATTATCCTGAAGAATTTGTTGATATTGGGTTGAATTCATCCGACCCTCGACTTTAACAAGGGCCCCAGTCCCTGAACTAGCCACACAGCCCCAAAGCATGACGGAACCTCCACCAAATTTCACTGTAGGTAGCAGGTGTTTTTTTGGAATGCGGTGTTCTTCTTCCGCCATGCAAAGCTCTTTTTGTTATGACCAAATAACTCAATTTTTGTCTCATCAGTCCAAAGTACTTTGTTCCAAAATGAATCTGGCTTATCTAAATGAACATTTGCATACAACAAGCAACTCTTTGTGGCATGAGTGCAGAAAGAGCTTCTTTCTCATCACCCTGCCATACAGATGTTCTTTGTGCAAATTGCGCTGAATTGTAGAACGATGTACAGATACACCATCTGCAGCAAGATTTTCTTGCAGGTCTTTGGAGGTGATCTGTGGGTTGTCTGTAACCATTCTCACAATCCTGTGCATATGCTGCTCCTGTATTTTTCTTGGCCTGCCAGACCTGCTGGGTTTAACAGCAACTGTGCCTGTGGCCTTCCATTTCCTGATTCCATTCCTTACAGTTGAAACTGACAGTTTAAACCTCTCAGATAGCTTTTTGTAGCCTTCACCTAAACCAGGATACTGAACAATCTTTGTTTTCAGATCTTTTGAAAGTTGCTTTGAGGATCCCATGCTGTCTGTCACTCTTCAGAGGAGAGTCAAAGGGAAGCACAACTTGCAGTTGACCACCTTAAATACTTTTTACCACTCATGATTGGACACACCTGTCTATGAAGTTCAAGGCTTAACGAGCTAATCCAACCAATTTGATGTTGCAAGTAATCAGCATTGAGCAGTTATATGCATTCAAATCAGCAAAATTACAAGGGCACCCACCAGCCAGTTTTTCACATTTGATTTAATTTCATACAACTAAATACTGCTTCACTAAAAATCTTAGTTTGGAAAACACCTCAGTACTCAGATGTTCCTAGGAAATGAAAGACATGCCATTGTTATCTTTTTTGTTGAAAGTAGAGTCAATTATTATGCAGGCTGAGAAGGGTTCCCAAACTTTTTCATATGACTATATATATATATATATATATATATATATATACAGGTCCTTCTGAAAAAATTAGCATATTGTGATAAAGTTCATTATTTTCTGTAATGTACTGATAAACATTAGACTTTCATATATTTTAGATTCATTACACACAACTGAAGTAGTTCAAGCCTTTTATTGTTTTAATATTGATGATTTTGGCATACAGCTCATGAAAACCCAAAATTCCTGTCTCAAAAAATTAGCATATCATGAAAAGGTTCTCTAAACGAGCTATTAACCTAATCATCTGAATCAACTAATTAACTCTAAACACCTGCAAAAGATTCCTGAGGCTTTTAAAAGCTCCCAGCCTGGTTCATTACTCAAAACCGCAATCATGGGTAAGACTGCCGACCTGACTGCTGTCCAGAAGGCCATCATTGACACCCTCAAGCAAGAGGGTAAGACACAGAAAGAAATTTCTGAACGAATAGGCTGTTCCCAGAGTGCTGTTTCAAGGCACCTCAGTGGGAAGTCTGTGGGAAGGAAAAAGTGTGGCAGAAAACGCTGCACAACGAGAAGAGGTGACCAGACCCTGAGGAAGATTGTGGAGAAGGACCGATTCCAGACCTTGGGGGACCTGCGGAAGCAGTGGACTGAGTCTGGAGTAGAAACATCCAGAGCCACCGTGTACAGGCGTGTGCAGGAAATAGGCTACAGGTGCCGCATTCCCCAGGTCAAGCCACTTTTGAACCAGAAACAGCGGCAGAAGCGCCTGACCTGGGCTACAGAGAAGCAGCACTGGACTGTTGCTCAGTGGTCCAAAGTACTTTTTTCGGATGAAAGCACATTTTGCATGTCATTCGGAAATCAAGGTGCCAGAGTCTGGAGGACGACTGGGGAGATGGAAATGCCAAAATGCCTGAAGTCCAGTGTCAAGTACCCACAGTCAGTGATGGTCTGGGGTGCCATGTCAGCTGCTGGTGTTGGTCCACTGTGTTTTATCAAGGGCAGGGTCAATGCAGCTAGCTATCAGGAGATTTTGGAGCACTTCATGCTTCCATCTGCTGAAAAGCTTTATGGAGATGAAGATTTCATTTTTCAGCACGACCTGGCACCTGCTCACAGTGCCAAAACCACTGGTAAATGGTTTACTGACCATGGTATTACTGTGCTCAATTGGCCTGCCAACTCTCCTGACCTGAACCCCATAGAGAATCTGTGGGATATTGTGAAGAGAAAGTTGAGAGACACAAGAGTCAACACTCTGGATGAGCTTAAGGCCGCTATCGAAGCATCCTGGGCCTCCATAACACCTCAGCAGTGCCAAGGCTGATTGCCTCCATGCCACGGCGCATTGAAGCAGTCATTTCTGCAAAAGGATTCCCGACCAAGTATTGAGTGCATAACTGAACATAATTATTTGAAGGTTGACTTTTTTTGTATTAAAAACACTTTTCTTTTATTGGTCGGATAAAATACGCTAATTTTTTGAGATAGGAATTTTGGGTTTTCATGAGCTGTATGCCAAAATCATCAATATTAAAACAATAAAAGGCTTGAACTACTTCAGTTGTGTGTAATGAATCTAAAATATATGAAAGTCTAATGTTTATCAGTACATTACAGAAAATAATGAACTTTATCACAATATGCTAATTTTTTGAGAAGGACCTGTATATATATTTTGTCGTAGATGGCTAGGGGGAGCGACACAGCTGGGATGCCTTGGAGAACCAGAGGAGGGCTTAAGTCTCTCTCAGACCATGTGAGGGTGACCACCCTGGTGCCTTTGGTGGCCAAGGGTACAGGGCTTTGAAGCTCAACCCTGTAGGGCCCGTGGTCACCGCCAGGGGGCGCTCCAATGCCTTGGGGACCCTGAACCTGAGCACTTCCGCCACACCCGGAAGTGTTGGGGGTAAGATGAGCAGGGACACCCGGAGTGCTTCCGGGGATGCAGCCGGCTCTTTGATTCTTTGTAAATTATAGACTGTAAATAAACGTGTGGTGGTGCTTTGCAACATGTCTACCGGTCTGTGTCCGGGGCGCGTTCCACTATATATATATATATATATATATATATATATATATATATATATATAGTATATATATATATATATATCTATATATATACAGTATACTGTATATATATATGTTACCGGCAATGTGTGAAAAGCAGTATAGCTTTATATAGAATACCTAGGCAATGTATACAATGCCTGCCGTTTTTAGGCAAGGTATGAAATATCTGCGTCGTTACATACTTTTCCTAGGCATTACATAAAATGCCTAGGCATTATAAAGAATGACAAGTACTATTTTACGCCAAGTGTGAAATGTCCAGATTGGAAAGGTCTTTAATAACAAAATGTCTAAAAATGAAAGAAGAAATACAAAATGAGCTACAGGATATGCTTACTGGGAGAACAAAAGAATCAGAAGTGTCATTACTTAGCCTACTATTTGTTGCAACAAGGAAGGCTAGAATAGCATTTTGAATTGCACTTAATTTTCTTTTTTACGCAAAGGCATTTGTTGTTTTGGCACTTAGTCTTGCACATAGACCTCACAAATCCTTGGCCACTTCCTGTGGACTGAGCAGTAGCAGCAGCTCGAAGAGCTATTTCCTGGTCAGGAACGTCTTAACTTCTCGTAAGTGGCTTCCATTAGAAAAACACAATTTTTAGCAGTGTTGGCTCGCATTTGAGATAGTTCTTTGTAGAACCGTTGTCGCATGTCAGCATGTCGTGATTCTTGCCCGTACACTACATTCTCTTCTCCCATCTTCACACAGCACAATATGGGTCAGCTTCTGTAGCGGTACTTCATTCACCACAATATATGGAGCAGTCTCTGCTGCAGCACAGCAAGCACACGTGCTTCCACACGGATGAACAAAGATCCAGGCGCCACTGACGAAATGTTCTGGCGAGAATAAACTTATTCTACACTCTGCCGGTTTGCCGTTTAGGTATTGTATAGAATGCCTAGGAAATGTATGAAATGCGATGTATTTCATACTTTGACGTCCTATTTCGGGCATTGTATACATTGCCTAGGTATTCTATAGAATGTTGGTTTTCACACATTGCCGGTAACATACATATATATATATATATATATATATATATATATATATATATATATATATATATACTGTATATGTATATATAAATAAAACAATGCCACATTACACCATGAGCTTCTGTTTGTTAACACCTTCTTCCTTTTCCTCATTAGTTCCGGGAGACATAGCTTCTGCTAAGACAGTTTCTTTAAATGAGTGATATTTTATAACTGACAGTTATGCCTGATCTTTTCATTTATTGAAAGGAATTTTGTTTAACTGAAGAGGTGTCCCAACACTTTCAATTCTTCCTGTGGTTTTAACATTACTATATGGATTGGTTTTGACTAAGTTTTACAGCCAGATGCCCTTTCTGACACTAACCCTTTTTATTTATCCGGGCTTGTAACTGTCACCAAGTTGGGTTGGTTTGCCCCCTGGTAACTAGATTACAATTACTTTGTATATTTATATTATCTTATTGTTCTTTCGGCTGCTCCCATTAGGGGTTGCCACAACGGATCATCTTCTTCCATATCTTTCTGTCCTCTGTATCTTGTTCTGTTACACCCATCACCTGCATATCCTCTCTCACCACATCCATAAACCTTCACTTAGACCTTCCTCTTTTCCTCTTCCCTGGCAGTTCTATCCTTAACATCTTTCTTCCAATATACTCAGCATCTCTCCTCTGCACATGACCAAACCAACGCAATCTCACCTCTCTGACTTTGTCTCCATGTATACTGTGTATAAGCGGGTTGGAAAATGACTGTATGACTATATATGTCTCTATTATAATAAAAAAAATCCTGGGACGAGACATGACTTTTTCAGAGAGATACTTTCATGTTCCGTGAGACGAGACTTTGTGCCATGAGATTTAACCATGCCCAGGGCTGGAAATAAAAGACAAATAAAAGTAGATGACAAAGTAGAAGTAGAACTTCAAAAATATTGGCACGATACACATGCAGAGCAGGTTAGGAATAATGAAAGTACTAAAATTCAAAAGTCTGAAAAAATGATAGTAAAGATCGCATTACCGCAAACAAACGGAAATTATTACTCGGTGAAATAATGGAACAGTGAAAAGAGATCAAATATATTGTTCTGATTTAAACTTTAAGTCAAATCCACATACGCGAGCGGCAGAGACGCGAAGTGGCTGGCGCGTAGCACAGGCCAGGGGGGGTTTGGCGAGCGAAGGGAGCAGGGGGTGAATATATACACAATGTCCTGTATAATGTTTGGGACAAGGGTACATTTTCATTTGATTCACCTCTCTTTCAGCCCCCCCTTTCAGCTATCTCGCCTGTGCTTTAGAAAATGTCATCCACCTGAAGCTAAGTATTTTCGGACCAGGCCAGAATGGGAGACCATGTAGGAAAAGCTTGGGCTGCTGCTGGAAAATGTGTTTGTCAAGGCCAGCAGGTGGCACTTACCCTTAGGTCTGTATGCAGATCCCAATGTGTCAGTGCAGTGACGAGGAGGTCCTGACTCTCTTTGGTCATAAAGATCCCTGGGCATCTTTTGAAAAAGAGTAGGGTTTATGTCCTGACTAAATTGCCCACCACTGTCTCATCCATTCTGGACCCCTAATCATCTGTTGTCTCTTATTGGCTAACTATCTCTCACTCCTTCACCCACCTTACAGCTAATATGTGGTGAGTATATTGGCACAATAATCATCCAGGTGGGTGCTACTCTTGCTGGTGGTTGAAATGGCCTCCTGTTCTCGATGTAAATTGCTTTGAGTGGCAATAAAAGCACTATATAAATTTAACTAATTATTATTATTACTAGGCTGACCTGCCTTTTAAGGCGACTGACTTTTAAGTTGACCACTTCTTAAGGCAATTCAATATGTAGAGCAATTTGATATTTTATACAAACTCATTAATTTGGTTATATTGCATTTGAGTGGTATTACTTTAATACTCGTAGTTTCTGTTATTTTTGTGATGAAATTTAAACTTTTTTTCTATATTGAGGTCGCCCTTTTGAACCCCCCTGATATTTACTACGCGGTGAGGAATTTGTACTCCATCAACATTAATTATTTCCAGAGACATAATTTTGTCTATTTTTCCAGCGCATCGTGCACAAAAGCAAGGGAACGATGGGAGCACCAGAACTCTGCTCACATCATGTCGCTTCGTACCGCAAGCTGCAAGTAGTAAGTCTGTGATAAGCAGAATACCACTACGCTTTCCACTCACGGGACGGAAGGACAATCCCGACCGCTTTTATATAGTAAGAAAGAAGAAGAAGATATCGCACAGTCTGGAGTAGAAAATCATCTTTTACCTGGAAAAACGAAACTACAAATCCCATCGTGCACTGCAAAATGGACGGGGTGTGTGTGAAATTCCGGAAGGACACCCGACCGCTTTTATATAGAAGGATTATTATTATTATTATTATTATTATTATTATTATTATTATTATTATTATTACACTCAGGCAATGTTGGTGCTTTACTTTTTCTCTTTGTCACCCTCTTTTATCAGTTTCCCTACACATTTGCTGTACAAATGACACAAACCCCAATAACATTCTGCAAGTACCAGCAAACTGTGCATAGCAAAGGGTGGGGCTGTCATTCTTCCTCTACCTATCACATAATTGGTTACTTTAATTCACTTCACACTCGGCAGTATTTTTCTTCTCTACCATTTCACCCGCTGGATCAGATTCCCACTGCAGTCTGTCATGAGAAAGACGTGATCCCTGATAACTTTGTCAAGGTTGTTTCTAGACACATGTTGTGAGTACCAGCAGGTTGTGCACAGCAGAGGCTGGGGTTATGACTCATTTAATTAGCCTCTGTAGTTCACTTTATACTCAGCAGATGTTGTTGCTCTTCTTTTTCTTTTTTCCATGTCACCCAATTGATTATCTTCCCAATGCAGCTAGCCATAAGAAAGACATGAACCCAATAATATTTGCAGGGGTTGGAACCAGTCACACGTTGTGTTTCATCAGTGTGTATCATGTCATAAGCTTTCATTTAAGACCAAGATCAAGGTGCCAGGCCCATACAGTGGTTCACGGGAAATCATATGACAGACAGACAGAGCCCTTAGCATTTTATAAACAGTAAACACAATAGACAATCTATATATATATGATTCACTAAGGCAAGACAACCATGGAAAGCACGCCGGAAAGGGCGTGGATTCACTAAGCTGCCAACAAGTGAGACGCCCATGGCGCACTCAGGAAGGAGCCACGCCCACCAACTCTAAGACCATTGGATACAACGACAACTCGCAGAACCACACCCACCAACTCGGACGCGACGACACAGGAAAAACAGTGTCATTTATGTTTGTCTGTCGTAGAGTCCACATGCAGCTCTGAGCCACGTTGACTGTTCATAGAGGCATGTTTCTCACGGAAGTGAATCGCTATATGCAGCGTGTAAAACAGTTTGCGAGGGGTATCCCATGGGATCCTTTAAACAGTCCTTTAAAACTGAGGTTAAAACACAATGAAGGAAGCAGTCTTTAAAAACCAATAAGCCCTGTGCCTCTGTTTCATTACAACAACAGTCAAGACGCTCTCTCAGCAGCTGACCTTCTCTGTGCCTGACCGGTTCACACAGAGGCACCACACGACGCGGAAGGACTATCTAAGAAGAGGCATGTTTGTCACAGATGTAAATCGCTGTATGCGGCGTGTAAAACAGTTTGTTTGTCACGGATGTGAATCGTTGTATGCAGCGTGTAAAACAGTTTCCGAGGGGTTTCCCATGGTCTTAGACTCGGTGGCCGGGTCTCTGTCAGTTGCTCTTGCGACTGGGCACATGACCAGGCAGTGTGTATGCTTCGAGTGCGAGGGTGGACGCGACAGGACCATCTAAGAAAAATCATGTCGCGGATGTGAATCGCTGTATGCAGCGTGTAAAACGCTATATTGTATGTTGCCCTCTCCAGAGTTACATCTTTTCATTCACCTACAGTCGGATACACAATGAAGTAATCAGTCTTTAAAAACCGAGTTTTCGGTTACGACGCACGACCGCGTGCACAATAGCAAATTGTTTTACACGCTACATACAGCAATTCGCATCTGTGACAAACATGCGTCTTCTTAGATGCTCCTGCACTTTGTACACACCGCCCTCCCACCTTGCTACTACCGTGGTCGGGTGTCTTGGTTGATTATATATAGAAAGGCAGCCAAAACCGCACAGAGCAATGAAAAGTCTACGTGAGTCACAGCTGCATCTGGACTGTGCAAAGACAACAACGACTCGAGTGACGAGTTGGAGGTGGGCACATGAGCAGGCAGTGCATACTGCATGACAAATCAGCAGACTAGCATGACGGAGGGAGCTGAGTGGACGTCCTTCTCCTCTCCTCCCGTTCCACCCTCCGCGCCTGAGCGACACACGGACGATTGTGTGTTGGTTCGTTCCGTGCATTGTTATAATGTTGCTTTTCTTGCTGATTTATTACATTACCGATGTTTCAAATGTTAATTTTCTCCCTGTGCTTAAAAATCATTAAAAAACTGGCCTGATTATGCGGCGTATGATACGCCGCGGGTTGGCTAGTAATAGATAATTTAACAAGTTAAATTTCTGCTTTGTGTAACGTGTCACAGTGATCTTTGCTGATTCCTATTTTCTGTACGTTTTATGCTTGTCTACCCTTACAGTGTTTTTACTGGAATTTTACACTTCTAGGTTAAGTTATTTTGAAATTAATTAAGAACAGAAATGTAATTATAATACAGAATAAGCAATAGGGAAATAGGATGGACTGGAAAATCACAAATATTAATGCAAACTAAAATGATTTTACTTGTATAAGCACATGATGTTAGCATCAAGTAACAATAAAAGGCTACAAATAATTTTTTTTTAATTAACACCAAGTAACAGTTTGTCATACTTTGTACAGTATGTTTCAAGTTTATTTGGTATAACAGTGCTTTGTTTTTAGTGCTGAATATTCAGAATCATGCACAATCAAAAAATCTTGCATAATATGTAAAATAAAATAATTTAATAGTGTCCTAGAAACAAAAACAGAGAATTAGTTCGACTTATTGTTTATTGAGAATTGTCAAATAAAGAGACTTTTTGAAGAAAATCAGCTCAGAAGACAGTTCAGCTTTTATAATATTACTGCCATTTGAGGTCAAACAACTGATTATATAAAGTAGTTCAGTCAGTCAGTTATCGTCCAACCCGCTATATCTTAACACAGGGTCACAGGGGTCTGCTGGAGCCAATCCCAGCCAACACAGGGCACAAGGCAGGAAACAAACCCCAGGCAGGGAGCCAGCCCACCGCAGAATAATTCACTTATATAGCAAAAAAAATCACTAAAAATGTTTGAAATATTTTAATATTTCAAGCAAAGTCTAGTTAAAGTTATTTGCAGAGGTGAGTTTTTAAGCTTCTATCCTTTTCGATTTTTCTATTTCATTTTCATATTCTTAACAAATTAAAGCAGCTCATTAAAAAGCTGAATGACTCTTTAATCTTAAAACTGGTAACCATACTGGACTGGTAAACTTATTTTAAACCATAAACAAATAAGCATATATACCATAGTGAATACTCCACAAATAACTAGATGACTTTGTAGCATCATTGGCTTCAATGAAGCCTATGGTAAGTGCTGGCAGGTAGTGTGGTGGAGTTGTTAAGGCTTTGGAGTTCAAACCTGGAGGCTGTGGGGTCAAATCCAGCTCCAGACACTGTGTGACCATGAGCAAGTCACTTGACCAACCTGTGCTCCAATTGGAAAACCAAACAGTAATATAACCAATTATGTCATAAATTTTATAAATCACCTTGGATAAAGGCGTCAAATAAATGTAAATACACAGTGTTTTGAACTTACAGGCAGTTTAGCTCTGATATGACCTACCAATTTTCTAAAGAAAATAAAACTGTTAAAAAGCAAACATGTCTAACTAGAATCTTACTTAACTTAATTCTAAAATTTAAAATATTCTTAAAGCAAAATCTGAGGGAGGAGCTGGCAAATTAAACCTAAGAGGCAGATGCAAAGTGTGAAGAGGAGACCGATTGTGAAACACAAGTCAGAGGAAAGTATGATGGAGAAAAAGCCAACAAAGTATCATGTGACACAGGGCACAACACACAACATATGCTACAGCAGGAAACATCTTAGATAACTGAGAAGAGTGGATGGTCAATCTGGTATAAAAGAAGCCCCAGTACATTAGGCAGGTATGAGTTAATGAGATATTGTGGCAGGAATAATAATGTACTGGCATGTTGGTGAAAGATAGCACTGCGTAAAGTAAGAGCATCAGGAGATGAGAGAAACAAAGCCAGGGAATGGCAGGCATATTAGGCCAAAAAGTTCCAAAGTCCAATATTGAATCGAAAATCACATCAACAAAAACTTTTGCGGTCTTAACAACTAAAGTGATATTAAACATCTAAATGCACTATAAAAATAGTCACTGTATCTAGAAACTTTGCTGTGAGGCATAGAGCTCCACCATGTCAAAATCATCCATTAAAAATACACAAAAGGGCAATGCCTATGATAAACACAAATGACAAAAGAAAAATAATGGAGTTAAAATTATATTGAATGTTAAAATGGATTCTATATTTCAAAAACGCCCAAATCATTCCTAATAATACCTTTTGTCCAATACTGCTGGGATAGGGCAGGCCCCCTGTGACGCTATAATGGAATAATCATAGTCAAACAGCTCATGTATTGGTATGATCTCATGATTTCTAGGAAAGATTCCAACTCCTGCAACAAACAGAATTGTGTCCAGGAAGATCAGGAAGTGGATATACTTTTCATTCAAAATGTTTATTTTCTTCCATGAGCTATGATTATAAAGCTGAGCCGGAGTGTGCTGCACATCCTTGAGATGCTCCTTCACAAGGGGTCACCTAATTCAGCAACATTGTCGATAATGTTTCAGGTGAAGGGCATTGCTTTCTCCTTCCAGCCCTCCCTGATTAAATTGAGCAATCCCCAGGGCTGTCTCCCATAAAGCAGTTCAAAGGGAGAAAACCCATTGAGGCTTGGGGTACTTCCCGGAAGGCAAACAGGACGAGTGGTAGGAGCTGGTCCTAGTCATTCCCTTTCTGCACTGACCACCCTTCTCAATATCTGTTTGAGGATTTGGTTGATGCACTCAACCAGACCATCTGTCTAGGGGTGGTAGATGGAGGTTTAGAGGTGGGAGATGCAGAGCAGCTTAACAATTTTCCTGAAGATACTTGATGTTAAGGATGTCCCCAGGTTGGTTAAGTTCTCTTTGAGGATGCCAACGCACGAAAATGGACAATAGTCTTTGAGTCATCCACCAACTGAGGTATAGCTTCTGGATATTGGGTGGTGCAGTCAAAGAGGGCAAGGTTTGAGCAGACCAACAATACCAATGCCGACCCACTCGAAAGGGATGTCAATAATGTGCAACAGCACCAGGGGTATTTGATTCAATTGACAATCTGGACAGGACCAGCAAAAGTGGCACACCTCCTTATTCATGCCAGGCTAACAGAAACATGCCGTGATGCACTTAAGCATTTTCTTCACCTCCAGATACGTTCTCAAAATATGAGCATGCACCAGGCCACGGCTCTTGTGGCAGTAGGGTCACAGGATGAGTAGTTGGCATTGTGTTTCCCCTTGGGCCGTCACCACCTGATATGACGGATCATCAGTGAGGACAAAGTGTGGCTCGGATGACACAAAATCAGTGGTGAGGTGACCCTACATTCCTTGTGAACCTCAAGGACTTGTCATTCCACTGCTCAGGATCAGTGCATAAGCGGCCTTGGGAGCACCACTATGCACTGTTGACCTAACTGCCCTTGGACCAGGATCCAACAGACAGTGTAGGGATACCCCTGGACGTGCCATGCACGCAGGTTAGACTGACCCTTTTTCCATTGTAATATTTGCAACTGAACGTAATGACGGGCAACTATGATGATGTTGCGGCTGGAGTTAAACAGGCTGAGAATTGGGTATCTGTTGAGTCACACCAGGTCTGAATAGGGAAGGGTGAGAGGGTTAGATGCAGACACCTTTCTCTCTTCGCCCAGCCACATTCCATAATATTCTCTGTGTGGGGGCAATTGGAGACAGTGTGTCCAATTTTGCTACACCAGTAGCAGCGAAGTTTTAGGGGTGTGAGATCATGCATCTGGGGGTTATGCTTCGCCCTCTCTAGGACCTCGGGATGCCAAGCTGTGCTGGTTTGTTCACTCTTCAATGATCTCGACTAGCCCCTCCATATTCATCCAGAGTTGTCTCCTAACTGGATGAACTAGGCATTCTGGGAGGGCAGGGTAGTCAACTTGATCAGCTGTGTGTTCCCCTCAATGTAGCCAGTAGACCAGTTTGCTCCAGAGGTCGAAGACGTATGCTCTCAAGGGTTACCTATGGGCGAACCACCACTCGCGCCAACATTGCTCCTAACAGGAGGAGTGCAAGCCATAGTGGACAGGGATTTTGCTCTTCAGAGTATTGTAATTGGTGGCGGCCTACTCTTCCTGATCATAATAGGCCAGCTGAGTTTTGCCGGAAAGGAAAGGTGTGAGAAGGTGCTCCCACTCACGCTGATGTCACTGCTGGCAGGTGGGAGTCCACTTGAACATGAGCAAGTACGTCTTCAAGTTGTCCTGAGCCCAAATTGGGATGAGCCCTTGGCCCCAGTTGACGTGTATGGCTTCCATAGCCTCACAGAGCATGTCTGCATCAAGCAGTTTAACCTATTGTACTTGAAGCTGGGTTATCTGTTCCATAAGCTGGTGGACCTCTTCAGCCAGGTTCACTTGATCGTCCATCCTACCGACTATGCCACTTGTGGCAGATCGAAGAAATTGCAGGTCCACAAGCTGAAATGTTGGGGCACCAACCCTATCGTCCCTGTTTAATTAAGACAAATGAATGAACATTGGTACACTTCATGTTATCAAAACAAACGAAAATCAGGGTCCTTGACTCGCAAACCTTTGAAGAGAATACTGTGGAGGGAGTAAAACTAGGAACCTGCAATAATTAGTTTTTATTATAGATACCAAGTCTAAGAATTCCATGATTACATCTATACTAATAAAAGGCAAAGCCCTCACTGACTCACTCACTCAC
Organism: Polypterus bichir lapradei; assembly: GCA_026402145.1. NCBI lineage: Eukaryota > Metazoa > Chordata > Cladistia > Polypteriformes > Polypteridae > Polypterus > Polypterus bichir. The sequence continues at coordinate 37,791,370 of JANRMT010062807.1, forward strand.
TCACTGACTGACTGACTGACTGACTCATCACTAATTCTCCAACTTCCTGTGTAGGTAGAAGGCTGAAATTTGGCAGGCTCATTCCTTACAGCTTCCTTACAAAAGTTGGGCAGGTTTCATTTCGAAATTCTACGCGTAATGGTCATAACTGGAAGGTATTTTTCTCCATTTACTGTAATGGAGTTGAGCTTGACCGCTGTGGGGGCGGAGTTTCGTGTGACATCATCACACCGCCCACGTAATCACGTGAACTGACTGTCAACGCACTATGTAGAAAACCAGGAAGAGCTCCAAAATACGCTGAACAAAACATGCATTATATAATTGAGAAGGCAGCGAAACAATAAGAAGCGAGCGAGTGACATATCTATACTAATAAACGGCAAAGCCCTCACTCACTGACTGACTGACTGACTGACTGACTGACTGACTCATCACTAATTCTCCAACTTCCCGTGTAGGTAGAAGGCTGAAATTTGGCAGGCTTATTCCTTACAGCTTCCTTACAAAAGTTGGGCAGGTTTCATTTCGAAATTCTACGCGTAATGGTCATAACTGGAAGTTGTTTTTCTCCATTTACTGTAATGGAGATGAGCTTAAAACCCGTGGGGGCGGAGTTTCGTGTGACATCATCACGCCTCCCACGTAATCACGCAGTACGTAGAAAACCAGGAAGAGGCCCAAAAAGTGCTGAAGAAAACATGCATTATATAATTGAGAAGGCAGCGAAACAATAAGAAGCGAGCGAGTGACATATACAGCCATATTCATGAGTTCTGCTACTTCGGAAACAAAGCACGATGTAAACCTAAACTTTAAATTAAGTTCATAGACAGGCTGCCGCTGGCGTTTGTAATTTAGTGCCTGCCCATATAAGGCCGTCCGTCAGCAGCAATCCAATAGCAAACTGCCACGGGTAAATATTCACAGGTGAAGGACTGTGCTTATGCAGAGGAAGATGAGATGGTCAGGGTGGTGTTTGGCACAAACTCAGCAAAACTGCGAGAGAAAGTTTTAAGTGCCGGGACTTCGGTAACATTAGATACAGCCATGGACATAGCACGAGATGGCACCAGCACAGCTGGGAAACTTCGATGCATGTACACCGAGCGGCTCACGTGAACTGACGCAGTGCACAGACAAAAAACAACAGTTCCAAAGAGCGCTGAACAAAAACCGAATTACACAATTGAAAAGGCAGCAAAAAAATATGAAGCGTCTCATACATACAAGCATATTCATAAATGCAGCTACTGCGGAAACAAAGCACAAGGTGGAAAAAGTCAATGTCCCGCTAAAGGAAGACAGTGTAAAAAAAAAAACCCGTGCATGCAGTGTGTCAGGTCTCAGATAAAGAAGAAGACGAGCTGTTTATTGATGCAGTAAGAAACGAATCGATGAATGAAACCTGTCTTCTTTACAACGATTGACAAACACGGAATGTAACTTGAACACAACACATCCTACAAATACGAACCTGATTGAAAGAAATAATGATAATCAAATCCTTGATGACAGCAACACTCAGTAAAACTCACAAAACAATTAATGTATATTGACAGTCATGTTACGTTATTTTTAAAATGTTTCCTTTTCTTTTTCATAGCTTCTTTAACACACTACGTCTCCGCTGCGATACGCGGGTATATATATATATATATATATATATATGTATATATATACCCCGATCTACATACTCGAATAATGGATACTTTATTCGCAATCAATGATTGTTTTGGTAAAGCCATACTCAGTGTATTCATTAGATGAATGGTAAAAAAGTAAGAGCGAGGGGAGGATGACTTATTGAGGCATGCAGGGCTGTAGTGCGCGTCAACTCTATCTGAATTGCGCGATCACATTTGAAAAAATATATCTTTTCAAGTTCTATTTAGTCCATATGTGTCAAACTCAAGGGCCGCGGGCCACATCCGGCCCGGCGTGTAATTATATCCGGCCCGCAAGATCATTTTATATATTGTATTATTGTTATTAATGGCCAGGGGATATGAAGCGCTGGTAACACAATAAACTACAGATCCCACAATGCAGCGCTTCAGCTGCCTTGCCGAACACTTACCGCGTCCCCGCGGTCTCTTCAGTCGTTTCCTTACTTTGCGAAGGAAGCAGCTTTCTCACAGCTTCTGCACTGTTTTAAAAACGAACGACATATAAGAAAGTCCTTTTTGCTTGCTTCAACAACGAAGCAACCTTTTTATTTAATTCACGGGTTCTCCGAGCTTCGCCAAGGAAGCAGCTTTCTCACAGCTTCTGTACTGTTTTAAAATCGAACGACATATAAGAAGACAATGACAAAACAATTACATTGTCAATCATGTTACGTTATTATTAAAATGTTTCCTTTTCTTTTTACTTCTCCGCTGCCAAGCGCGGGTATTTTGCTATATAAATATATATATATATATATATATATATATATATAGATAGATATGACAACAACACTCATATCAATGACAAAACAATTACATTAACAATCAAGTTACGTTATTTTTTAAATTTTTCCTTTTCTTTTTCATAACTTCTTTAACACAGTACTTCTCCGCTGCGAAGCGCGGGTATTCTGCTAGTACTACCATATTCATCATTGCAGCTACTTCGGAAACAAAGCAAGGTATAAACCTAAACTTTAAATTAAGTTAATAGACAGGCTGCCGCTGGCGTTTTTAATGCCCACGGGTAATGCGGGATACAAGTTTAATGAGAGAACGCAGGATATAAACGAGAGTTTTGATCACTTTGTAACTAAGTTAAAATTGCAGGTGAAGGGCTGTGCTTATGCAAATTCCGAGAGACTGTGTTTGTGGGGGATTGACAGTTAAGGCGGGTGGAGAAGTCATGTCATTATATCCCCTCCCATTTACCTCATTTCGCTCTGAGCTGAGCTCCGCGGCTAACGCCGTCTTCCGAAGCAACTTCGTCACACTGCCACCTAAAGTCAAAACATAAATATATAAAGTCAGCGTCGGAATATATAAACTCAGAGCTGGAATATATAAAGTCAGCGTCGGAATATATTGTCATGCTTGGGTCACAGATTTGCACAGAGACACAGGAGGTTGTAGAAACAAGAAGGATTTTTATTCAAACACTGCAAACACATGAGCTTAAACGTGCTCCATGACAAGTCAGAGTGACAGTTCCGCTAGGAGCAGAGAGAGAGAGCGATAAAAGCAAGCAAACAATCAATTTTCAACTGACAGGCACTGCACAAGGCTTTTAAGTTAGCGGGGCAGCGAAACAATAAGAAGCGAGTGAGTGACATACTACCATATTCATCAGTACAGCTACTTCGGAAACAAAGCAAGGTATAAACCTAAACTTTAAATTAACTTAATAGACAGGCTGCCGCTGGCGTTTTGCATGCCCACGGGTAATGCGGGATACAAGTTTAATGAGAGGACGCAGGATATAAACAAGAGTTTTGATCACTTTGTAACTAAGTTAAAATTGCAGGTGAAGGGGTGTGCTTATGCAAATTCCGAGAGACTGTGTTTGTGGGGGATTGACAGTTAAGGCGGGTGGGGGAGTCACGTCATCATATCCCCTCCCATTTACCTCATTTCGCTCTGAGCTGAGCTCCGCGGCTAATGCCGTCTTCCGAAGCAACTTCGTCACACTGCCACCTAATATTCACAGAAAAATCCACAAGTTAATACACACGCTGTCTCTAGACTTTCTCCACACTGAATCCTCCAGGCACTACTTACAAAAGGTTACATTGACAATCGTGTTACGTTATTTTTAAAATGTTTAATTTTCTTAGCACAAGCACAGCTGAGAAGCTTCGATGCATGTGCTCCATAACGCGTTAAAAAATAATGCATTTAATCACACTTTGCATTACAATCAAAGGGGAAGTTTTGTCAATGCATGATTTCCTGGTACACCGATTACATTGCTCAGCGCATCCCAATTCATTTTACCCTCGCACCACCTTGGTTTGAGAAGAAATATGAAAAAATGAGGTTAACACAGAAAAACAGATCACCAATTCAAGCTTTATGAATAATCGATTCGCCATCAATAATTGTTTTGGTAAAGCCATACTCAGTGTAATCCTCCTTCCATTTTATAATTTTTCCGCCACTAGCCATGATTAAATGAACGGTAAAAAAGTAAGAGCGAAGCGAGGGTGACTTATTTAGGCAGGCATACAGTGGTGTGAAAAACTATTTGCCCCCTTCCTGATTTCTTATTCTTTTTCATGTTTGTCGCACAAAATGTTTCTGATCATCAAACACATTTAACCATTAGTCAAATA
>JANRMT010062807.1:37800651-37823462 GCA_026402145.1 Polypterus bichir lapradei
AGAATAAGAAATCAGGAAGGGGGCAAATAGTTTTTCACACCACTGTATATATGACAGCAACACTCATGACAATCATGTTACGTTATTATTAAAATGTTTCCTTTTCTTTTTCATTACTTCTTTAACCCACTACTATACTATATATAGACACATACATATATATATACACATATATTTATTTGTGTGTATGTTTGTATGTATGTGTATACAAACACACACACACATACATACATACATACACACACACAAATTATATATATGTGTGTGTCTGTGTATGTATGTATGTATATGTGTGTGTATATATGATGTAGATAGGTATGCATATATATATATATGTGTATATGTAGATATGTATATAGATATGTATTTTGCTATATATTTTGCTTGTGCCTCCTCCAGACCGCGAGGGGGCGTCCGTCCTGGTTCTTTTGGGGGCCATGGGTCAAGGGCATGGAAGCCCTACCCTGTAGGGGCCCGTGGTCACCGCCAGGCGGCGCCCCGATGCCAGTTTATCCCATGTGGTCCTCGGCCGGGGCTGGAGCCCAGTCGGGACGTCTTGGAGGACCAGAGGAGGGCGTGTGCCTCCTCCAGACCGAGTGGGGGCGTCCGTCCTGGTTATGCAGGGGGCCTCGGGTACAGGGCTTGGAAGCCCAGCCCTGTAGGGACCCGTGGCCACCGCCAGGCGGCGCCCCAGTGCCTAATTATCCCAGGAGCCCGGCACTTCCGCCACACCAGGAAGTGCCGGGGGGAAGACGACAGGGGACACACGGACGGCTTCCGGGTGCGCAGCTGGCACTTCCGCCACACAGGGGTGTGGCCAACGTTAAGTGCCGGGAAGCAGCTGGAGCCCATCCGGGTTCCCATAAAAGGGGCCGCCTCTCTTCAGTCAGGAAGTGGAAGTCGGGAGGAAGCAGACTGAACTGGAGAGAGAGGACGGGAGGCGGCCAGGAAGGCACAGAGACTGCGGGCCCTGGACATTGGGGAAATCGGTGCTGAAGGCACTGGGGTTCGTGAGTGCACGTGAATTGGACATTTGTAAATAGTGTGTGAATAAACAGTGTGTTGGGTGCAAAAATGTCGTCCGTCTGTCTGTGCCGGGGCCAGCGTTCACAATATATATATATATACAACAATTACATTAACAATCATGTTACGTTATTTTTAAAATTTTCCTTTTCTTTTTCATACCTTCTTTAACACACTACTTCTCCGCTGCGAAGCGCGGGTATTCTGCTAGTTTTGAATAACTACAGCAAGATCCTTAGAAACACAAAAATACCAAAACTTGTATTTTTACAGTTTAAATGGTTTGAGAAAATACTTGCAAAACTACTGCAGTGCTGCCACTGCTGAGACACATTTCACTCATTTTAGAAAGTATATTTTGCAGTCACTAATAAAACAATTAATGTAAAATGTCTTATTGCTTAATGCTCTTACATTAAGTAAAGCTCCATTTAGAGTCTCAGAAAAGCACAGCTGCATTGGAGTTTTAGGACAGCTTAAAATAGCAATCATGTTATTTGCATTTATCAGGGTTTGTCTGGAACGTTAAGCTAAGCTATGATCTATTATTATGGTGCTAATATAATTCATCTTTACAGGTGAATCTTCTGCAAAATTATCATATCCTAACATGGGTTTTTGGCTAACATTAGACCTAAAGGTAAGTGAGGAGAGTGTGTTGAGAAGATGGAAAGAGTGCTTTCAGATGCTGATGAATGAAGAGAATGAGAGAGACAGAGAGAGAGAGAGAAAGAGAGAGAGAGAGAGAAGGTTGGATGATATGGTGATAGTGAATCAGGAAGTGCAACAAATTAGCAGGAAGGAAGTAAGGACAGCAATGAAGAGGATGAAGAATGGAAAGGCTGTTGGTCCAGATGACATACCTGTGGAAGCATGGAGGTATTTAAGAGAGACTGCAGTAGAGTTTCAAACCAGATTGTTTAATGCAATCTTGGAAAGTGAGAGGAAGTCTGAGGAGTGGAGAAGAAGTGTACTGGTGTGGATATTTAAGAATAAGGGGGGTGTGCAGGACTGTAGTAACTACAGGGGGATAAAATTGATGAGCCACAGCAGTAGTTGAGACTAGGTTAAGAAAGGGGTGATGATTAGTGAGCAGCAGTATGGTTTCATGCCAGGAAAGAGCACCACAGACATGATGTTTGCTCTGAGGGTGTGTTGATGGAGAAGTATAGAGAATGCCAGAAGGAATGGCATTGCGTCTTTGTGGACCTGGAGAAAGCAAATGACAGGGTGCCTCGAGAGGAGCTGTGGTATTGTATGAGGAAGTCGGGAGTGGCATAGAAGTACGTAAGACTTGTACAGGATATGTGCGAGGGAAGTGTGACAGTGGTGAGGTCTGCGGTAGGAGTGATGGATGAATTCAAGGCGGAGGTGGGATTACACATCAGGGATCGGCTCTGAGCCCTTTCTTATTTGCAATGGTGATGGACAGGTTGACAGACGAGATTAGACAGGAGTCCCTGTGGACTGTGATGCTTGCTGATGACATTGTGATCTGTAGTGATAGTAGGGAGCAGGTTGAGGAGACCCTGGAGAGGTGAAGATATGCTCTAGTGAGGACAGGAATGAAGATCAGTAGGAACAAGACAGAATACATGTGTGTGAATGAGAGGGAGGTCAGTGGAATGGTGAGGATACAGGGAGTAGAGTTGGTGAAGGTGAATCAATTTAAATACTTGGGATCAACAGTACAGAGTAATGGGGATTGTGGAAGAGAGGTGAAAAATAGAGTGCAGGGTGGAGAGGAGTGTCAGGAGTAATTTGTGACAGACGGATATCAGCAAGAGTGAAAGACAAGATCTACAGGACGGTAGTGAGACCAGCTATGTTCTATGGGTTGGAGATGGTGGCACTGACCAGAAAACAGGAGACGGAGCTGGAGGTGGCAGAGTTAAAGATGTTAAGATTTGCATTGTGTGTGACGATGATTGAAAGGATTAGAAAAGAGTACATTAGTGGGTCAGCTCAGGTTGGATGGTTTAGAGACAAAGCTATAGAGGCGAGATTGCGTTGGTTTGGACATGTGTAGAGGAGAGATGCTGGGTATATTGGGAAAAGGATGTTAAGGATAGAGCTACCAGGCAAGAGGAAAAGAGGAGGGCCTAAGAGAAGGTGTATGGATGTGGTGAGAGAAAACATGCAGGTGATGGGTGTAACAGAGCAAGATACAGAGGACAGGAAGAGATGGAAGAAGATGCTCTGCTGTGGCAATCCCTAATGGGAGCAGCTGAGAGAAGAAGAAGACGACCTAAAGATAAGTGCTCATGAATGATGAATTACTTCAGAGATATTGTTAGAGAGGACCCAGATACAAAGTCTGTTTTGGATGCGGGTCATCAGGCCTGAAGAAATGCTACCTCTCCCAAAAAAAATCCCAATTGTCCACAAAATCAATGTTTTACCTTTCACACAGGACTCTCATCCAGGTGTTCAAGACCAAAGGTTGTCTATAAGCTACATCAATGGCAGCAGTCCAGAAATGATGATTCTTGCAGTTGGGGTCCTCATTTTTGTGACCTAAACATAGGATGCAAAGTCAAGTGTCAGTAATGCCAGGATGCAATATCATTGAACCATTAATTGAATCAAGCAATTATGATGACAGTGTGCATGCCTATCAGACAATGGCGGGTAGAGAAACTGATGCATACAGCACTGTATGACCAAACTGCTCAGTGAATCTGGTAGCCTGAAGATTCACTATGGTGCAATCATGCATGGCATGCTTTTTCAACATATTTGAATAGGGAAACAGTAGCTGTTCATGCAAACAGCGCCTACAAATAAATGTGACCTACTTGAACAAAATAACAAGGAAAATTTGCATCCTCAATCATTTATTCAACAAATACATTAATAGATGTAATGGTCCAGTGGAAAAAAAACTAAATCCACCCTTTGCGTCAGAAGCAGATATTTCCACAGGATCAGAGTTTAACTGAAAGGTCCATATGAAGCGGTATGAACATGAATAAATTTGCCATTTCAAACTACTCAAACTACTACGCTCTACTGAAACTTTAAATGTGGCTTTACTAAATATTTGAGCATTAACCAATAAGACTTTTTATATTAATGATCTTATCATTAATGGGAAACTACACTTTCTGGCACTAAGTGAGATGTGGCTCAGCAGTGAATACGCTGCAGTATTAATTGAAGCAGCGCCTCCAAATCATAATTTTATTCTCTCTGTTTGCCAGTTTTCTTGAATTAATTAAAATCTAAAAGTACCAGTTTCGGTAGTTATGAATCTTTCCGGTATCTTACTTTAGTTATTCATAGACTGTTGCAGTGTCTCCTATGTTACATTCAACAACACACTCTAAATGTAGTCTTAGGGTAGAAGCAAGCCTAGGATTTTTAGGCCTTCAATAATGAAGCAATGAAACCCACCTGAGGAAGCACAAACACCTATGATGCCAATTGTCCCAAACATTATGGTGCTCTGAAATGGAAAAAGTGTTTGTCATTTATACATGCTGTGTCTGAAATGTATGCAAATACCCTTAACTGAAAGTCTGAAATGTGCACTTTAATTACATCTGAATTGTATGATTTGTAATTTTAAACTGTGGAGCAGAGGAGTTAATCAAATGAAAATGTGTCCTTGTCCCAAACATTATACAAGACACTATATATAAATATATATATATAGTGATGGACAGTTGGGGCCCTTTTCCGGCCAGGAGGCTGATTTACAGAATGAACCGGAAAAGCAGATGTGCATAGGAGCACTATAGGGCAGCGCCCCAGGGTTGCTGTGGCTCCACAGATTCCCACAGGGGACGTTGGGAGTTGGAGCTCGCTGCAGCCCTGTTGGGTTCAGCCAGGGGGAGCTGCAGAGCCCTACTTTGGGTTTCCATGACACCTGGGAGTACTTCCAGATAACGCTGCTGAGCCACCTGTAGTGCTCTCAGGTGCAGCATAAAGGGAGCTGCCTCATTTTAAGGAAAGCAGGCTGAACACAATTACCATGACAGGTTAGGTCAGGTCAGACTGGGGAGCAAGCACTGGTACAGCATGTTGCCCCATCCCCCACACAATGAAACAGCTCGGGATCCCAGTTGGCACCCTCTGGAAATGACCATCTATCTGCCGCAGCCAGGTGTTATGTGGCCTTCCCCTTGGCTTGGTCCAGTCGCTCGGGTGAGGATCCTACGAGCTGGATCACCCTCGAGGAATCTCGTCACATGGCGATGGTGCCGTAACTCATGTTCCCTCACAATGCAGGTAATGCATTTGATAAGGTGCCACATGAGAGGCGGGGCATCAAACTAAAAGAAGTGGGAGTTCACGGTGATGTTTTTAGATGGGTGCAGAATTGGCTCAGACACAGGAAGCAGAGGGTGACGGTGCGAGGAACCTCATCAGAATTGGTTGATGTTAAGAGTGATGTCCAGTAGGGGGCAGTGCTGGGGCTGCTGCTATTTTTAATATATATATATATAAATGATTTGGATAGGAATATAAGGAACAAGCTGGTTAAGTTTGCAGATGATACCAAGATATGTGGATTAGCAGATAATTTGGAATCCGTTATATCATTACAGAAGGACATGGATAGCATACAGGCTTGGGCAGATTTGTGGCAGATGAAATTTAATGTCAGTAAATGTAAAGTATTACACATAGGAAGTAAAAATGTTAGGTTTGAATACACAATGGGCGGTTGGAAAATTGAGAGTACACCTTATGAGAAGGATTTAGGAGTCAAAGTGGACTCTAAGCTATCGACTTCCCAACAGTGTTCAGAAGCCATTAAGAAGACTAACAGAATGTTAGGATATATAGCGCCTTGATGTGTGGAGTACAAGTCACAGGAGGTTCTGCTCAACCTTTATAATGCACTGGTGAGGCCTCATCTTAAGTATTGTGTGCAGTTTTGGCTACAAAGAGGACATAGCAGCACTAGAAAAGGTCCAGACAAGAGCAACTAGGCTGATTCCAGGGCTACAGGGGTTGAATTATGAAGAAAGATTAAAAGAGCTGAGTCTATACAGTTTAAGCAGAAGATTGAGGTGACATGATTGAAGTGTTTAGAATTATGAATGGAATTAGTACAGTGGATTGAGACTGTTATTTTAAAATGAGTTCATCAAAAACACGGGGACACAGTGTGAAACTTGTTAAGGGTAAACATTGCACAAACATTAGGAAGTTTTTCTTTACACAAAGAACGATAGACACTTGGAATAAGCAACCAAGTAGTGTGGTAGACAGTAAGACTTTAGGGACTTTCAAAACTTGACTTGATGTTTTTTTGGAAGAAATAAGTGGATAGGACTGGTGAGCTTTGTTGGGCTGAATGGCCTGTTCTCGTCTAGAGTGTTCTAATGTTCTAATGTGGGACTCCATGAGCACCTGCTTGTTTGACATAAAGTCAAACCAATGGTGCCCAAGGATTTTTCAAAGAGACACAGTACAGAATGAGTTCACTCTTTGTCTCAGTTCACTAGATAGTGTCCGTGTTTCTCAACTATATAGTAATATTGGAAGCATCAGGACTCTAAAGACTTGGGCCTTCACATTTTTACAAAAATATTGGGAGTTCCACATACCCCTTTCCAGCAACCTCATGACCCCCCATGCTCTCTCAATCTATCTACTGACTTCATAGGAAGAGTCACCAGAGACATCAATGTTGCTGCTGAGATAAGTAAACCTCTCAACAAGGTCAACACTCTCCCCGCAGACAGGCACACTGCTGATGGCTGCGCCCAAGAGATCATTGAAGGCCTGGATCTTGGTTTTTATCCAGGACACTCGCAAGCCCAGACACTCATACTTCTCTCTCACTCTCTCGAGACCCCCAATCAGAGCCTCCATTGACTCTGTGAATGCTCTGCTAGTGTACAGTTTTTTTCCCACATCACTCAGTGCTATATGTGTAATTGTGGGCATGTGTGAGGGTTCCCCCCGAACCCTGAACTGTACAAAACCAGTTAGAAAATGGATAGACAGCCATCAGTAGATATGCACATTGCAATCAGAGAATGAGTTTGAATCTGTAGAACACTGTGTTAAAAAGCGATTCATCCCACTTCTGATGCTTTAGTTTTCATGGTCCTAACTTTATCATGGACATTACTTCTCTGGACACAGTCATTCCACACAATGAAGGCTCATCATCATCAGACAGGCAGTCAATAGATTTCTAGTTAAGGGTCCTCTCATGAACACTCTCAACAGACTTGCTGATGGCTTTTGACTGTTGGCTGATGGTCTTACCCACAACACCTTCTCTTTTGATAACAACTTTTTTCACTAGATCAGTGATGATGCGATGGGTACCAGAGTGGGACCTAGCAATGCCAACATTTTTGTCACCTGGAAGAGTGTTTTTTGTTTTTCTTTGTACCTAGGTTTTGTCCTGGACCTGTACAAATGTATTATTTTTATTTAATTTTATTGGGTTCTCCTTGTGCTTTAAACAACAAACATACATCTAACCTAATGTTTTGAAGCCCAAGCAATTTGAAATGTTTGATTTTCTGTGGATGGATAATTTGAATAATGCTAAAAATTAAACATGTTCTTCCGTAATGCCATTTTGTTTCCCATAGTTGCTGGCATTTTGGGAGATTATTGTTGATGGTTGCTGAATTGTGGCTGTGTAGGGATGTCTGGAACAGAACAGTACATGACAGCACCATCACAATGGAATAACAGTTGTCATTATATCCAAGATTGTGGATACACATACTCTCTTTTTGGCTCCTGTCTTACTGGGTTTTGAAGTCCTGACTGGAGATTCTCTGCTTTGCTTAATGATAACACTTTAGGATTAAAATTTTGACTTGGTTACTAGTTTTCTGACTTCCTGGTGACACGTTTTCAGCTTGTTTTTGACTATGCTTCATCACCTGGGGCCTCATGTATAAACGGTGTGTACGCACAGAAATGTTGCGTAAGAACTTTTCCACGTTCAAATCGCGATGTATAAAACCAACACTTGGCGTAAAGCCACGCACTTTTCCACAGTACCTCACACCTTGTCGTATGCAAGTTCTCCGCTCGGTTTTGCAGACTGGCGGTACTCAGCGTCAAAGCAGTGCTACTGTTCCTGTGTGGTTACTCCTTATTTTCCTGACGTGGCTTTATAAATACACTGAAATTAACCGCATATTGTTTATTAGTGTCATACATCTGATTGTAATTAACTTGTAACAATATAATGGTCCAGGGAATAGCCATAGTATTCCAAATACCATAACTGCTTTAGCGTTGTTACTCTCACTGCATCATCTTCTTCTTTTTCTTCTTTCAGCTGCTCCCGTTAGGAGTTGCCACAGTGGATCATCTTTTTCCATATTACTCTCACTGCACCACTCGGAGTATTTACATCACTGTATCTGAGTGGGAATCACAGCAGCAGCTGATCGGAAAGATAATTATCGGGATACAGCTTCAAGCACACGCTACCTCAGCCACGGCAGAACATTTCAAAGCCTTTCCTGTACGGACCTCGCGGTTCAGAAACAGTTTCATCCCAAGAACTTTAAACGCATTCAATCAATTGCTCCTTGTAGAACTGTTTGTACTTATAAGTTCAATCACCTCACTGTAAACTTCCACTACAATTATAATATTACACAACCTGAGCGCATTTACATATGATGACGATATCATTTTTAAGATGAAATGCAGCAAAATATGTTTATTATATTATACAGATAAAACTTTAACTTCATTTAAATAATCTATATTCTTCACTGGGACTGGCATGAAGGATAGAATAATTAAACATGTACTCCGAAGATATTTCAATGTCCCTTAAATGTTTTGAAGAATCGGCGCTCTAAGCTTACAGATGGCTTAACGTCAGTTACAGAGCTGATTGTGTGGCGATCGGTTACTTGGAGAAAGAAAAGCAAGGACTGCAGGGGCGGCCAGGCCAATATATAGTATACTGAATATAAAACAGAAAGAGAAAATAACGACACAGCTAAAAACGCAGCGGCAAATTTCGAAAAAAGTTAAATGCTTGTGTCATGAGCACGAGGCGGCTATGCAGTGTCCGCAACGGACGTGGCCATCCACCGTGCATAAGATACCATATTGACATTGGACTTTCTCTATTGGACATAGAGCCGCCCATCAGTACTGTTGCAATAAATAATTTCATCGAAGGTCACATACAATCACTGCGCTGTGAAACCCATGTTTAATAACGTGCTTTAACTCCTATCATCATGAAAATGATATCACGTATACATCTCAGTATTTTAGTTATTCAGAGAGCTATAATATCACGAATGTAATGGATTCTGTGTCCTGTGGGAGGAAGAGAGCCCGTTTAAGAAGTATGTAGTGATTCACACACATAGAGCACATAGAAGATCACATACAAAACAAAGCATTTAACGTGCTACTTTAATTACGATGTGATTTGAGAAACTGGTTAATTAAACGATTTTAAGATGAAGTTTATGATGTTCTATTTTAATAACAAAATAAATTACATGATTAAAGTGGAAATGTCGAGATTGAAGTTGACATTTCGTTGCTTTTTCCCCACTGTGTGCCTTTTTTTTCTCTGTACCCTAATAAGCTTTCATATGACACTCAGACGGTGGACTATGACTCGCCTTTTAACGGCGACTTTGATATGTGACTTCTTTTTTATTTCCAGCACTGTGCGACTTTGTGAACGTGAGTTTTCAAGTTTCTCCAACACGCTATGTCACTCGATCAACTTCCTTTTGTTGATTATACCACGGTTTAATTAAACAAATAGTATGTTTTTCCTTTGCCTCCACTTGGTATTCACTGAAATTCTTATATTTTCCCCCGTGCTTTTCCCATTGTCTTTTCACAGAAGGCTGAGCTTAAGGGCGAGTTATATTGATTTGCATATTCAAAGAGGTGTAATTCTGGGAGGAGCTGGGGCGTTACATAAAGCGCGTGCGCAAGCGTTACTTTTCACGCTGATCGGGATTTATGTAGCGGAAAAACGTGGAAGTTGGAGTACGCACAGATTCCTGCATCTGGATTTTTCTATGCGTAAGCACATTTCGGCTTTTGTGCTTACGCCATGTTATAGTGCGAATTCTACGCACGGCGTTATACAGTACATGAGGCCCCTGGTCTGTTTGTTAAATTCAATGCCTTATTTGCAATTGCAAGCAGTACATGCTATGGTGTTTCAATTGGGATTTTCTATTGGAGTGCTAACTAATTAAATTGTTTATATCTGAGACATTTGAGCAGAATGTAATGTTATTGTACATAAAGCTCCTCAAAAAGTATGGTACGTTTATCACCCATAAGGGCTTATACTGGTGGAGTGCTTTAATCATATCTTCAAACAGACTTTGAGGAAGGTTGTTCAAATGAATCAAAGAGACTGGGATCAGCTACTCCTTCACATCCTCTTCGCACATTTAGAAGTTTCTCAATTGTCCATGGAAGTTCCCTTTTGGAATTGCTGTACAAGAAACCACCCTAAGTGACCTTTTATCTAGTCAAGGATGGATGAGAAGCACAAGCACACAACCAGACTAATTATCTGGAATATTTTCCACAATGTAAGTGAATGTTTTGAAAAATTGTGACTCCTAGTATCAGAGAACACAGAAACAATGAAGCAGTTGTAGTTTCAGCTTTAAGATTACACAACCATGTCAAGCAGATTTAGGCCATTGTATAAAGTCATGGTGCTTATACCCACTTCACATTCTAAGCTTGTAGCACATTGGAATTGATTGTACAAAACTGAGAAAGGAAAAGAGCTGGCAGATTGCAATGTAAAACAACTAAACAGATGGCTTGTAGAGTGGACATACCACATTAATCTACTGAAACCCTGGAATGGTACAGGATGAATCCCGGGAAATATAGCTTGTTGTATTTTCTCATTTGGTGGATCTCAATTTTAGAGAACAGATTCCTTACAAACAAAATGCCATTTGCTGCAGGCTAGAAAAGATGGCCAATATCCTAAAGATTAAACTAAGTCAAACCCATTTGTTTTTGCATAATATCATCACTGGCCCAGAAGTGTCCTCATAAGCCAAAGTGTGTGGAAGTTAAACTGAAAGTGCAAAGATGTTTGACCTAAGTGTTATTAAAGCATGTCATATCAGGATACCTTAAATTGTTTTAAAATATGACCAAGACCTTATTAATTTTGCTAATGGCTATTACTGCTTTAAATGAATGATTTTTAATTTATTATTCATATACAACTTCAAAGTCCCATTTTCATTCCTTTAGTGTCCTAATGGTAAACTACCTTAGCTTATCCTCAATTAGTCATGTTTACATTGGTTGGCAAATTGGTTATTAGAGAAACACTTGTAATTGCATTAGCACTGCTGAAATCTATTACCATGTTCAAATAGGTTGCAAGGTGCTGGCATCCCTAAAATTCAATTCTGGGTTCAAAAATGGCTAAAATGAAACAGCATTCTCAAGAAACATGTCAGTCTATTTTTTTGCAGAATGAAAGTTATTTTATGTGACCTTTTGCTAAGAATCTGAACATTACACACAAAGGTATCTATAACTGTCTTGACAGAAGAGGGTGACCTGGATCTAATCAGGATGGATGAAAAAGTGAAAGGCCCAAATGCAAATTTGCATAAACAAGAAGGACATCAGAATGCGTAGTTTAGGAAACAAAAACCTTACAGGTACCCAGTTGGCTTCTTCCCTAAATACACTCCAAATACTGATGTCATCTGAAACAGAGAAAAGACAACTGTAGGTTGCCGACTATATTACATTTTTCCAGTCATCTTCCATTCAATGTCTGTGTTTTTTTCGTCCATTTTAATATTTTCTTGTTATTTTCCACTCTTGGGATCTGTGGTTACAGTCAGAAATGGTTGCAACTTAAGTACCGTATATACCTGAATATAAGCCGAGTTTTTCAGCACTCAAAATGTGCTGAAAAACGTCAGCCTCGGCTTATATTCGAGTCAGGTCTCGCTGCCCCACCAACCCAACAGAAAGCTGGAGTGTACAGTACAGTGGAACCTCGGTTCACGAATGTCTCTGAACACGTAGAAATTGGGTTACGACCAAAAAGTTCGCCAAACTTTTGCATCTGTTCACAACCACACACTCGGTATACAAACAAGCCAGTTTTCCTTTCAGTTTGTGCAAGGCGATGATTTTCGCACGTGTTCAGTCTCTCCCTGTGCATTCCCTGTGCAGCGAGCGAGCGAGAGAGAGAGAGAGTGACACACACAGACACACGCGAGACACACACACACATGCGCGCGAGAGAGAGACACACACGCGAGCGAGGGAGAGTAAGCGAGAAAGAGAGGGCTGGCCGCATAAGGCCGAGAAGTCAGGTAAAGAATGCACCAGGCTTGTTTTTAAAGAGACAGATTCGAGCATTGTTTTAACCTCATTGTATTTAATGAAGACTTTTTTCTGTTGGATTTTAACCTCCACTTCACTTCTGTTTACAACGATCGGTTCGTATCGTGCATTGTTGCAATGTTACTTTTCTTGGTGGTTTATTAAATTACGAATTTTTCAAGTGTTCATTTTTTTCCCTGTGCTTAAAACTCATTAAAAAAGTGTTTCTATTGAATGGTTCGTAGCACTATAGCGCAAACTCTTGCAGTGTTAGTTTTCTCTGTTGTTCAAGGTTTTCTCAGTGTTATTCAATGTTTTTCCATTTAGTTTACTATTATGCTGTGCATTCTATGGTATAATTAACTATATTTGTGCTTAAAAATCTACATACAGTTCGTATGGTCTGGAATGGATTAATTGTATTTACATACAATCCTATGGGGGAAATGACTTCAGGTCATGGCCAAATCGGGTTTCGACCAGAGTTTCGGAACGAATTACAGTCGTGACCCGAGGTTCCACTGTACCTGGTTTGGTCTGCGGGTGGTAGAAGAACTGCTGCGGGCTCTGTGTGGTGCTGTGCAGCCTCTGTGAGACTCATTCTGGGCTGTGTGCTCAATTAATGAGCTGATGCCTCAATTAATGTACGGTAATTTTATTGATATTTATTTTGATTATTGAAACTTACCAGTAGCTGCTGCACTTCCCACCCAAGGCTTATACTCGAGCCAATATGTTTTTCTAGGTAATATTAGGTACCCCGGCTTATATTCGGGTCGGCTTATACTCGAGTATATACGGTAGATTTTGGTCAAGAAAGTTTCATCATTGGACAACCAATGGAGGAGGGTCACCAGGACCCCAGTAGTATGCTATTTGAGGTAAATGTCAATCCATCTACATATGGAATTTTCCATGTGAAATGAACGTAGTGAGAAATCAAGCAAAATGACACTTTTTATTGGCTAACTAAAAAGGTTACAATATGCAAGCTTTCAAGGCAACTGATGTTATATTTTTGGGAACTTTAATTGTCTCTGCAGTTCTTATAAGGCACTGTGAACTCAAAGTATTTAGTTTATTAATAACGTTATAATAGCTACACTTGTAATTTCATTAACTCTGTAAAATGCTTCTCAATAGTGTCTTTATTTACAATGGTGCCATCTAGTGAACAACTTCAGTATTTCAACTTTGTGATTAATATTTGCGTAAGATTTTGCAACAGTGATTTTCCTTTATGTGTAATTTGACAACTAAGAATAGTTCAACTTTAACATTTTATTGTAGACCACACTCGCTTATATGTACATCTACTGTATATCTGCATATTAAAGTTTGGATCTGAAATCTCCTTTCCAAGTGTTTTAGTCGACACTCTGCTGCAAATGCCAACTATTCCTGCACAACCAGAAGAAGTCCTTTAGTTGTTTCTCTCTTTCAGCAAATGATTTAAAACAGCAAAAATGACTGACAGGTTTCTCCCCCTTATTCACTGGTCAAGAGGCCTGTCTTCAGTTTAAAGACTCCTTTCCATGTGGTCCCATTTTCTATTCATGAACTACCCAAATTATTCCATAAATATTAAATTAAAGATATTTTAGCAAAAATGCATACGTTTTGCTTGCTGTGAGCATATGAGTGGATAACTGAAATGTACATTATGTGACATGACTAACATGAGTTTTTTTTAAGATATTTTAATAGAATTTGCTGTTTTTCAGACTTGGTCATCATAGAGGCCTATGCATTATAAACTTTGTTACCTCCGTTTTCCATTAAAACATGAGATTTATTTATTTGTGCCTTGTGCCCTATGCTAGCTGGGATAGGCTTTGGCCCTTAAATGTGACCCTAGTCTGGATTAAGCATTTAGACATTTATTTATTTGTTTTGGGCATCACTACACGTCATATGAAGTAAGTAACATATCAGTAAAAAGATATAACTTTTGGATAGAGTATTCCTTTAAGCATGGATGACATCACAATGAATTAATAATAGTTTACCAATGATTTACTCAGCCATTTTTCCCTGCTGCATTTTATCATTAATATCACTGACATTATTAATATTGTTATACTGTATTATTCCATTCATAATGAAACATTTTCCATGTTTGAGTCAAGTCAACTTAAGTGGCTTTATTGTAATACTGTACCATCGGTATTGCAGCATTCTGTACAGTTGCACGAAATAACGTTCACCAGGGGCATGGAGCAACATACTTTATACATAAATACAGTTCCATTCTAATTACTTTTATTCACTCATTGTTTGGGGTCCTGCTCCAATGTTGAATGTCTAAAAAATACATTAATAATAATAATCAATGAAAAAATAAGCTGTTTATTTCCCATCATTTTTATTTTCTATGTATGTGCAAGCTGTTGGAAATATTCTGCTAGTCCATTGTAACCAGTGTGGTGTTCTACACTATGGTCTCCTGAAAAAGCAACCTGAGCTGAAAAGAAACACTAATTCCTGAACAAACTGATCAGGAAGGTTGGCTCCATCACAGGGTGAGCCCTGCACACACTGGAAGCTATGGGGAAAACAGGAAACTGGCAAAATTTGATACCATCATGTTTATTATTCATTATCCATTTCAGGAAAAGTGAGTGAGAATAAAAAATCCTTAGATGTCAATGAAAGTCTGTGTGCTCATAAAATATAAAACTAATACAATTTGTAAAGGATTACTCCACACAAAAATGACATTTTGTATATGTTACTTATCCCGTCTGATTTGGCTATAAATTATGATTGCGTAGTATTGATGGGGGATTTTAATGTACACATTGATGTGGAAACTGACACTTTTATCAAATGTTTCACTAATTTGTTAAATTCAGTAGGATATTGTCAGATTGTCAAAGGTCCAAATCATAGCAATACATTTGATTTAATTATAACTTACAAATTTGAAATTTAAAATTTATATATTACTCCATTAAATTATTTCTGATTACTACTTAATTATATTTGATTTAGCCCTGCCCTTGCCAACGCACTCATAGATTAAAACAAAGACAGTGCAACATCTAGATTGTAATTCTGCTTCAAAATTTATAGATACTTTCTGTAAGTCGAGTGTAATTGTGCAAAACCGTTTAGATCAGTTAACAGCACATTAAAATGTGACCTCGCAGTGGCTCCTCTTAAAACAAAAGCTGAAGCACAGATATAGAAAAACAAAGCGGCAGGTCTTTCAAATTGCATGGACACAGAGTCTTAAAAAATATAAAAAAGCTCTCTTTAAAGCTTGCTCAGAATACTATTCTACAATAATAGATAGCAATAATCAAAATCCTCAGCTACTTTTTAAAACAGTGGCTAAATTAACAAATGGGAATTCAGATCTAAAGTGCAAAATACCAACATATATTAGCAGTACAGACTTCATGAACTTCTTTAATGAGAAAATTAAAAATATAAGATCCCAGATCTCAGCATCACAGTGCAAACTACATACTAGCTTGGCAGATGCTGTCTCACGTTGCATTCAACACTTTAGAAATTTTAATCCTGTAACTGAGCAGGAAGTCTTATCTTTATTTTCTAAAATGAAACCCACTACTTGTTCCATAGATCCAGCGCCAACAAAACTAGTAAAAAGTGCAATAGATGTTCTTGCAGCGCCTATTCTTAGCATTATCAATAGTTCATTATTGCATGCCACAGTACCTTATGCACTAAAAGTGTCAGTCATCAAACCATTACTTAAAAAGTCAGACCTAGACCTACACATTTTTAATAACTATAGACCCTTTTCTAATTTACCTTTTCTCTCTAAAATACTAGAAAAAGTAGTCGCCAATCAGCTTCAGTCACACCTTATGCATCACAATTTATTTGAGAAATTCCAGTCTGGTTTCCTCACTGGTCATAGTACAGAAACAGCACTAACGTGGGTTGTAAACAACGTTCTGATATCCTCTGATGAAGGAAACTCCACTGTAATTATGTTGTTAGACATAAGCGCAGCATTTGACACCATTGACCATTCTATTTTACTGCACCGGCTAGAAAATGATGTTGGCCTTACAGGCACTGTGCTCGCTTGGTTTAGCTCTTATTTATCAAATCGATTCCAATATGTACAGAAATATGCTGACAGTACTCCATCATTATACACAGAAGTGAGACATGGTGTCCTGCAGGGCTCAGTACTGGGACCTTTACTGTTTTCACTTTACATGCTTCCACTTGGATCTATCATTAGAAAACATCATGTTAATTTTCACTCGTATGCAGATGACACCCAGTAATACCTTTCTTTTACATCAAATGAAATTTCTCCAATGGTGTCTTTAATTAGTTGTGTTAGTGAATTAAAGGAATGGATGGATGACAACTACCATTAAACTATCATTAAACACCGATAAAACAGAGATGATAATTATTGGAGGTAACAATACTGATTGCAACAATGCTTTTTCAACATTTAACTTGGTTGAAATCGCCAATAATTTTACTGAATCAGCCCACAATCTAGGAGTTATCTTTGACTCTAGCATGTCATTTAAAGCGCATATTACAAAGTTGTCCAAATCATGTTTCTTCCATCTTAAAAATGTTGGAAAATTAAGGAGCTTTCTAAATAAACAGGTTTCTGAGAAATTAATTCATGCATTTATTTCTAGTTGGATTGATTACTGCAATGTGGTGTTCACTGGATGTTCAAACTGTTCTTTATACAGCTTCTAGTTAATCTAAAATGCTGCTGCAAGAATTATTACAAGAACAAGAAAATACGAACATATAACTCCAGTTCTTAAATCCTTACACTGGCTCCCAGTTAAGTTTAAGGCAGATTTCAAAATCCTCCTTTTAACATATAAAGCCTCAAATGGCCAAGGTCCGGCTTACTTGTTTGAACTTATCATGACTTACAAACCAGAGTGCACATTAATATTTCAAGATGCCAGTCAGCTTATTATTTCAAGGATTAACAGAATAACATTGGGAGGTAGAGCTTTTAGTTACAGGGCCCCTAAACTGTGGAATGGTCTGCCTGCTACTATAAGAGATGCCCCTTCACTCTCAGAGCTTTCAAATCCTGGCTGAAGACTCTGTCACACACGTGAGATTAGGAGGCAGTCAAAGAGCCTAAAGGTGAGTGACATATCGCGAGATAGACGGTTGTCACGTGGTACTTACCTAAATCTCTTTTCATTAACAGAAAATCAGAGGAAAAGTTATTACCTCCACTTCCGGATTCAAAATGGCCTCGAGGATGTCACTTCCGGTCAGACATGATGACATCACTTCCAGCTCCACAAGATCACCTCACTTCCGGTTCCTGTCTCAACATCACATCCTGCCAACCATTTCCTGTCCCATAATCCCTCTGTCTATAAAACCGCCATCTTTACATCAGTAAAATGTTCATTGTTCCCGAACAGACTTTGAATCAGTTTCTTTATTTATTGTCTGTACGACAATATATGGGGACCGTCCCCAAACCTTTATCTGTTTTTGTGCAGTCTTTATTTTCTTCTTTATTGGACTTTCCACAACTCACTACTTCAGTTTAGCATATCCTGACTAGAGCTGCTGATTAACTGTACAGACTGCATCTCTGTTGTTAGTCATTAGCACTAAAACATAAGTAATATGATAGTTAGAATTTGTTACTAACCCTCACCTATTCTGTTTCTCTTCTCAGTACTCAAATGTGGAACTTGGTGCACAACCCACCTGCCAAGTTGTTTTGCCTGCCTAAAGTAAAGTCATCCCTGATGGAGGACCACAGGAATCATTGGATAGAGGGGTCCTTTCATCAGATTGGCTGCCCCAGCACTGTCTCAGCTGTGGAATGGCCAAATGGGGGAGGCAGCTTGATGGCTGAGGTCTCCAAGACTCCAAATCCAAATCACATTATGTGATATCATCTACTGTTAATTTCTGCTCCGTACTTGTAATATTTTTATTTTAATGCTGTATTGAGGATTACTTGTGTTCTGTTTTGTTCTGTGTATTGTATTGTATTGACCCTTTTGTTTTTGACACCCACTGCATACACAACCTACCTGGAAAGGGGTCTCTCTTTTTTTAACTGCCTTTCCCAAGGTTTCTTCCATTTTTTCCCTACTAGAGTTTCTTTGGGAGTTTTTCCTTGTCTTCTTAGAGAGTCAAGGCTGGGGGGCTGTCAAAAGGCAGGGATTGTTAAAGCCCATTGCGGCACTTCTTGTGTGATTTTGGGTTATACAAAAATAAATTGTATTGTATTGTATAAACGTCTCCTCCGTCCCCTCCAAGAGGAGTTCTCCTAGAACACTTTTAGCCACAGGCTCATTCTACCACGGTGTGCTAAGAACCTCCTCTAGGGGTCTTTTCTCCCCACTGCTATCAGGCAAATCAAAGATTCCTCCTGATATACCCCATTGTACTCGTTAAGTTCATTTTGAGATATCTGCATAATATACATTTATCTATTTCTTTATTGACTGATTAATTAATTAATTGATTGGTTACATTATTTGTCCTGTGAGTATATATCCATGTTTTTTTTGTTTCTGCTTTTGTATGCATCTGAATTTCCCCATGGGATTAACAATGTTTACCTAATCTGATTTTATTTTTTTTTTTTGATAAATTTTTAAATCAACTGAGAAAATGGCTGAAGCCTTAATAATTCCCTATATAACAAAATCATTGTGCATAACTTGGAAAGGAGATGAAATCCCAAAAATATAATTACAGGATGAAATTCAGAATATGTTAGATTTATCAGGTATAGCAATGTGCTTGCTATTAGGAAGGCACCCTTGCCATCAGAAAACTAATCAGATTTTTGACCTGATGGAACTGTTCTTTGACTTGACTGATTTCAACAGTTACTTTTAATGTTTTGCACAGAGTGCAGAGATCCTGATTATGCGGTATGCATTTAGATGCTAATTTGTAAAGTAATTCTGAGTAAATACTATTGGAAAGTTTCTGTAAGAGACTCTGTTCTATGGTGTTAAACTGTCTACAGTTAGAATCCCCATCAAAAGTGAATAATTTGTGAAAGTCAGCTTGCAAATTGTAATAAAACATATTCTACAATTTGCTACTTAAGGTCTTTCAAAATTTTTTTGAAATTTGCATACAGAGCATACAGAGTCCCTAAATACTGATCTCAGTATTGGCTTCCTGAACAGTTATTTACATTTTCACCTTAAGGCCAGAAAGTTTTATCTTTTGTGTATATGCAAACTGCTGGAAGTGTTCTATCAGTCCATAGCAGTCAGTAATCTGGTCTTGGACATTTGTTGGGCAAACTTTAATGGCGCAAGAAAAGAAAGTGAAAGCTTGATCTTCATGCATTATAAAAGACAAGAATGTTTTAAAACATGTATGGACTGATTTTTTTATTCCTTATTGATACATTAAATTACATTGATGGCATGTCACGAACAGATGCACACACTCTCATCTGATCAGATTGGAATACGGAACATGACAGGTTTATCGTCCTGTTCTCCTCCACTAGCTTCTGTACTTATATATACTGTATATATATTGTCACACACGTGCACATGGGAAACAGCTGAAGGGCCTAAACACTAGTAATTCTATGCCAGGCCAGGGGGTGGCAGAGTGTACTGGCTATCTCTCTCAGTCCCTTGAAGACCTTTCCCGGGAAATCCCACCTGTTGCCGGCCCCACAAATGACGTCATCTCCCTTTCAGGCCTTTAAAACTGCCATCTTGCCTCAGTACAGGCAGTTCTGTTCTGGACTCTGAACTAAGCACATTGTGCTACTTAAAACCAACTTTTGCAGCCGATTCAATTATATGGGAGCCTATCCCAAATCTTTATGATGTCTCCAGCTTATTCTTCTTACAAAAAATATATATATATATGTTGTGGGGTACAACCCGAACACAGACAGGTAAACATGTTCTTTCTCCACACACGTTTATTTTTACTATTTACAAATGCACAACCCAGTGCCGCAGCACCAATCACCCCTTAACGTCCTGGCCGCACAACAATGCCTTGCTCAGTCCTTCTGACCGCCTCCACTCCTCTCCTCCGAGCTCCGTCCTCTTCCACCCGACTCTTGCCCTCGACTGGAGGGTCCCTTTTATCTGCACCCGGATGAGCTCCAGGTGCTCCCCGACAATCTTCCGCTGACACGCCCCAATGTGGCGGAAGTGCCAACTGTTCTCCCGGAAGCTCTCCGGGTGTCCCTGCTTCTCTACCCCCCAGCACTTCCTGGTGTGGCGGAAGTACTGGGGTCCAGGGTTCCCAAGGCATTGGGGCGCCTCCTGGCGGTGACCACGGGCCCCTACAGGGTGGGGCTTCCATGCCCTGAACCCGTGGCCCCCAGAGCAACCAGGAAGGTGGCCCCCACGTGATCCCAGATGGGCACACGCTCACTTCCGGTCCTCCAAGGCGTCCCAGCCGGGTCGTGGCCCCTGGCATCCTCGACAATATATATATATATATATATATATATATATATATATATATATATATAGTAAGCTGGAGGGGTGATCGTACCACTAGAGGACACAGACACCCCTGGGAAAACCCCTGAAACAGAGTCTACCTTCACATTGCTCCTTCCCTTCTCACTTGCGCTATAACGTGTAATAAAGCCATTGCGCAGTACTCTGCTAACTTAAAAGCCTTGTGCAGTGCAGCGCATGTTGGTTTTTGGTATTGATTTGTTTTGCTTTCTCTCTCTCTCAGACTGCCTCTGCTCCTAACGCATACTCCTTTGAAGAAGAAGATACGCACGGTTACCTTTAATTGATAGACGAAACTGTCATCTCTGTCAAGGAGCAAGTTTGAAGAGACAAATGTTTGTTTGCAGTGTTTGAATAAAAATCCTAAAAATCCTTCTTGTTTCTATGACCTCCTGTGTCTCTGTGCAAATCTGTGACCCAAGCGTGACGAGATATATATATATACGAGGGGGAGACAAGCTAAGGTTAGAAAATGGAATTTATTAGAAAATGGAAAGAACCTTAACAAAACTGATCGTGTCATTTCTCAATGTAGTCTCCACCCTTCTCAATGCACTTGCTCCACCTGCCTGGAAGTGTCTGGATGCCAGAAGAATAAAAGGTTTAGTCTTGTTCTCGCCACCATTTGGGCACGCGAGTTCTTGTTGAACACTACATGTCGAGGAGTACTATAGTCACTAGTACAAGTTACTGTGACTTGTTATATATAAACTGTGTAAAGGCGCATCTACGTGATTCATATTCTAATCTCTAAACCTTAAAAGAATGAAGCACTGAGCGCGCAAGTTGTGAATGAGCCAACGTGGGTTCCTTGCTGCGGGAGGAGTGTTTATTCATAAAGGAGAATAACTTTTTTTTTTTTTTAATAATAGAGTTTGGACCATTTGACGATATATCTGGTATTGATATCTGTGCAATCCCTGATCCTGGAACGTCACTGATTTTGTGGTTTGATTTACATTTTTGCGAGGGGGGACTGAATAGGATACAACAGCTGCAGCAAACCGACATAAAAAAGCCATACTTTTAGTAAGTGCCGATCATGGGATAAACTTATACGCGTTCTTTTTTGGAGGTCTGCCTCACAATTGGCAGGTTAGCATTGAGTACTCCCACTGGCTAGAGGAATGAAGTCCCGTCCTTGCCTCTCTACTTTCACTCTTAAATAAATTTGGCAGTGATGCCACCGAAGAAAGATGGCAAAAATCATGTGACAGCAAAACACTTGCCAAGCACATCACCCACACTCCAAAATGTCACCAGCAGTTACCAAATGTGCTCAAACTGTAACTTGTGCTTACAAAAGTCATGGGGCTCACACGCAGACTTTTGGCAGCACAGCAATCTAACTCTGTAGCCAACTTTCAAACACGAAGAGTGGTGATGACAGACGCACTTCGGCACTTTGGACTAAAACGTTTATCTATCACTACATAAAGAAATCCTGAGGTTGTAATTTCCAAATATCTTTTGCAGTTAAAGCAAAACATAAAAGCAAGTAAAGTAAAAGCAGCCACTGGTAATTCTTTGATATTTCACATTGAAAATAGTGAACATAGTTACATGTGACAATAATCCAGTAGTTGTTAGCGATACTAGAAGTGTTTTTAGTATTTTGTATGTTGTCCTTTATCATTGAGTACAGCCTTGGTCCAAGTATGCATGGAGTGACAGAGTTGATGACAGTATAGTCTTCTGTAATCTATGACACCCAAACTTGTTTGATCTTGTGCTTCAGGTATTCTATAGATATCGGGTGCATTTCAGCACCGGTTTTCTTAGTTGTCACCCATGCATTTTCGATTGACTTGAGGTCTGGTGACTTGCCTGGCCACAGATCTAATAACTGATACCTAGCCTATGTAAGCCATGCTTTACTGTCTTGCTTGTGTGACAGTGCACCCAATCTGCTGAAAAAAAATATTGTACCGTGTATGGCCATAAAATTTAGGAGCTTGTCCTTTAGCACCTTCAAATAAGCTGATCCTGTCATTGTGGTGT
>JANRMT010062807.1:37838462-37850216 GCA_026402145.1 Polypterus bichir lapradei
GTGAATATGAAAATGAAGGGGTCTGAATACTTTCTGAATCCACTATGGCTTCTTTCATACCAAGATCCACAGCTTTAAAGTGTTATGACATTTACAATTCTGACAACCTTGTGTTCACATGAAGCTTTGATAAAAATTTTGTTTATCTAAACTTTCTGAAGTCATTCTCCTTTGATAAATCAAATTTAATGATTACTATCACATCTGTCCCTGCCTTGAATTCAAATATCCTGACAGAGACAAAAATAAAAATCCAGCCTGTGGATCCTTTCACTGACTGCATTTACATGTGCTTTAATAACCCACTTATTGACAATAACCTGGTTTCAGAAATGCTATGTAAGCCCTTATCCTAGTTAGAGAAACTGGGTTATTGGTCTCTGAGAAACCAGGATAAAAAACATAAATTTCTTGGCATGTATCCTGGTTATGTGGCCATGTAAACCCTTAACCAGGTTACAGTTTAGGATCTTGATGTCTGCGCATGTTCATTACATGAAAGTTGCACTGGGCTCATCACATCACTAAACTTACTGCATAATTTCACAAATGCACTCCTTGACATTCTGAAGTTTCCCCTTAATTCAAAATAACTATTCCCCCACCAGTCCTTGCTTCAGATAAAAATCCAGCAGACATGGGAAGAAAATGGTAGAAGCATCCACAAAGGTAAATTTCCTGAGGCAAGTGCAATCACATTTTTCCTTCTCCTAACTTGAAGTAGGTCCTTCAACTTTCAAGAGAAAATTTGGGGGTTGGTGGCAAGAGTGGAAGTCCACCCGCTGTAAAAAAAAAAAAAAAAAAAAAAAAAAAACCTCACGCTGCTCTATTCGATTTGAATTAGTGTGGTGCTGATGTGTCACCCACTGCACAGCTACACTCGGGTCCTAATTTGGGATCCTCAGGCTGTTCGTCATGTTGTGGGTACGACAACTGTATCACTGCATACTCCTGACCTTGTCCTCCTCCTCCTAACTGAAATAATCTGTCATTATTTTAAAAATCTCCTCATCTATGTTAATGAAAAGAATGTACATTGCTAATCTCAGCAGCACAATCTCCAGAGACAAGCGGGTTACTCATCTTATTTTGGGTTTGCGCGTGTATGTATATGCTAGCAAAATCTGGTCACTAATTAAGAAAAGGGTTAGAATGAAAACTGCAGCCACAGTAGCTCTCCAGGACTGGAGTTGGAGACCCCTGGTATATACACTGACTGTCAACCCTTCGAAAAACAAGCAAAAAACTTTGAATTCTATTACATTGAAAATGCTGACATCTAGCGGACTGTTCTGTAATATACAGTTGTACTCAAAATTATTCCTCTCGCATTGCAAATTAGGTTTATTGGCAACATTTTAAACTTTCAGCCATTTGCAATAAACACACGAAACAAGAGCAATTTAAATAGCTCAACACATCTAATATTACAAGAAGTTTTTCCACATTCAGTACAAAATGCCACCTTTAATGACTATTGCAGTCTCAAAATGATTTAACACCCTGAACAGAATCCCACATAAGACCACACATTTACAAATCAGGTGTTGCCTCAAGCACTCCTGATGCAACTAATCAAGGGCTTTATTAGTTTCATCAAGTTTGCTTGAGATAGAACACTTCAAATACCTGGACTGGACATGACCTGGCTGTGTTCACAGTGACATTTGATTGCATGTTAGACGTAGGGGAAAGTAAAAAAAAATTATTTGTTCTGAGCTAAGTAAATTGTTCTTGTTTGACTTGTTTATTGCAAACAGGTGAAATTTTGTAAATGTTGCCAATAAACCTAATTTGCAATGAGGATTGAATAATTTTGAATGCAACTAATGGGCTTTAATTCAATATCCTTTGTTATTCAGAATCCATACACCCATATACATTCCCACTAAATAGAGATACAGTCATACATGCTATTAGAGAACTTTCTCTGGTATTTGCTGCTGTGCTTATTTCTCATGGTGCTGGAGTGTGGCAAAAGGTGGAATGTTGGTTGGACATGCAAGTAAGAATTTCCCAGCACTTTATGTGCATGACAGTACTACTACTTTTTTCATTCTTTATTTCATCTTATACAATTTCTTATATTAGGAATTTGTTAGTTTTCACATATCCCTTGGTAATATTTTTTCAATAAGATTTTAAAATTCATGTGGATTTCACAATATGCATATGATCTGATCATTAAAAACATAAAATCTTAGTCCTCTGTGCTCAAGTCAATTACTTCATTTAGAGTTATTTTATCTATATATATATATATATTGTCACAAGAACGAGACATGGACAGATAAAGGTTTGGGGCAGCCACCCGTGTAATGTGGTATCCTGGCTGCAAAAGTCTTTTGAGCAAAATAAACAGCACTGAAGTGCATACAACTGAGTCCAAAACAAGACTGAGGAAAAAGGGAAAAAGGGGCTGGTTTTAAAGGGGGAGACAGGAAGTGAGGTCATATGGATCAAGCACGTGGTCTTCCACCATTGGATCATAGCTGGACGTGACATCAGGGGGACTTGAGCTGGTGTGGCCGACTTCCATTGGCTCGGTCCCGGAAGTGATGTCAGGAGAGCCAGGTGGAACCCCCCGGGAATGGTCTACAGGCAAGGGAGAAAAAGAGTCAGTGCACTCAGCCAAACCCCGGCATGCCTCCGAACTGCTTTCACTCAAGCCCTTTAGCTGCCTCCCATGCGCACGTGTGTGACAAGGCCCCCCCCTTAGCCCAGACCCGTCGGGTCGGGCGACCCTAACTGAGAGGTCATGAACCCGAGAAAGATCATCAGCGTTGGCATGGAGAGCACCCCGACGATGAATGAGCGAAAACTGTACGGCTGTAGGTCAAGAAACCACCGGGTGACCCGCGGATTCGACTCCTTGTGCAGGGCCATCCACCATCGACGCTTTGGCTCAGCACGGCGCCCAGGCCTGTGTCCGAAGCGTCCGTCTGGAGGATGAAAGGCAAAGAAAAGTTAGGTGCCATCAAAATAGGTGCGGATGTTAGGGCCTGCTTTAAGTCACCAAATGCAGCGCCTGTTTTTTTAGTCCATACCACAATGTTCGGGGCCCTCTTCTTTGTTAAATCAGTCAAGGACACACCGGCGGTAGTACCCGGCTAATCTGAGAAAGGCTTGGACCTGCCGCTTGGTTCGCGAATGGGGCCATTTCAAAATGGCATCAATTTTGGAGCACTGTGGCCTTATGGTACCCCGACCCACCAGGTAGCCCAAATATTTGGCCTCGCTTAATCCAAAGAAACATTTCTTGGGATTAATCCGGAGCCCGGCCTCACCAAGTGTCCGTAATACCGCTTGGACATGCTGTAGGTGTAACACAAAGTGAGGGCCCTGTGGCATCGACTGATCAGTGCGCTGGCCATTGACAAGGACCACTGCATTTTTTACAAACTTCAGGGAGTCGTCGTTCCATTGCTCCCTTCTAAAAGAAGCCGGCGTTTCTTTAAATTGGAACCGCAACACGGAGAGAGGGTCAACGTCGACCTCCCTGGGCGTGGTTTCCTCCCGCTTCGCCGCGGTGTTGGTGGATGACGGCCCGGGAGTTGCCACGTCACTTAGGGCGACCGCTTCATCTCTCTTTGCCGGCTGATTACACAGCGTGGAGGCAGCTTGAGACGGTTCATCTCCGTCCATAACGAGGCCCAAATTAACTCCGGGAGTGGTATGTGTCACACCGCTTTTAATTTTAGACCAGTCCCGCCCTAGTATCACCGGGTGTGGAGGATCCGGTAGGACCACTAC
Source organism: Polypterus bichir lapradei (assembly GCA_026402145.1). Taxonomy (NCBI): domain Eukaryota; kingdom Metazoa; phylum Chordata; class Cladistia; order Polypteriformes; family Polypteridae; genus Polypterus; species Polypterus bichir. The sequence goes on from JANRMT010062807.1 coordinate 37,842,216, forward strand.
AGTGAGTTTACGAACTGACCCTCCGTAACTGATGATACAAGCGGCGGTCCTATACCAGCGGATTTCTCCATGGACACAGGTTATACCGGTCTTAAATTTTAGCCACTGTTGCGGTTGCACAAAGCGGCGAGCAACAATGGAAATGTTGCTGCCGGAATCGAACAACACGGTGGTCTTGTGTCCGTTGACGATTACCACACCAGTATGTGGGACCGCCAATGGATTAACCAGAGCACACCAACCCCTCCTCGCCCTCCACCTGCATTCCTCCTCGTCTCCAAGCGGTTTGCGGGCCCGCGGCACCGCGGACGCCAATACAAGCTCCGGGTTGTACAGGGAGGGGCTAGGTCTTGGGACGTACCCCGGTTGAGTTTGACATAAGGACGGTTCTGCTCCCCCAAAGTGTGAGGCCGCCCTCTGTGTCTCCAGAAGCTCTATGAGCTCTGACATGTTCTTAAACTGCTTGCCCCAGACCGGCTGGGTGAAGCCACGGGGAAGCGCTTCCAGGAGCAGATAGCAAGCTACCTGCTCTATTATTTGGTAGGGCGTATTTTCAAATGGCCGTAGCCAGTGCCCTACCGTTGCCCATAAGGACCAGGCTTGTTTGTTGGTAGGCCGCTTAGGGTCCAACCTCCATTTTTTTATTTTATTCACCTGCCAGTCTGGGGCACCCCTAGGTGGTAAATGGGGCTTTGGTTTCACAGGGAGGCAGGCACTCTCCCCCAAGAGAGCATACTGAGCCCTTTTTGCCTCCCCCCTCCAGGGCAGCCTAACTCTGTGAGCCCCACCCGCACACTCCCTGGCCTCTCCAGGTGGCCTAGTTATGCGTGCCGGGAGCGGAGCCCGCACTGGGTCACGCCGAACCACGGGGCACTCTCCCCGCCTGAATACTCGGCCCCGGTACGCTCCCACCTGGGTGTATTGCAGGTCCTGTCCCCTTCTCTTCTGGGACTTCTCCATCCTGCCGACTACGCCACTGTCACAAGAACGAGACATGGACAGATAAAGGTTTGGGGCAGCCACCCGTGTAATGTGGTATCCTGACTGCAAAAGTCTTTTGAGCAAAATAAACAGCACTGAAGTGCATACAACTGAGTCCAAAACAAGACTTAGGAAAAAGGGAAAAAGGGGCAGGTTTTAAAGGGGGAGACAGGAAGTGAGGTCATATGGATCAAGCACGTGGTCTTCCACCATTGGATCATAGCCGGACGTGACATCAGGGGGACTGGAGCTGGTGTGGCCGACTTCCATTGGCTTGGTCCCGGAAGTGATGTCAGGAGAGCCAGGTGGAATCCCCAGGAATGGTCTACAGGCAAGGGAGAAAAAGAGTCAGTGCACTCTGCCACACCCCGGCATGCCTCCGAACTGCCTTCACTCAAGCCCTTTAGCTGCCTCCCATGCGCACGTGTGTGACAATATAAAATGCCAAGGGTTGTCTGTCTGTCACACAAAAAATCACAAGCCATTGGATGTTGAACCTTAGTCTTGGTCTCACTTGGGAGTTTATGTTGTGATACGCATAACATTACCCACGAACAGAGGCGTAGCTAGGGTTTTCAGTGCCCGGGGACAACTGAAGATTTCGCAGGAAAGTTTTAAAAAATGTATTTAAAATAATAGTATTTTAAGAAAAAAGTTTCATATAAGTCTCCGAAAATAATGCCGCCTTGTGTTCTTTAAAATCTAAATCTGTCATTAGTTTTTGTAAGAAAAAATTCATTTTCCACATGTAAAAATGATTTTAAAGAAAGTATATAGCAAATTATAAAGCAAAATAATTATATATTTATAAAAAGTGCATTACTTACAATTTATTCGTACGGAAATATGATGGGGAAACGTCTAGACTTTTGCAGCCTTCTACTAGAATACTTCACCACAGCCCAATCAATTTTCTATCAAACACATAAACACAAATCACTTGGCACACAGAAATGGCATTTGCAACAACTTAGACAACGATACACTAATGCCTCATGTCAGTCGCGCGACCTGTTTAATAACGTCAAAAATGTTTCTGGGTGGGAGCCAAGCATGTTAGAGTAGTGGAGGGGATAAATTATTGTCTGTTGGGTATAGAGAACTAATATGTGCTTCAAAATCAGAAAGAGACAAAAAACATAGGAAAAAGCTATCCTCATACTGATGGAGTGATGGACTGAGTATGCAAATGTTTTTTATTTACTTTTTAGTGCATTTAAGAATGGAAAACATTTCATTCTAAAATTTCGTAACATCAATTTGGCGCCCCCTGGATGCTGCGCCCGTGGACAGATGTCCCCCCTTGCCCCCCGCCACCCAGCTATGCCACTGCCCATGAATTGGTCAGTCAGGCCTCCTCAGCCTTGAAATTCAGCTTTGGGTCCTTCTGGCAGCAAGTGATAGTGTGCCATGGCTAACAGGAAATTAAGTAGTACATGGGCACTAGGAAGCAGCCCAACACAAGGGGGATATCTTCAAATATTTTTATTGTATTGGTTAAGAAATTTTACTTCAATAAATAGTGAATAACCTTGAAGAAACTTTAGTGCATCAGTACATTAAACAAGTATAAAGTTCCTTACTATCCTCTTTTTCCAACTGCCATACTTGCACTTCCATTCAGATTATTTTAACAATGTCTTTCCCATTTATTTTGTTTAGTCCTTCCCACTTCCCGCATCTAGGAAAGATAGTATTTCCATCTATTTTTCCCCGAGGCTCCTCAGCCACTTGCAATCCTTATTATAAAAGTCAGGCTAACATGCTTTTGCAATCAACCCTTATCTACCTTTTCTTAGAAAGCTAACAACCAGACCTCCTCTAATTCGATCTCCTTCTGATAATCCTGTCTTCCTACTATGACTACAGCTCACCTTTATACAAATCGACTTGTCATATGGTGGCGGCACGGTGTCACAGTGGTAGTGCTGCTGCCTCGCAGTTAGGAGACCCGGGTTCGCTTCCTGGGTCCTCCCTGAGTGTAGTTTGCATGCTCTCCCCGTGTCTGTGTGGGTTTCCTCCCACAGTCCAAAGACATGCAGGTTAGGTGGATTGGTGATTCTAAATTGGCCCTAGTGTGTGCTTGGTGTTTGTGTGTGCCCTGTGGTGGGTTGGCACCCTGCCTGGGATTGGATTCCTGCCTTGTTGGCTGGGATTGGCTCCAGCAGACCCCTGTGTTCAGATTCAGCGGGTTGGAAAATGGATGGATGGACTTATCATATGACAACAGAACATTAGAACAATCAAGATGAGAACAGGCCATTCCTATCCATTTACTGTAATTCTTCTAAAAAAAAAATCAAGTCTGTCTTTAAATGTTACACCTTGCCTGATGAAGGGGCCTTAGCTGTCTCGAAAGCTTGCATTTGTAATCTGTTTAGTTAGCCAATAAAAGGTGTCATTTCACCCTACTCTCTCCTGTATCAATCTATGGCTAACACGGTACAACACTCTACTGCTTTACAAGTTCCTAAAGTCTTACTGTCTTAGTAGCTTGTTCCAAGTGTCTGTAGTTGTCTGTGTAAAGAAAAACCTCCTAATGTTTGTATGAAATTTAACATTAAGAAGTTTCCAACTGTGTCCCCATGTTCTTGATGAACTCATTTTAAAATACAGTAACAGTCTTGATCCACTGTACTAATTCTCTTCATAATTTTACACACTTTAATCATGTCACCTCTTAATCTTCTTTTGTTTAAACTGAAAAGGCTCAGATATTTTAATCTTTCTTCAGAATTCATACCCTGCATCCATGGAATCAGCCTAGTTGCTCTTCTCCGGACCTTTTCTAGTGCTGCTATATCATTTTTGTAGCCTGAAGACCAAAACTACACACTTTACTCCAGATGAGGCCTCAACAGTGTGTTATAAAGCTTGAGCAGAACCTCCTGTGACTTGTACTCCACACATCAAGATGCTATATAACCTGACATTCTGTTAGCCTTCTTAGTGACTTCTGAACACTGTGTGGAAGTCAAAAGCTTAGAGGCCACTATGACTCGTAAATCCTTCTCATAAGGTGTACTCTCGATTTTCAGTCCTCTCATTGTGTTTGCAAATCTGTTTTTACTCCCTAGGTGTAATACTTTACTGATATTAAATTTCAGCTACCACAAATCTTCCCAAACCTGTATGCTGTCCAAGACCCTCTGTAATATAGATGAAGTCTCCCAAGATCTTGTCACATGAGTAAGCTTCTTTATGAATATCTGGTAGTTGAGTCTTGGCAACTGGACTTCTTTCTTGTTAGGCAGAAAGAATCTACCTAATACCTAAGAATCTAACTAACAATGAAGAAGTCCAGTTGCCATGACTCAATTACCAGATAATTTCACCTTGATGAATCTTCACAGACATACTTCTCTATGAATGTACCTTATTACCACTGCATCACCTCATGCTCTACTTTTAGTCTGCACGTCACCATGGAGCACCCCCCAACTTGAGACACCAAAACCAAGGACATCTCCAGCCACCACCAAAAATCACACAGACGTCATCTCCAGCCTGAGCACCCAAACACAGCAATGCGCAACACCTCCACCTAAGCCAGGGAACCAAGTAAGTTTTTTTTTTCTTCTAATCAATCCATACCTTTCGATATGGTCCTATCAACTGTCAGTACTGGGGTTATTAAAAGCATGCACATGCACTTTATCTTTGATATCAATATATTTATTTTTGTAAATTGTGCATGAATTAGGATTTTATTATTTCTCTGTTACATACGAAACTCTACTGCATGCACTGGTAGAGTTTAATGAGAGGCCAGATAGGAATATCCAAAACGGATGCACTGTGTTACTAAAATAAATCTCCAAATAAAAATAAATGAATCTCCAAATAACAATTGTTTTTTTTTTCAAATGTTTATTTTTTTATGTTTTAAGGTGACAGCTAATGTAAATATGTTGATAATCAACAAATGCAACAATTAAATTATTGCCTGCGGTGGGCTAGCGCCCTGCCCGGGGTTTGTTTCCTGCCTTGTGCCCTGTGTTGGCTGGGATTGGCTCCAGCAGACCCATGTGACCCTGTGGTTAGGATATAGCAGGTTGGATAATGGATGGATGGATGGATAAATTAGTGCTACTTAAGCAAATCTCACTTGCACGTGACCTGTCCTTGAAAAAAATTGAGAAACATTCTGTACTGAATTAAATTATGGATTACTTTACTGTTTTGAGTTTAGCTTGAGAGAGGTCACTTCAGCTTGTATATTTTGAATCATGACGGCAAACAGATCCTCAGGTGTTTAAATGGCCTCAAAGTCATACACGTGTCCATGTGACAAACAGTGGTATGGCGGTCTGAGCAAACCTCTGTCACATGTCATACATGTTAGATATTTAATAAACAAAAATATCTCTTTGATAAAGTAAATAAAACACTAAAAGTGCTTCAACTTTCCATCAATCCATTCATTTTTTAAACCCACCTATCCAGAGCAGGGAATCAGGGAAACATCATCGGCACAAGGCAAGAACAATCTCTGGACTGGACAACAGCCCATCACAGGATGAGCAGTCAGTCAGTCATTACCCAACCTGCTATATCCTAACACAGGGTCACGGGGGTCCGCTGGAGCCAATCCCAGCCAACACAGGGTGCAAGGCTAGAACAAACCCCAGGCAGGGCGTAAGCCCACCACAGGGCACACATACACATGCCAAGCACAGACTAGGGACAATTTAGATCTGCCAATGCACCTAACCTGCATGTCTTTGGACTGTGAGAGGAAAATGGAGCACTCGGAGGAAACCAACGCAGACACGGGGAGAACATGCAAACTCCACGCAGGGAGGACCTGGGAAGCGAACCCAAGTCTCCTAACTGCGAAGAGGCAACACTACCCACTGTGACAACATGCTGCCCACAGGATGAACACACACACACAAATCAAGGGTCAGTTTAGCAGCACCAACCCACCTAATCCACACATCTTTCAAAACAGTTAACCCAACCCCAGAACATCTGACGTCACTCATACAATTTTTTTTAACATTTAAAAAAAAAAAGAACGTGTTTATTTTGCCACAAGTACAATAAGCAAAAAAAAAGAAAAAATAAAGAAAATGTGTCATTTCAGTATTGTTAACAAAACTGTCTACATTTTCAGAATTTCAAAGTTTTAAATGTGGTATTGTAAGTGAGATTTATGTTATGTTGTAACCTTAAATTATGAGCAATTTATATCTAACTTGGGATATGCTGTTATTTTTTATGGTGTGTCAAGCCCCCTCAAAACTAAATGTAACACTCCACTCGTGACTGTATGTGAGCACTTTGAGCTTGTAATCTGAATATTCACATACAAGAATACATTGAATTGAACGGAAGTGAGGTGCCAAGGGTGCTAAAACACATTGACTGCCACAGCGACGATGCTTGGTGGTGCATTTGTTCCTGATGCCATTGTGAAATCATGGTGTTATTTTAATGTACTTATTAAATGCATTTTGTTTTTGAGAAAACCTACAAAAAAATGTATTTTCTCTAAAAAAATCTATTTGAGTTAATTGGACGCACGGAAAACCAGATTCTTGTAGTTGGCAGTCAACATAATAAACATCTTCCAACTAAATATAAATCAAAATTAAATTGTCTCCTCTTGAAATCAACCAGACAGCTCAAAGCTCAAGTCTCTAATCCTATCAGCCTTCCTCTGTGATCAGCACTGGTGTTACACTTGACTGTGACCTTTCCTATGAATCCAACATCTGAGTTGCTTTTAAAATGTTATTTTGTTATTTGTGAAAGATGACCAAGGTCCAGCTCCACTCCTTTGGATCGGATGCTGAAGTATTTACCTTTTTAAAAATAGTTTTTCTAACAATTATTATTCGCACTGGTACAGTCATCCTTCCGATGGTTATCCTGTATGTACCACAGTCAAGTTACAATGGCTGCTATACACTTGACCTAACAAACCTCTGTGAGCTCATGACCATCCACCAGCTGGCATTCTGTTAGATACCAACTCATCTACAGAGCTTCTTTAACTTTTAAAGACGTTACTGCCAACATTCCAGGCTACACTGCATACATCACATACTGTAAATCTATCACATAGCTGAGATCTTCTGATGTCAGCCTCCTTACTGTGACCTAATGACATTAGTCAGCTTTTATTCAGCTTTGTGGCTCTACTTCTTGGACCTCACTTCCTGAGCCACTCAATATTCTTCTCTAGTGTAAAGACTCCATGTCATCTGTAACTTTTTAATTACTTGCCTTTTTATTTGTGAGTTTCAATGGTCGACCTGTTCTCTATAATAATAATAATTATTTGTATTTATATAGCGCTTTTCTCACTACTCAAAGCGCTAAGCAATTGCAGGTTAAGGGCCTTGCTCAAGGGCCAACAGAGCAGAGTCCCTTTTGGCATGTATGGGATTCGAATCGGCAACCTTCTGATTGCCAGTGCAGATCCCTAGCCTCAGAGCCACCACTCTATCATGGCACAGACTCGCTATAATTGATTTGAATGCTCTATAGTGATACTTTATCCTATTTTGACCCTAAGGCTTATATTTTATTAACTTTCATAAATACTCTTCTGAAAATAATTGAAATTGGGGTCTGAGAGGTCCATTCTTGAAATTTTACTTTTTCAGATTTATATTAAAGACACTGATTCCTATGTAGTTAGCAAGCGTGAAATTCACAATTGGAGGAATAGCACACACCGAGGAGGCGTCAAAAAGAATTCAAAAACACATTGACAAGCTACAGAACTGGGTGAACAACTAGAAAATTCAATGAAATGTAGGAAAATACAAAGTGCTACATGTAGTAACCAACGATGGAGTGGGTGGCATAACAGAGGTGCAACAACAGTAGACTTGGGCTTACAAGAGCTTACAAGTAGTAACATACTGAATAGAAATCATTTAGAAATCATTTAAGACAGACTGATAGATAGATAGATAGATAGATAGATAGATAGATAGATAGATAGATAGATAGATAGATAGATAGATAGATAGATAGATAGATAGATAGATAGATAGATAGATA
>JANRMT010062807.1:37907455-37920009 GCA_026402145.1 Polypterus bichir lapradei
TTTTTGAATAAAAGCATACTTGTTCTGTTATATTTGTACCTTTTGTAAATGTGTTTGATATTTCGACTTCAGGCTTCATACATTATATAGTTTATGCTTACATTTTGTCATTTACTACTACAATATGAAAAACGTTTCTGTTTCAAAAATGTGTTTACACGGATTACTGTAGAAACAGAACACACGTGAAATGCGTGTATTCCAAATAATGATCTATTATTTCCACTCTAAAACTCCATGTCACTCCCAGATAATCAAGGCATGAGCTGGGAGAAGTTTGTGCACGTTCTAAGTCGTTGGGGGGATGGAATAGCCGGCTACTTGCAGCTTTTCTTTTATCAGCACATTTAGATTAACAAAAGACGCTGGCGGAGAGGTGAGAATGGTTTTAAGAAGCGATTTAAGGTGGGACGGACCTACGAGTTTTTTCGTAGACTCTGGTAATTCTAGTGTTAATCAGATATACAATTTAAATTTTTTTTTCTTTGGAATTGTTTCAATTTCATTATTTGCACTTTTACTTTAAAGCTTCATTAAAAATAATATTTTTTGGAGACACATTGTGACAACACAACGTATAACTGCCCGTGATTGAATATTGTTTCTGTTTCTCTAATAAATAATCCGACTTTTTCTAATGTTTGTCCCTGTGATTTATTGATTGTCATAGCAAAAGCTATTCTCACAGTAAGCTGTAAACATTTTAATATGAATGGCTTATCACGATATACTTTGGTGTGTAATGTTATTCGTGGAATATATACATTACCTTTCTTTTTGCCTGCTTCTCCGTGATCATCAATATACACCTGACCGAATTGCGTATTCTTATTATTGTGTAAATCCACGTTTTGTGCATAAGAATGATGCGAATGCGAAAAGACTTTGTTGTCTACTCTTTGCCTTTTATTTCTGACCTCGATTTGTCCTACTCTTTTTTCAATTACACCTGGTTCTGATGATTAATCACCTTTTGTTTTGTGGTAATGTAATCTTTTCTATGTTTTCTTTGATACTGTAGCGACTGACATGATAAAGTGTCACAAAAGTTTTACTTGAACAATCGCTGACTTCGTAACTCCAAACACAACTTTCTAGCATCCTCTCCAATCCCTCATCCCCAGCGTCTCACCCCCCCCCCCCCCATTTACCGCATCAATCAGTACCCCGCTATCGGTCTTCCGTGCTGTACTCCACCCTCCATCAATCGGACCGAACAGTCAATTAAAACCAAAAAGGCCGCAACCTGGCTGGGATGCTGAAATACTTTCTAATTTTACTGGTTGCATAATCTCTTATCTGCCTTTTTTTCTCTCAAATTCCTTTGGCTGTCTATTCTCCGTATTGTCCTGATACGCTTTATATGTCTTGAGAGCACAGTATGTGTGTGCACTACGTGCTTTTACATGACTGACTGTTTTCTGATGGATGTGCTCTTATATGATATCTGTTGTAAGTAGGGCATGTCTTGCAAGAATCTCATGTTCCATGTCCCCGCGAGACGGCCCTGGCACCGCCTCTTGGTACCAAGTCTCATGTTTACGGTCCCCGCGAGACGCTCCGTGGCAAGTGTCTTTTGTCTCACGGGTCTTTTACATGTCTTTCGAGAACTTCCGAGAAAATCACGTATCGTCGCCTTGCTTTTGCATTCCAGGATTTCTTTTTATAATAGAGAGAAATATATAAATGTCTCTGTAAAAAATACAAATAAAAATGATTTGTTTATTTTCTTCTAACATTTTTAGCAGAGAATTTCTGTGTTTTCATTTTATAAATTGTTTAATGTACCTAATGTTTAATGTACTCAAATTGCCCCCCTAAAAAATCAAATCACCCCAAGTCGGGAATCACCTCTCTAAGGTATGTGATAGGACTGTGGGTTGAGAGGGGGCACTTAAGCTAACCATGACCTCTCCTATTGTCACCACAGCCGCGAAAAGATGCAGACTGAGGACACCTGACTCCGCCCCTTCTGGTGTCCTGGCTACAAGTCACGGGATCAATGATAGAAGGCTTCATTCTGCGAGCAGAGTAAGACTGGAATGGAGCTCCTGTGAACATAAATCAAGAGAGAAAGAATCAAAGCCAGACTAGACGATTGTTTTGTTTTCATTTATTTTTGGCTCTGTGCCATTGGGCACTTTTATTTTTGCTTCTGAAAGAAAGAGTTAAATGGCAATGACCAGGTTGACTCCCCAACATTTGGTTATTTGGGATTTGCAATTCCTCACTCATTCACACCACTAAATATCTGTACAGCCACTCCTCAGAACTCCACATTTGGATTTAATGGGTTTGGCAAGAGTGATCCACACAGTTGTTTCTGAATATAACTTAGACACTAAAGGCTGACACACCCTGGTTAATGTCACTTAACTAAATGGTGAGTTGTTTCTCTCCGTGCTATCCTTCCTAACCATGTGGGAAAGATGTGGTTCCCCATTATTTACTTCATTATTTCAATCACTAAAGATGTGCAGAAAACTACAGAAATTTAAAAGCAAAGCAATATTTACTACAATGAAAGAGGAGTAGAAATAAATAGTAGCAGCAAACTATATCAATGCAATTAAAGAAAATGACTAATAGCAAAATATGAATTTAATATAATACAACAAAGCCTTTAAAATCCTGCTTATGATTTACAAAGCTTTAAATAATCTCGCTCCATCCTATATTTCAGAATAACTCTCACCTTACACTGAAATCCTCAAATGAGTGTCTGCTTGTAATTCCAAAAGCTAAACTTAAAAGAAGTGGTGAGGCGGCCTTCTGCTGTTATGCACCTAAAATCTGGAATAGCTGACCGATAGAAACTCACCAGTCTAATACGATGGAGCACTTTAAAAAAAACCTGCCAAAAACACATTATATTAACATGGCTTACTCATAGTTTCATTTTAGTGTAACCCTGATATTCTGCATTTAATTATCATTTTTATCATGGCTCCACAATCCACACTAACCACTATTTTCTCTGCTGTTCTTTTTCTGGTTAAAAAGATTAGTTTGCCAATAAAAGGTGTCATTTTGCTTGACTTCTCACTAATATTTTAGTGATAAAGGCTAATAAACAGGGCAACCCCTGAATTGAAAGTTCACACTGTGGAGAATTATTCAATAAAGAACAGAAATCCACAAAAATAAAGTTTTGGGGACCATCCCAGTATATTGTCCTGCGGTCAAATAGAAGCAAAATCGATCAAAAGCCCTGGAATACAGTAACAGATGACAAAGTGGATATGGCAAGATGGTGTTTTTATATAGAAATGCATTATGGTAACAGGAACTGGTTGGCAGGAACAGGAAGTGATGTCCATGGTGACAGGCGGAAGTGATGTTATGGTGGCCATTTTGAAACCTGGAAATTGCGGCTATTATCTTTCTTCGGTTTTCCTGTTGGGAGAAAAGGTTCAGGTAAGTACCATGTGACAATCCTTCATCTTGCGATGTTTCACTCACCTTTGGGCTTTCTGACTGCCTACCAATCGCACGTGTGTGACAACACACATAAACTTGAGTTCTTTTGTTCCGCTCAGGTCTCTTTATTCACATTACACTATGGGCATATAAATTGCTGAGCTACTTTGTCTCATTCGTTCTTGCAGTGATTTGCCTTTTAAAAAATATTTAGGTACACATCAAGTTCAGCTGCTTGTCCTGTCAAAGCCCTTGGCTGCCCTCTACTGGCCAATTCTCCTGCTACACCTTTATCATTATTGTGAATATGCCATTACTATTGACAGACATTCATATGTTTCTCTTCTTTTGTCCAAATCACTAGCTTTTACCCGAGTGATGATTATAAAGTGAGGAGTTGAAAAACTGGATAGGCAAGAATTTCTCATATTCTTTGCTACCTGGTCTTATTATTAGTGTAACATTCATATATTTGTAAACTTTCTTTTATTTGTATACATTCATTAATAAAATAACATGTGTGAAAAGACGCTATATAGCGCCTGGCCCGACACAGATTGGACACGGGTAAAATAAATAAAACTTTTATTTTCTTCAGCTGGAGGGCACGTCTTCCCCATAATCCCTCCAGCCATAACACAGTCCCAAGCACAGTAATCCACACCAAAACACTCTCTTTTCTCACCAACATTCCTCCTCAGTAAGCTTTGTCCACCTCCTCCCAACTTTGGCCACTGAGTGGTGGTCGCTGGCTCCCTTTTATTGGGTACCCAGAAGTGCTCCAGGTGCTTGATTGGCGACATCCGCCTGCACTTCTAGGTAAGGCGAAACCAGTGCCCAAAATGGGCCAGCAGCTCCTGCTGCAGCACCCCCTGGCGGCGCCTGCAGAACTCCACAGAGCTGCAAAGAACTCCAACCCCCATGAATTCCTGGGGGAGTCTGAGGCACCGTTGCAACCCAGGAAGGCTGCCATCTACCGTCCAGGGGGAGTTACTGGGCTTCCCACCCTTGTCCCCCTGGCAGATGTAGTGAAGGGGAGTCCTGGCCAGACATGGGCCCCGGCTATCCGTCACCCATGACATAATATTTCTAAAAGTACTTAATTTAATTTAAGGTGACAGGTGGAACCAGCCATGGAGAGACACAAGTCCATTAGAGGGCCTACACCTTCACTTACTCAATCACGCAACCACACTCACAGGAACCAATTTACAATCATTATACCTATGAATGTGAGGAATGGTGGACAATGGAGACATGGGGAGAATGTGAAGTCTTCACAAATTCAAATGACTGAACACATGCTGGATCTGTGAGGCCACAGCTTAACTAATGTGCTAACATGACACCATTATAAAGCAAGCTTATCTCTCTATATATAAAATAAAATCCTGGAATGGAAAAGCAAGGCGATGATACGTGATCTTCTTGAAAGACATTTAAAAGACCCATGAGCAAAAGCAGCATCTTACAGGGACTGCAAATATGAGACTTGGTGCCATGAGATTGTCCCAGGGCAGTCTCGCAGGGACATGGAACATAAGTTTCTTGCAAGACACGCCCTTCTTATCAAATAAGAGCATGGACAGCCAGCAAAACATTCAGTCATGTAAAGTCACGTGGCGCACACACAGATCCTGTGCTCTCAGCAAAGAAGAAAGACCAGTGCGGAGAAAAGAGACCCAAGGTGAGACACATATGCAGAAAAAGATACAGAATATGAAAGCAGTAAAATTCGAAAGTATTGTAGTGTCCCAGCCAAGCTGAAGCCTTTTTTGTTTTACTTGACTGTTAGATCCGATCGAGGGAGGGCAGAGTACAGCACAGAAGACTGATAACTGGGTGCTGATTGATGCGGTAAGGGGGAGGCGAGACCCGTGGGAGGAGAGGTTGGAGAAGATGCTAGAAAGTTGTGTTTGGGGTTACGCAGTTGGCGATTGTGACACTTTATTACATCAGTCACTACAGTAACAAAAAAAGATAGTAAAGATTGCATTGACGCAAACAAAAGGAAATTAGTTTAAGTCAAAGAATTTCAAAAACTCACATGCATTTATTGGTTACTTTCGCAAAAAAATGATTCATTGCTGATGATGTGGATCATTTTGTCTCTACTGAAATTCCAAACAGAGAAACCTATCCTAAATTATGGTACAAAGTCATTAAACACAAGTCTCACAGACCTCATTTAAAAGATTCAGCATATTGGGACACGAAAGATTCCAAATATTGTTTTTACAGAAGTCCTGAAATAAAAGTGAAACTAATGAAATAGCAACAATTCAAAGAAAAAAAAATCTTACAAGTGTGTATCCGGAAAACCAAACACGGGGGGGTTGTTGAGCGATGCGAGCAGGGGGTGAAGCCCCCTAGTTAATAAAAAATATATCAATGCATAATATGTTTGTGCATTTCTAAAATAGATAATTCTGATTCTGCAAGTCATTTTGTTTTCTTCTAAAATGGTTAACCCAGTTATCATGATAATACATGTAGGAAGAGATAAATATATTAAATACTAATGGCATGCCTCAAACTGCCAGCATAGTGGTAGTGGACTGTTGTGTGATTGTAGCTCTGTTGTTAAGTCATCAGGGTTTGAACCCCATATCAGTTCATTGTGTGGAGTCTGCATGTTCTCATTGTGGATTTCCTCCTGGCATTCCAGTTTCCTCCATTTCCCAAAACGTGCATGTGAGGTAAATTGGCAATTCAAATTGACCCCACATGAGTTTTCATGTGTGTTTAAATCAGTGGACAGGTGTCCATGACAATGTTGTTTGTTGCTTTGCTCCCAATTGCTTTGTTCCCTGTGGTAGCCTAAATGGGTTTGGAAAGGGGATTGGAGGATTTATGTTGTATTCGGGACTGACACCATTACTTTCTTATATATGTTGTATAGAGAAAGTATAGTATTCACGAAAAAATTTGACCTCGGGAATTTTCATGAATCTCCACATTTCATGAGCTCCTGAACACTTTTTGACCATTTTTGCAATTACTGTGTCTGTGTGTGTGAACTGATCGACTCTGATTGACTGACAACATTTCAAAATGCTTTCTTGACAGTTGATTCTGAGACACTGTTGAAGCAGGGTTATCTTTTAAACAAATTGTATTTTGACATTTAGGTACTTGTTACTGTCTTTCTTAAGGCAAATTGTGCTCCACTATTGTTTTGAACTTTGGTTTTTTGAAACTTACTTTTTGCTATTTTGGGTTTGTGCTTAAATACAGTACTTTTAGTGATTCAGTATTGTTTGTGAAATTATCTTCATTGTGCTGATTCTGAATTTCCAAAAAAGGTTATTATTTTATTGTAAAAATTACACAACTTAGTGTTAGCAAGTATTTGTTTTCAATACTTATCAAGTATGATTGGCTACATATGAGCACTAACAGTTGGTAAGTTTGTTTTTCCATTGTTACATGTTTTTTGTCAACAAAAGAAATTTGTTTTACCGGTAATTACTGTGGTTGTTTGAACTAATTTAATAAATTGTATTACCATCAATGAAATCATTGTTTTATAAATTTTGCCAGTAAGAGATCATTTTTAATTAAAGTATAGATATTCTTTGAAATTTAAAATGTATACCGAACCTTTCTGATTTGCACTTGTGTCTCAAACTTCTTCTTTCGTTGTTTCAAACTGACCAATCATACCAAAGCCAAACTGACCAATCAGACTGCTCAGAGAACCTGGACACACAAACCTTAGTGTTTTATTATATGTTAGATGTTCATTTCATAATGTGGGCATCTGCTCGTCATTTTCTGTCACTAGTTCTCTGTTTGATTAGCATTGCAAAATAACAATTGTACGATTAGGTGATTCATTTATTAGCGTTACACTGTTAGTCTTTTAGGTTTGAACACACATTTCAGGTTATCAAGCCTTTCGTATGAAACAAATTTCACCCTATATTAGTAAAAAATACACTGTGTCAATTTTCATAACTAAAACAAATGTATTTATTTATTGGCCCCTTTCCATGTTAAACACCAACTCATTCTGCCATAAATGTATTCTAAAGTTATTTCCATATTTTTATAATGAAATAAGTTGTAAAGCAGTAGGGTGGCACAGTGATTAACACGACAGCCTGACTGCTCCAGAGACTTGGGTTTGAACTTTGTTTGCTTGCTCTCCCTATGTCACTGTGAGTCCACTATGGTACTCTAGTTAGTCGCCACATCTTAAATATGTGAATATGAAAGTGAAGGGATATGAATACTTTCTGAAACCACTATGGCTCCTTTCATACCAAGATCCACAGCTTTAAAGTGTTATGACGTTTACAATTCTCACAACCGTGTGGTCACATGAAGCTTTGATAAAAATGTTGTTTATCTGAACTTTCTGAAGTCATTCTCCTTTGATAAATCAAATTTAACAATTGCTATCACATCTGTCCCTGCCTTGAATTCAAATATCTTGACAGAGACAAAAATGAAAATCCAGCCTGAGGGTCTATGTGGAGGGAGGCTCCTCTCATTGACTGCATTTACATGTGCTTTAATAACCCACTTTTTGACAATAACCTGGTTTCAGAAATGCTATGTAAACCCTTATCCTAGTTAGAGAAGCTGTGTTATTGGTCTCTGAGAAACCTGGATAAAAACATAAATTTCTTGGCATGTATCCTGGTTATGTGGCCATGTAAACCCTTAACCAGGTTACAGTTTAGGATTTGATGTCTGCGCATGCTCATTACATGAAAGTTGCACTGGGCTCATCACATCGCTAAACTTATGGCATAATTTTACAAATGCACTCCTTGACATTCTGAAGTTTTCCCTTAATTCATTGTTGGAAACCTCTTTCAAAATAACTATTCCCCCACCAGTCCTTGCTTCAGATAAAAATCCAGCAGACATGAGAAGAAAATGGTAGAAGCATCCACAAAGGTAAATTTCCTGAGGCAAGTGCAATCACATTTTTCCTTCTCCTAACTTCAAGTAGGTCCTTCAAATTTCAAGGGAAAATTTGGGGGTTGGTGGCAAGAGTGGAACTCCAGCCACTGTAAAAAAAAACGTACGCTGCTCCATTTGATTTGAATTAGTGTGGTGCTGATGTGTCACCCATTGAACGGCTACACTCGGGTCCTAATTTGGGATCCTCAGGAGGTTCATCATGTTGTGAGTACGGCAATGTGCTGTATCACTGCATACTCCTAACCTTGTCCTCCTCCTCCTAACTGAAATAATCTCTATCAATATTTCAAAAATCTCTTTATTTACGTTAATGAAAAGAAAGTACATTGCTAATCTCAGCAGCACAATTTCCAGAGACAAGCGGGTTACTCATCTTATTTTGGGTTTGCGTGTGTATTTATATGCCAGCAAAATTTGGCCACTAATTAAGGAAAGGGTTAGAATGAATAGAATGCAGCCACAGTAGCTCTCCAGGACTGGAGTTGGAGACCCCTGGTATATACACTGACTGTCAACCCTTCGAAAAACAAGCAAAAAACTTTGAATTCTATTACAGTGAACCCTCGTTTATCATGGTTAATCCATTCCAGACTCTACCATGATAAATGAATTTTCTCGAAGTAGGATTCTTTTTTATTTATAAATCGAATATTTTTGCAGTTAGAGTATAGAAAACCTGTTTACGACCTTCTAAATACGTTTTTTAACATTATTAGAGCCCTCTAGACATGAAATAACACCCTTTAATCACCATTACACTCATATAAACACAATATATTAGACAAAATAAGAGAAAATAAGACATATTAGACGTTACAAATATCATATTATTACTAGGCTCACCCGCCTTTTAAGGCGACCGACTTTTATCCTCAATTTGTGTGCGCTCCATGTGTACATCAGGCATGTAAGTGTAGGGAATGAGAACATCAAAGTGCCCATACTTAACATCTCCCGAAAACCTAAATTTTTTTATCCCCTCGAGTGCCTGTCTAAAGTCGTACAATGTCAGCCCGAATCTGTACCGTTAAAGACGGAGTTTCATGCACTAAATAAGCTATAGATGAGAATAAGCAAGCACCATCTCCCCTGATATTTACTACGCGGTGAGGCATTTGTACTCCATCAACATTAATTATTTCCAGAGACATAATTTTGTCTATTTTTCCAGAGCAAGGGGACGATGGGAGCACCAGAACTCTGCTCACATCACGTCGCTTCGTACCTCAAACCGCAAGTAGTAAGTCTGTAATAAGCGGAATACCACTACTCTTTGTACTCACGGGACGGAAGGACAATTCCAACCGCTTTTATATAGTCTTTTTTTTTTTTTATTATTATTGTACTGTACATTTAATTACACACACACACAGTTCTTACACACAACCACTAACCTATGAAGGCACAACCTCAGTAGGAGAGTCTTCAGGTGGTGCAGTATCTTCAGCAGGTGCGTCGTTGTCTTCAGTGAAGAAGTACTAGGAGTAGGCAGTGGGTATCTGGGTGTGCGGCTGAAGAACATCTTGATAGGCAGTTGCTGGCGCTGTCTTTTCATATGCATGAGGAGGCTTTTGTAGGGTATTGCCATCTTTGATCATATTTAAGAGTTTCACCTTCTCCTGGATAGTAAGCATCTTCCACTGGCGCTTAGTTTTATTGTCAGAAGGCTTAGAAAAAGCAGCACGTTTAGGAGCCATCGTGGTTCTCAGAAAGCGCATGCGTAGTGACATAAGCGTGTATGAGAAAAAATCGCGATAGAGTGAAGCCGCGAAAGTCGAAGCGTGATATAGCGAGGGATCACTGTACACTGAAAATACTGACATCTACTGGACTGTTTTGTAATATACAGTTGCACTCAAAATTATTAATTTCACATTGCAAATTAGGTTTATTGGCAAAATTGAAAACTTTCAGCTGGTTTGCAATAAAGACATGAAACAAGAACAATTTAAATAGCTCAACACATCTAAATTGCAAGTGGTTACTCCACAAACTCAGTACAAAATGACACTTTTAATGACTATTGCAGTCTCAAAAGAATTTAACGCCCTGAATAGAATCCCCCATAAGACCACACATTAGCAAATCAGGTGTTGTCTCAAGCACTTCTGATGCAACTAATCGAGGGCTTTATTAGTTTTATCATGTTTGCTTGAGATAGAACAAATCAAATACCTGGACTGGCATGGCTGTGTTCACAGTGACATTTGATTGCATGTTAGACGTAGGGGAAAGTAAAAAAAAAAAAATAGTTGTTCTGAGCTAAGTAAATTGTTCTTGTTTGACTTGTTTATTGCAAACAGGTGAAATTTTGTATATAATGCGTTATAACAGAGGTGAACTCAGATGATGACAACAGTTCTACATCGGAGCAAGAATGCACTTTTGCCGTTGCTGTACTTTGTATATGTACAGTTAGGTCCATAAATATTTGGACAGAGAGAACTTTTTTCTAATTTTGGTTCTGTACATTACCACAATGAATTTTAAATGAAACAACTCAGATGCAGTTGAAGTGCAGACTTTCAGCTTTAATTCAGTGGGGTCAACAAAACGATTGCATAAAAATGTTAGGCAACTAAACCATTTTTTTAACACAATTCCTTCATTTCAGGGGCTCAAAAGTAATTGGACAATTGACTCAAAGGCTATTTCATGGGCAGGTGTGTTCAAGTCCGTCGTTATGTCATTATCAATTAAGCAGATAAAAGGCCTGGAGTTGATTTGACGTGTGGTGCTTGCATGTGGAAGATTTTGCTGTGAACAGACAACATGCGATCAAAGGAGCTCTCCATGCAGGTGAAAGAAGCCATCCTTAAGCTGTGAAAACAGAAAAAACCCATCTGAGAAATTGCTACAATATTATGAGTGGCAAAATCTTCAGTTTGGTACATCCTGAGAAAGAAAGCAAGCACTGGTGAACTCGGCAACGCAAAAAGACCTGGACGTCCACGGAAGACAACAGTGGTGGATGATCGCAGAATCATTTCCCTGGTCAAGAGAAACCCCTTCACAACAGCCAACCAAGTGAACAACACTCTCCAGGGGGTAGGCATATCGATATCCAAGTCTACCATAAAGAGAAGACTGCATGAAAGTAAATACAGAGGGTGCACTGCAAGGTGTAAGCCACTCATAAGCCACAAGAATAGAAAGGCTAGATTGGACTTTGCTAAAGAATATCTAAAAAAGCCATCACAGTTCTGAAAAAACATTCTTTGGACAGATGAAACCAAGATCAACCTCTACCAGAATGATGGCAAGAAAAAATTATGGAGAAGGCGTGGAACAGCTCATTATCCAAAGCATACCACATCATCTGTAAAACACGGTGGAGGCAGGCAGTGTGATGGCTTGGGCGTGCATGGCTGCCAGTGGCACTGGGACACTAGTGTTTATTGATGATGTGACACAGGACAGAAGCAGCCGAATGAATTCTGAGGTGTTCAGAGACATACTGTCTGCTCAAATCCAGCTAAATGCAGTCAAATTAACTGGGCAGCGTTTCACGATACAGATGGACAATGACCCAAAACATACAGCCAAAGCAACCCAGGAGTTTATTAAAGCAAGGAAGTGGAAAATTCTTGAATGGCCGAGTCAGTCACCTGATCTTAACCCAATTGAGCATGCATTTCACTTGTTGAAGACTAAACTTCAGACAGAAAGGCCCTCAAACAAACAGCAACTGAAAGCCGCAGCAGTAAAGGCCTGGCAGAGCATTAAAAAGGAGGAAACCCAGCATCTGGTGATGTCCATGAGTTCAAGACATCAGGCTGTCATTGCCAGCAAAGGGTTTTCAACCAAGTATTAGAAATGAACATTTTATTTCCAGTTATTTAATTTGTCCAATTACTTTTGAGCCCCTGAAATGAAGGGATTGTGTTAAAAAATGCTTTAGTTGCCTCATATTTTTATGCAATCGTTTTGTTCAACCCACTGAATTAAAGCTGAAAGTCTGCACTTCAACTGCATCTGAGTTGTTTCATTTAAAATTCATTGTGGTAATATACAGAACCAAAATTAGAAAAAAGTTGTCTCTGTCCAAATATTTATGGGCCTAACTGTACATGGGAAGCTCTGCACTTGTGACTTTACGCTGTAGGAAGTAAGTAAATAAATAAAGGTAAATAGGTAAATAACATTCAATCTGGCTTTTATGTAAGTAACATATAAATGTTAATGTTTTGGGCACA
>JANRMT010062807.1:37924801-37937807 GCA_026402145.1 Polypterus bichir lapradei
AGAACCTGATATGGATTAATTATGTTTGAAGATAAGGACAGAGTGAGATTAAGCAGGTTTGATATACTGTATGAATGAAAAATGAATCCACTGGAATCCACATAGACAGTAACTGTCTAAAGAACAGACTGTGAGGCATGAGCACAAACAATTATAGTGTCCATATCAAAATGCTAACCTTTAATCTGTTTGTTTATTTTGTTGGATTGTATTATGCTTACTGATATGAATCCTACTTTATTAGCTTTTAATTTTATCCACAGTATATTTGTTGAACTCCTGTGTATTTTAGCCCTGATACTGTATAGATACGCAATTCATGCGAATAATTCAACAGACTCGTTTTGTGATTTCATGGAACTGGAGCCACAGGAGATACTCCCTTCTAACAGTCAGTCCTGGGATATGGACTAATTAATCTTTTCTCTGGTCAACAAATATTATGGAATTATATTCTGCTTTGTTTGAAATGCAGCCATGTAGGACATGAGGGGAATGGGTAGGAGAGTGAGATTTCTTCTTTAAATTGACAAGACGAAGCATACAAGTTTATCTTTGATAAGACCTTGAATACCTCTAATGTGGCTTTTTTCCTTCCACAATTTTTATTGGTCTGTTAATGCAATTTAATAAAACAGAAATATTTCATTGATGTGTCCTTGTCCGATTAAATAATTTCTAAAGTTGATTTTATTCCTCCCAGTAAAACTAAAATAAATTTAGGTGAGTACATATAGTGAATGTTATATAATAAATTTAACTATAAATAAGCAGTTAACATTGTTTTATGAAGTGTAGGGTAAAAAAAACAGACCTCAGCATGCGGGGACTGGGAGTTTCCCATCCTCCATGTTGGGCTGAACACTGCAGTCATCAGCCAGCACCATCAGAGAGGCAAAACAACAATGGAGGAGAGCTACGTCAATGACAACAGTCACGGTCCCACCATTGCTGGCTCATTTCTTATTCCCATACACCCCTTATTGCAGCAGTGACGGCAAATATCAGCAAAAACAGCAAAAGTTAGTCGTCTGGCTTTTTTGCCTTCTTGACCTAATCATGTACAGCGGATAAACTGCCGTCCTCCAAAGCGAAATGTGATTCATACACACACACTAGTAGTGCATTCATTTTGTTGGTTTTAATACCACAAGTTGTCTCATAAAAATTACATTTTTGCTATTGGAGACTTGTGCACAAATGTATCAATGTGCAAATGTGTGGCATTTCAGAGGAAAGATGTATTCACATTACAGTAATGTACATGTCACTTGTACTTATGAAGGTGCACCATCACGTTGGCAGATCCAATATGAGCAAAAAAATCAGAATTGAACAATGAGGCATGTAACATGAATGGAGTCTTAGTCTTCTGTTAGACTTCTGGAAAACCAAGGAGCTGCTCAGAGACTTCAGAGAGCAGGCCACACTGATATCTATCTACACTGGACGAGATGCTGTTGAGAGGCTTAGCAGCTTTAAATCTTCAAATGGCCATATAACTGAGGAAGTGAAGTGGGCACAACACATTTTTGCTCTAGCCAAAAACAAAGACCAGTGCCCCTATTCCACAGATATCTGAGGAGAACTTGTAATTCTCCATCGGTTCTCATGAACTTTTACAGGTTGCGCAGCGGAGTCCATCTTCACTGGCCGCATCGTAATACGCACACTTGACAATAAACTTGATTTTGTCTGACTTAAAAAAAATTGGATTTCAAAGGTTAATGTTCATACGAGTCTTTCTTATCTTGGTGTTAGCATTATAATTTGAGAAATGTGCACCCACATTTAATTTTTCTTAAACATTTCAAAAAAAATTTTATGAAAAAACCTTTCAGCTAATTCTAATTTGTTCTTGTTTTAGTGTTTAAATGTTCCAAAATTTGAAAAATTTAAGCCAAATAAAATGCAAAAAAACTCAAACAAAGCTGTCCTTCTTTTTCCCACTTACTGGCATCCATATTGCTACATGAGAAGTGAAGGCTGCACAAATAGCGCCAGGCTTTTGCATTAATTGGTTGGTTACACTAAGCAAAAATGAATCTTAACGGTGGAGTCTCATGTTTCTGTAAGATAGATTTTCTCTTCTTTATTGTTTTTTTAGTAAGGTTGTTCCCCTTTGGCTTTACTGTCACCTCACATCCTTTTGTTTCAGCTCATTGGTTTCTGCTTTAAGTCTCATCTCAGTGTTTCAGTTTCACACCTGCAGACATAACAGCATCTCAGTGAGGTTTTTGTACGAGTCTCAATCACTGTGTGAGACCGGGTAGTTGTTATACTGCATACAGTAGTAGTGGCCAGCGTCTTCAGACTGGACTCCACTGATAGTCATACTGTATGAAGTTCCTGACCCGCTGCCAGTGAATCGACTCGGGGTGTCACCAAATCGTGAGCTTGCAGCATAGATCAGGAGTTTAGGATTTTGTCCAGCTCTCTGCTGGTACCAGGCCATGTAGCCACCCACGTTACTCCCAGAGGTACAGCTGAAGGTGACGCTTCCTCCTTGGGGAACTGACTTTGGTGCTGATGGTTGAGTTACAGAAATCTGACATCTTGAGTCTGCAGGGAAAAAGAAATCAAAGATAAAGTCAGGCAAGTCACGAATACAATACAATGTTTGTAACTGTAAAACTTATATTGAAAATTTTCAATTCCTTGTTTTTATTTTACTTAATACAGAAAGTCATTTACCCTGAATGAAAGCTATGAAGACTAAAAGCAGCACCAGTGGAGTCATGGTAGCTCTAGATTCTGTCAGTGCCACTCATTCAGGAAATTATAAACTCAGTGAGGGTGCTGAACTGAGACAGGTGTCACAAAGGGGGGCGTCTTTATGCAAACTGACCACCGCACTGCACCTGCAGACAGACAAGAGAGGAGGAGATTTGTGTGATTAAACTAAAAATCCATCTCATAATAATGTAATGATGAGTATGTTTAGTTGTCTGTGTTGGCCCCCATATTTATTTTACTGAAACTGAGGTTCATATGAAAGTGCCACAATCATGTTACGTAGTGTTCAGTGAAAATTAGCAACCAACCCTGAATGTTTTTAGGTCTTTGTTTGGTCCACTCGTGATTGTACTGCCTCATAGGTTGAAGGACCCATCTTCCATTCTCAGGCTGACCCTTTTCTGTATGAAATGTTCACTTTCTCCCTGTGTTCTCAGATATTTCTTTTAAGCACTCAGGTTTCCTACAAAAGCCCAGTTACATTAACTGCCAAGTGAATGTGTGATGGACTGACATTCTGCCCAAGGCTGTTCACTGCTTCGCCCCCATTACTTTTGAAAGCAGACATTAGTTCCTTGAAATCAGGTAACAGACAGAGGAATTCGGAAGATGATAAATATGACTATAAAATTTTGGTATATTTCCCAGACAACAGCGGCAGTGAATGAACATATACAGTAATCCCTCGCTATATCGCGCTTCGACTTTCGCAGCTTCACTCTATCGCGGATTTTATATGTAAGCATATCTAAATATATAACGCGGATTTCTCGCTGCTTCGCAATTTCTGCGGACAATGGGTCTTTTTACTTCCTGTACATGCTTCCTTAGTTGGTTTGCCCAGTTGATTTCATACGAAGGACGCTATTGGCGGATGGCTGAGAAGCTAACCAATCAGAGCACGCAGTTAAGTTCCTGTGTGCTGCATGGCTCAGCGACGGAGCGCTGAATTCGATTCTGCGGCGTTAACCAGAAAGTCTCGTCTTGCTCATTCAGCATCAACGTGTTTCGCTGTGTAAAGAGTTAACTTTGTGCTCTTTTGTGTTTATCTTTGTGTGTAGTCAAGCCCTTCATTATGGCTCCAAAACGATCTGCTCCTGCTGCTGCTTCAGGGGCCGTGTCCAAGCTGTAGGACGCCATTACGGCATCAATGAGGCTACGATTCTTTTTATTTAAAAATTAGGAAAGGAATATAAGATCTACGGCCACAGTGTCCTTTTAACCAGGGTCCAAAACGAGTTGTAAGTAGATGTAATAAGGCAGTAGTCTGGATGGAATCTGCTTTAGGGATTTGGATTGAAGAAGAACAACGGCGGTGCTACACAGTAACCTCAAGTGGCTCCTTTACAAGGGCTGTAACACTCTCCTTTGTTGTGCAGTAAAATTAAACTCATTGTTATCAGACAAGTTGTCGTGTCATTGTTGGTGAGTAACCATAATTAATTTTCTACTTACAGTACTTAGTACATGTATGTACATTTAGTGTCACTGTACACACATTTACTGTATACAATTTTTCTTGTATTGCACTTATTTATTGCTGGTGGCCTGTCTATGGTAATGGCTGTAACATATGTGATATCGGAGACACTCGATATCTTTAAAATAATATTTAGGTTTTTCTGTATATAAACAGTGTGTTTACATACATAATTTCAATGAATCTTACCTAATATCTAAGAGAATACAAAGGGATTATGCTGTATAACTGTGCGGGGAATATTTATAAACAGTGTGAGAGAGTTTATAAGGGCTTAAAATATATAAAAATAACTATACAAACATATGGTTTCTACTTCGCAGATTTTAACCTATCGCGGGGGGTTCTGGAACGCAACCCCCGCGATCGAGGAGGGATTACTGTACCTAAAAAAATTCTCACAATTCTCAACAAAACCAAAGAGCAATTCAAAGTGTAAAAGAAGCCAGCCAGAGATCAGACTTGACGCAAGGAGAGCTAAGTTTGGTGGATCACATCACCCAGATGGAGCAGTAGAGGGGATGACATACTGTAAACAGCGCAGTGGAACTCTCTGTCACTGTCTTTGGTTACACAGATCTGTAGGAGGGTCTCAGGTCCAGACAAAGATCCAGAACAACTTGATATTCTTGGGATGAGTTTTAGTCAGTTGTTCATCATTCACAGACTGTGTTTGCTGCTGATTTTTTGTCAGGTGGTGTGAGTGAGTTATTGACTTTACATATAAACATTGAGACTTTGAGCAGTTTAATATTAGTGTTACAATATTTGTTGCCTTTGTTTGAATCTGGCATTTCAAATGATCAAGCAACTCATATGAATTACATATCACCTTATGCTGTACTGATAAATATTTTCTTAACTTGTTCAGATTTTCAATAGCTGAAAACCTCTCAGTGTGATATGCAAGCTACAGTAAAATTGTTTGTTTTTCTAATGACTACAAGGAGGGTGGCACAGCACAGTGGATAGCATTACTGCCACACTGCTCCTGGGACCTGAGCTCATCTGTCACCTGTGTTGAGTTTGCATTTTGCAGGTCTGTTCATTGCCATACTTAAAATTTCCTTCCAAAACCTAAAGATGTTCAAGTGTGACTGCATTTAATTCAACTGGTGGAGTGTCCGTGAGTGCGTCCTTTGTCCCATTTAAGATACAATCAGATCTTGTTTCCAGTGCTGCTGGGACATTCCCTACCAGCCCTAACCTGTTAATCAATTAAGTCAGTTCAGACAAGAATGGATGAAAGAGAATTAGATTAATGACACACACAGTCATTTTAAACTAAGCACATGGTGTCCGATGGCTAAGACATAGTCCTGAATGACCTGGAAACCTCAATGAGAGATGTCTAATCTAAATAGGTGAACAGTTTAGTGAAACATTGGCAGATTTATTAAATGTTCATCTTTGTTTCTTCTCCAGAGGTTTTCATTTAAGGTCTTTGAAATGGGAGGCTTGCCTGTTTCAGTATCTGTGGAAGAATATTACATTGGGGTGTCAGTGGCCACCTTCTTTGGTAATGTAACACACATTTTGGAAACATTTTAAAATAGGATACACAAAAATCAAGCCAATAACAATGAAATCACAAATGAAACCATTCAAAGAAGTTGATGAGCCTATAACTGAACAAAGAAAAAATGACAGACATGATATGCTGTCTGTGATGGCATTGTGGTACCTCTGCTCTGACAACTCAGTGCTCTTCCACCCAACTTTCATTTCAACAATCTAAACAACTACTTTATTATTGCGATGGAAGACTATACTGACCTGAATGAAGTGCAAAATTCCCTGTCAGATACAGTATCTCCAAATCACCAAAGAATTCTTTGCAGACTCAAATGGATTACATAGGGTGCTCTTTATGGAGCATAGAGACAAACTGAATACCAGTATGCAATCTAATTTTACAGAACTATCAGAAGAAGTCTCCAGTATTGACTCAGATCAATCTCAAGTCAAAAAAGGAGCTACACTGTCTTCACTTCATCTTTTCCCATCATGCCAATGAAATCAGAGCATTGCACAACGCGATTGCTACAATGAAACTAAAGTTAAATGGCCAAGGACATTATGAGCACTACAAGGATTTATTTAGGCTTGCCAGAAAACTGAATATAATAATTATAATAATCATCCATCCATCCATTTTCCAAACCGCTGAATCCGAACACAGGGTCACGGGAGCCAATCCCAGCCAACACAGGGTACAAGGCAGGAACCAATCCTGGGCAGGGTGCCAACCCACCGCAGGACACAGACAAACACACCAAGCACACACTAGGGCCAATTTAGAATCGCCAATCCACCTAAACGGCATGCCTTTGGACTGTGGGAGGAAACCAGAGCGCCCAGAGGAAACCCACGCAAACACGGGGAGGACATGCAAACTCCACGCAGGGAAGACCCGGGAAGTGAACACAGGTCTCCTAACTGCGAGGCAGCAGCGCCACTATAATGATCATCCTTATATATAATATGCTACTGTGGCTTTTGGTTTGTCTGTCCAGGATTTTAAATCACCTGTAGCTCGCAAACTGTTTGAACTATTGACATGAAATTTGGTATACCTATACTATGTGGCGTCTGCTATCCTCTTCGGGGTAATGATTGACCTCCAAGGTTATTCTTCTTTTTATTTTTGTTTTATTTTATTGTAGAATCAACTCTTGGCAGCGGCCAGCAGGGCGGCTTTGTGGGATATGCGTATGGGCGCCATTCTCATCCCTAACACCTTCATCTACCTCTTCATAAGTTACATCATTCTTAAGGCAGATTGAAGACTTAAGTGCCAGCTTAAGTGAAAAATTAAAAAAATGTACTAAGTGATTGAAACACAAACACTGACTTAATCAGTTTTAACATGAAAAGATGCTGACGAAAGAAGAAAAGAAGAAGAGTGCTAGGGTGGAGAAAAGAAGAGCTAAACAGGAAGCAGCAAGCGCATCAACCTCTGAGCAAATGAATGCTAAATGTACAGAGAAAGAATTTGAAAACTATGAATGCTCAAGTCAAGTGTATTCACTGCACATTATCGGTCAGTGCATGGTTACTGGTTCAATATAATTACTGTTTGTTATCAATATCTTACCCGATGTGATCTTCAGCTTTAACTGACACTACTTTTGAAACTGAAAGAGCCCATATAATCTTCTCAGCACGTGTCATCCTGAATAATTTTTGCTTTTTCATCATCCAATTCCTTAAGATTTGAGGACAGACAGCACTTGTAGGCCGATGCCCATAAACATCCCAAGATATCCCATGAGGGACTCCATATGAAGTTTTTTCCAGATCACTTGATAGTAACACCTCAGAAAAGAAGAAAGCCGATGAATGCATTTATCACGAAGGTGAAAAAAGCTGTTTTTCAGCCATCTTTGCTCTTTCCTGCATCTATGAAGCTCAGCCTCGGTAACTCTCATCAGGTGTTCAACTCTCCAGAAGAAGAACTTCAGACATTCAAGACATTCTTCTTCACTGGCCTGCTCTAAGTCCTTCAGTTTGATAAAACATCACACAGAAAGTCTCCCCTTGAGAAACTTTCAGTCAGAATGGACATTCTATTTAGAGTGCACTTCTCTTTTCAGCATTAACCGTATTATGAATTTTTGGTAGAATATACAATGCTGATAATAATAATAATAATTCTTTACATTTATATATCGCTTTTCTCAATACTCAAAGCGCTTTTCATAGTGAATGGAGAGCCACTTCACCACCACCAAAGTGTGACATCCATCTGGATGATGCTACAGCAGCCATTTTTGCAAAAGTGTGCTTACCACACATGAGCTATTAGGTGGTGAGAGAGATTAAAGACAGGGGATGATTAGGGGGCCAGAATGACTATGCCATGCTGGGCAAATTTAGCCAGGGCATCGGGATACACCCTACTCTTTACGAAGGATACCCAGGGATCTTTAATAACCTCAGAGAGTCAGGACCTTGGTTTTATGTCTTATCTGAAGGACCACACCATTTTTACAGCTCAGTGTCCCCATCACTGCAGTGGGGCATTGGTATCCCAAGCCTTTCCTAGATGGTGTCAAATCAAAGTACTGGCTGGGCTTAAGCATGCTTAGCTTGAGGTGGATGATTTCTTCTTAAGTGCTCGTGGTATGGCTGCTGATCCACATTTAGACAGCACGGTAAGCACCACTTGTTTGACTTGTCAACACCTCTTCCAGCAGAAACCCAAGCTTTTCCTAGATGGTCTCCCATCCAAGTACTGACTGGGCCTAAGCATGCTTAGCTTCAGGTGGATGGCCTCTTCTGAAGTGGTTGTGGTATGGCGGCTGATCTTCTTGCTACAATTTTCTGCCATATTGTGTTACTTAGAGAGTGTTCTCTGAACACAAAATCTTTTTCAGCTCTAATTTTAAACTTGTTAAGTGGGTTGTTCAAAATATTTATTGTAATGGGGTTGATGGTGGGACTGGGATGGCCTCTTTTTGATTTTTTTCACTTCATTAATCCCTGAAGGGAAATTGACTTTTGTTATGAACTTTGAGGGGTCATAGTGGAGGGTCACCCCCAGTGCAATGCTGAAGTGATATGCCTGCATTTACAGTGATAACTATGGATTTCATATTATTTCACACTTTAATAATTTGACTTATTTACTGGTTTCTTTGTATTTTTTGAGTGTCTATGCTTGTTGATGGAGGAAGATGAGGCCATATCAAGTTTCTTTTTTTAATTCCTGTTGTCATATCAAGATCAGCAGGAAAAACATAGTACTGTGTGAGGTGTGCCATTCAACTCCTTACCAATCTAGCACAGTATGAGACAGTTATTAAAACTAAATGATTAGGAAATCATTTTGGGCATGGAAGTAAATGGCTTTTATGGACCCGTTGCTTGATAAACACTCGCCCCCTGCTTGTCACTGCATTCCTTATTTGATATTCTTGATATTTGAAAATTTAGATTGATTTGAGTTTAGTTGATTCCTTTCATTTGCTTAACCCTTCTACTTTTTCTCCTCCTCACTGAACTTGTTCTAGGTGTGACCTGTAGGGGGTCCCACTGAGTTCCCAAGCCCCAACCACACCAAAACCAACACAAATCCCAAGTTCAAGCAAGTGAAATTTTATTTTCACAATACTTTTACAAGACTTCTTATATCCATCATGTACTCACCCAAGAACAATTTTTATTTCTATCCACTTCCTCTTTGAACTTTTACTTTCAACTTAGACCTGTTCTTAAGGTGAGCGGTTCTGCTATCTTCTTCATTTTTGTCTCATCCTCTCCATAAATCGTGTTGTTGTCTTTCCTCTTCCTTGAAGCTGGAGGCAGTATGCCTATGCGTCTCTGTGTAAGGCATCCTACCAATTTTGTCAATCTGTCAGGGAGGTCTTTCTGTAATGGTTTGGAGGACACACTGTGCAGGGTCAACCAATGGAAAGCTGTAAGTCCTGACAACATACCAGAGTGTATATTCAGGGAATGTGATGACCATCTTTTTAACCATGTGACACTGGACAAAACATAACTTGCCTTCTCCCAGTATGTGGATTGTAACACCTAGGGGAAATAGGACTATTGACCTACTGTATACAAACGTTAAAGACACATACAGCGCCACCCCGCTACCTGCACTTGAAAAAGCAGATCATAACCTGGTTCTACTTCAGCCTCACTACAAACCAAGAGTGAGGGAGCTACCTACAACCACACGCTTATTCAGGAAGTGGTCCCCTGAGGCAGAGCAGGGTCTGAGAGACTACTTTGGAACTACGGACTGGGATATCCTGCAGGGGTCACATAGTGAGAACATTGAGGAGGCTGTTGACTGCACTACTGATTACATCAACATCTGTATGGACATTGTAGTTCCAGTAAGAACAGTACGCTGCTATGCTAACAACAAGCCACGGATTACAAGTGACATCAAGGACCTTTTGAACCAGAAGGAAAGGGCTTTTAAAGGCAGTGATCAGCATGAGCTCAAGCGCGTGCAGAAGGAACTCCGAGTCCAGCTCAGGGCGGAGAAGGAGCAGTACAGGAGAAAGCTGGAGCAGAAGTTGCAGAATAACAGCATGAAGGAAGTGTGGGATGGGATGAAGATCATCACTGGCTGCAGCTCGAAGCAGGGTGCCACCATCGAGAGAGACGTGAAGAGAGCAAAACCTGATGAACAACTTATTTAACAGGTTTGACCACCCTAACCCACTCTCACTTCAGAGTACTGCATCCTCCACCCATCCTTCTGCTGATACCAGCATAGGGGAGAGTTTTCCCCACCCACAATTACAGCAGCCCAGGTAAGCAGAGAGCTGAGGAGACTTCGTGCCAGCAAAGTAGTGGGTCCAGATGGAGTATCGCAACGACTGTTGAAGGCCTGTGTGCTGGAGCTGGGGAGTCCTCTACAGCGCATCCTCAACCTGAGCCTGGAACAGGGGAGAGTTATGAGGCTTTGGAATATATCTTGCATCACCCCAGTCTCAAAGGTATCATGTCCTGGTGAGCTGAATGACTTCTGGCCTGTTGTTCTGAAATCACATGTGATGAAGACCATGGAGTGGCTGCTGCTTCACCACCTGAGACCACAGGTCCGCCATGCCCTTGACCCTCTGCAGTTCGCCTACCAGGAGAAGGTGGGAGAGGAGGATGCCATCATCTATATATTACACCGATCCCTCTCCCACTTGGACAGAGGCAGTGGTGCTGTAAGAATTATGTTTCTAGACATCTCTAGTGTCTTCAACACCATCCAGCCTCTGCTCCTTAGGGACAAGCTGACAGAGACAGGAGTAGATTCATACCAGGTGGCATGGATCGTGGACTATCTTACAGACAGATCTCAGTATGGGCGTCTCGGGAACTGCAGGTCTGACATTGTGGTCAGCAGCACAGGAGTGCCGCAGGGGACTGTACTTTGTCCAGTCCTGTTCAGCCTATATACATCGGACTTCCAATACAACTCGGAGTTCTGCCACATGCAAATGTTTGCTGACGACACAGCTATCATGCATGGGCTGCATCAGTAGTGGGTAGGAGGAGGAGTATAGGAACCTAATCAAGGACTTTGTTAAATAGTGCGACTCAAACCACCTGCACCTGAACACCAGCAAAACTAAGTTGCTGGTGGTGGATTTTAGGAGGACCAGGCCCCTCCTGGACCCCGTGATTATCAGAGGCGACTCTGTGCAGAGGGTGCAGACCTATAAATACCTGGGAGTGCAGCTGGATGATAAATTGGATTGGACTGCCAATACTGATGCTCTGTGCAAGAGAGGACAGAGCCGACTATACTTCCTTAGAAGGCTGGCGTCCTTCAAAATCTGCAATAAGATGCTGCAGATGTTCTATCAGACGGTTGTGGTGAGCGCCCTCTTCTACGCGGTGGTGTGCTGGGAAGGCAGCATAAAGAAGAAGGGCGCCTCATGCCTGGACAAACTGGTGAGGAAGGCAGGCTCTATTGTAGGCACGGAGCTGGACAGTTTGACATCTGTGGCAGAGTGATAGGCGCTGAGCAGGCTCCTGTCAATCATGGAGAATCCACTGCATCCACTGAACAAGATCATTTCCAGAGAGAGGAGTATGAGGGACCAAACAGGCCATAAATCACATATTTCTGTATGTAATCTATTGGTTTACGTGTGAACACTATTGGTTTATGAATATTTACTATCGGTTTGCGTGCATACTTAATTGGTTTGCCTGCGTACAATACTGGTTTCATTCATATGAACTATATTGGTTCGTGTCCATATATTATCGGTTTGTGTGTGAACTATATCCCTTTGTACGTGCATACTACTGGTTTGCACATGAACTATATTGATTTGCGTGTGTATATCACTAGTTCAAGTACGTTTGTAATTGGTTTGTAAGTGAACTGCATTGATTTCCGCTTGGATGTTATCGGTTTGCGTATGAACTATATTGGCTTGCGTTCTGTGTTGGTCTAACAATGGATTTGCGTATGCACTATATTGGTTTCATACACGTCTTATACTGGTTTCATGTGGGTAACCTGTCAATTTTGCGCTTGAACTCTGTTGGTTGTATGTGTGACAGTTTCGCGTATGAAACATATTGGTTATGCGTGTGCACCCTATTGCAACTCTGTGTATGAACTTTGTCGGTTCTGCGTGTGAACTATATTGGTTGTTCACGTGATCTTCAGTGGAAATGAGCAGGGCAAGAAACAGGAACTCAAGGGCCAGTAGAGTCATGGAGTGTAAAGAGATGTGTCTAGGAGACACATCGTTTAAACGGCACTATCGTTTCATGGAAATCCATGTGAAATTATCTGCTAGTTGAGTCATGGCAACTGGACGTCTTTATTGTTAGATTCTTAGGTATTAGGTAGATTCTTTCTACCTAACAAGAAAAAAAGTCCAGTTGCCATGACTCAACTACCAGATATTCATAAAGAAGCTTACTCATGTGGTAAGATCTTGGGAGACCTCATCTATATTACAGAGGGTCTTGGACAGCATACAGGTTTGTGAAGATTCATGGTAACTGAAATTTAATGTCAGTAAAGTATTACACCTAGGGAGTAAAAACATTAGATTTGTAAACACAATGAGAGGACTGAAAATCGAGAGTACACCTTATGAGAAGGATTTAGGAGTCATAGTGGACTCTAAGCTATCGACTTCCATACAGTGTTTAGAAGTCATTAAGAAGGCTAACAGAATGTCAGGTTATCGTATAGTGCCTTGATGTGTGGAGTAGAAGTCACA
Organism: Polypterus bichir lapradei; assembly: GCA_026402145.1. Taxonomy (NCBI): domain Eukaryota; kingdom Metazoa; phylum Chordata; class Cladistia; order Polypteriformes; family Polypteridae; genus Polypterus; species Polypterus bichir. The sequence goes on from JANRMT010062807.1 coordinate 37,937,729, forward strand.
GAAGGTTCTGCTCAAGCTTTATAACACACTGTTGAGGCCTCATCTGGCGTACTGTGTGCAGTTTTGGTCTCCAGGCTAT
>JANRMT010062807.1:37947581-37982944 GCA_026402145.1 Polypterus bichir lapradei
ATCTATCTATCTATCTATCTATCTATCTATCTATCTATCTATCTATCTATCTAGAGTATGAGTGCTGCACTTTCTCCTAGAGCTGCTCCAGGCACATCTCTCTGGGCAGAGACCCTAGGGCAGACCCTGGAAATGCTGGAAAAATTTTAACTTACATTTCATCACTTTAAATTAATCCATTTAGGGCCTTTTCATGTTAAATGGTAATTAATTGTGCCATAAAACTCTAATGTAGTTAGCTGTAGGACTGTATGGTGGCATAGTGGTTAACACACCAGCCTTACTGCTCCAAATTATTGGGTTTAATCTTATCATCTGTGCATTCTTCCTATGTAAGCACTGGTCCTCTCTGGCACTCTGGTCTTCCCCCCTCATTTCTAATACATGAATATGAGATCAACTTGTAATTTTAAGTTGTCTTGATATGTGGGTGTGTGGCCAGCAGGCCATTCAGGACTGGTTCAGGATTGGTGCTCAGTATTTCTGAAATTGGTCATTTAATTCAATCTGCACTTATAGAAACAGGTGAAATAATAGATAAATGAAAGCCGGGCAGGTTAAGTGACCCACCAAGATTATTGGTAATAACTGGAACATGTGACCATGGATTAGCCAATCGGGGACTCCACTGCCTAAGAGATACTTTAATAAACAACAGTTTTTTACAATTGCTTTTAGACTTGTCTCAATACCATATCCCCCTTTTTCAAGACCCTCACCACATGCACTATATCAGTAGACTAAGTGAAGTAAACTGTGTATACTATTGCAATGCTTTGATACAAAATGCATTCAATCACCACTTCTTCCAAAATTAATGAATAATGCTCTCAGTTAATGTTCAAACCAGCAACATTCTGTACAACTACAGCAAATTTTTCAGGCATTTTGATACTCTGTTCAGTTAATTTAGATTGCTGGAGGTGGAAATATGTCACATTATGAAGTAAATGAACTCTACACATTCTTGAAATTGATAGATAGCTCATTCTAATCTTAGCAGTTTTCTAGTTATCAACTGTGTACCATCTATACAAAATATTTGCATCATATTTGCATTGAAATGTGCATATATAGGCCTATAGGTAAAATGTTGAAACCTGAAGAGATTCTTCCACTATTACTGCTGCATATGTGGGTCATGGGCTTTTTCACTTCATTCACTGTAGTTGTATCACATACTGAAACATCCGGTTGTCGTTTAAGTTGAAGATCTACCCTGTTTTTTCTTTTTTGTTTGTTTGTTACTCATCTCTACATATACAAAAAAGATGATGTCTGGATTCCCATTTGTTTCCTTTACCCAATGTGAGAAAAATTAATGCAGCCAGAGGCAGTGGAAGAAGAAGATGTCACGGACATCCAAGAACAGTTGTACTTGATGAAATCAGAGCTACAGTGATCAATCGTGTAGTAAATGATGGTCTGTCCCTGTTTCAAGTAGGTCTGAGAGTTCAACCAAAGTTGCCTTGATCCACAGCAGCATCGATTGTGGAGATTTTTCAGGAAAACTAACAAGGACTGTGAAATATTTATGGCATTCTAACTGAAGGCATCTGATTGATGTGGATATTACAGCCGTACTGTGAGTTGAAAAAATCTTTATAAAAATTGACATATTAGTTCTCATTTGTCTTTGTCTCACTACTCCAGGACCCATCGGTTACCTCCAATAGGGGGATGGGGAAGAATATTTACACCTCAACTGGAGGATGCAATGGTTGAGATGATCTTTTCCAACAACAGCATCATGCTAAGAGAAATACGCAAAAACGTAATCGCAGACAACAACATGTTTTCAGACATTCACAATGTTTGCACTACAGCCATTTCAAGAGTGCTACAGAAATATCAGATCAGGATGAAACAGTTGTATGGGACAACATGGCCTTTCATCATTCCTGCTGGGTCACAATGTGGCTTAAAGCCCATCCCAGGATATGATCTTGTTTTATTTGCCGTCATACTTTCCTTTCCTCAATCCCAGTGAAGATTTTTTTTCTGTGTGGAGATGGAATAAGACCTGATGTCACTCCTAGATGCAATGGCTTCTGGGTGTATGGACATAACAGTGGAAAACATTGAGGGGTGGACGAGGCACTCTAAGAGATTTTGGTGTAAGGCTGGAGATAAGATTTGGTGTGATGGTGATGAAAATCTATAGCCAAATGCAGAGGACAGGATGAGTTATCAGGGCTACAGAAAACTACTACTAGTATTTTCACATGTTGTGTTGTCACTTGATGCACTGGAATTGAGTAAATGTATACATGATGTGACCTTCTGTAAGAGGTGTCATACTTTTGTCTTCTATTTTGCAATGCAACACTAAACTATGGAAAAACAGAGGACACGGAAACACATAATACAGTATGCGTATTTTGGGATTTGTATTTTGTACTTGATTGTACAATGCGTGACAGCAGTGGCCTCATATAAAGGGGACTATGCTATAGTTATGTCAAGGTGAATCACTTTTAGGTGAAGTATGAAGTGTTTTGGTAGTTGAAGTGCATTTTGCACCAACTCATATGCTCAGGTGTGTTTTGTAAAGTATGCTGTGTGAAGACTATTATACATTTTAGAAAACTGTAAAACCCACAAAAAAACTGGGGTATCATTAAAGGATTTTACACAGAACTGTGTACTGCAAAAAGAACTAAATTGCATGTCACAGACACCTGCTGCTTATTTCTTTTATTCGTTCTCTTTCTAGTCAGATGTGTGTTGGTTGAAGAGATTGGTGACAGTGTAACCTCCCAGTGTCAGCTGTCCAGCAGGCAAGATCTCCACTCTACTACTGTATGTACCCTACGTAAAGCAAAGCATTAAAGAATATAAGAATATTGTATTGTGAACTATACTGACATGAAAAAGGGGCATAACATTCAGGTATACTGGTGACTAAGTTAACTGATATGAAAAGTTAGAGCCATGCACATTTTTATTTACTGTACTTTATCCAAGAGTCAATTATTACAGTCTTTTATATACAGAATATTTTTGTAACAATGAGTCATATTCAAAAATGATAGCGATAATAGAATGCAGTTACATGTGTTAGTAGACTACTTTAAATACATTCTTTTTAACAGCACTTTACAAACAGAGCACAAGTAAGATTGTGGTACCTCAATGGCTTTCATGCACAGCAGAGTCCAATTCAAGTGATGTGAAAATGACAATGCTAGCAAAAAATCAGGGTCAGTATTACCATTTGAAAGGAGAAAAGCTGAAATAAGTTACCCATCTGCCTATTAATATTAGTTAAAACACCGCCACAGTGGATCATCTTCTTCCATATCTTCCTGTCCTCTGCATCTTGTTCTGTTACACCCATCACCTGCATGTCCTCTCGCACCACATCCATAACCTACTCGTAGGCCTTCCTCTTTTCCTCTTGCCTGGCAGCTCCATCTCTTGTATAAAAAACAATTTGTTTGCTTATTTCATTAGAAAAATCACCATTTTCTTTGAAACCAGCCCAGAACTGCTTTTTCCTGCTAAACATGTGACAATTATTATTAGGTATTATTAGATAAATCCATGCATTTATTGCTTTGCGCCCCTCCCCCACCACAACCTATTGTCTGTGGGGAAGGAGCGAAAGCTTTAGATTTGTCAAAAAATTTGATCTCCGGTTTTCTGCGGATCTCAACATTCTAGGGTCTCCTAATACCGAAAACATCAATATCTCGATAATGGGTTTGTGTTTGTCTGTGTGTGTGTGTGTGTGTGACAGTTTCCTGAAGACTAGAGCTAAAACAGTTGGACGGAAAAATACCAAACTTGAAACTTAAGCCTGTTATGAGATGACGATGTGCTGATTTGATTTTTGAGCCAAATTGTGCAAATGAAAGAGACACTCTAGAGCAGGGGTGTCAAACTCCAGGCCTGGATGGCCGTAGTGGCTGCATGTTTTCATTCTAACCCTTTTCCTTATCAACGAGCAGTTTTCACTGCTAATTAACTTCTTTTCCCTTCATTTTAATAGCCCTGTTTTTAAGGATTCAGTGTTCTGAATTTATTTGTTTCTTCATTAATTGGCAGCCAAAGAGAACTGAGATGTGAAATGAGCCAACCGATGACCAGCTAAATTGGAATGTCAAACTCCAGCCAATTTCACTCCAACCAGTTTCTTAATGAGAAGCCAATTCTTGCTGTTAATTAAACTCATTATTTAATTCCATGGCTCATATCTGCTCTCATTCTCCCACAGCAGACATTTCTAAAACATTTGATTTTCTGTTTTTCCTAAGAACACCATCAATATGTTTTGGTAACCTGAGAGATCAACCTTACTGAAAACTTCATCTTTCTTTATTTTCAGATATTGTGTGATGGGCACCGGTGAGCTGGTCATGTGGCAGCTTATTTTGTGTCTCATTATTGTTTGGCTGCTCTTTAAGGAAAAAGAAATGACTAAGGGGCCTGAGTCAAGTTAATTAAAATTAAGGTAAAATAAGTTAATTAGCAGGAAAAATCGGTCATTAATTAAGAAGGTGGTCAGAATGAAAACCTGTAGCCACTGCGGCCCTCCAGGACTGGAGTTTGACACCTGTGCTCTAGAGGAACCCTCAAATATCATAATTCTTCTTGTCAATTGCTATCACAATTACCTATTTTATGATCAGAAAGATCAACATCAGAACAGTAAATAATTATTTAAATGTTATAGAATATGGGGAACTTGGTTCATAAGGCACAAAGTCTCTTGACACTCACGTACAAATTTTTTTTATACAGATTGACCACATCAATTTGTTATTCAAAAGACTCCTAAGTTGCTCTTTGGTGGTTTTCAGGTAATGCACAAGGAGCAGTGGGTGTACTGATAAACGGAATGAGACAGAGAAGAGGAGTCAAGTGGAAAGGTTTGTTTCTTGTTGAGAACTGCCTGCATCTTAACGTCAGTAAATCAAGGAACTGGTTATTGACTTTTGCTGCAGTGAAGGGTCTCTATGTCCAGTCACTTATCAAAGAGTGGATGCATTAGTGGTCCACTCCTACAAGTACTTGGAGGTCCGCATTAATAATAAGTTGGACTGGTTTCAGAACACAGAGGGGCAATATAAGAAAGGGTAGAGCAGGCTCTTTTTTCTTAGGAGACTGTATTGCTTTAACGTGGGAAGCGACATCCTTCACATTTTGTACAACTCCGTGATGACCACTGTGATTTTCTATGCTGTGGTTCACTGGGCTGGTAACATCACTTCAAGAGAAGCCCACCAAATCAACAGGCTAATTAAAATGGCAGGCTCAGTTACAGGTTGCACTGTGGATACCCTGGAGGTTGTAGCAAAGGAGAGAATGAAAATAAAACTGAGTGCCATTATGAACAATGCTGCACAACCTCTCTGTAACACCCTAACCAATGAATTATTCAGCAGATGTGAGTCGAGAAATGCTTTGGGGGCTCCTTTATACCAACAGTAATATGCCTGCAAAGGCCTCGCTGTGACCATGAAAAAATACTTTTCTTTCTATTGAATTTTCTTTGCTTTATAGTAATTCCAGTGTGTGTTAAAACCAAAATGTGTGTGTGTATATTGATTTATTTACTTACTGATCAGCCTATTTATGTATTTATTTATTTAAAGAGATTATATAAAGAGCCATATTTCCCCCTGGGGACAAATAAAGGTGAACATCACCTCAAGGCATCAGTCTCTTGACAGTGTAGTCAGATTTTCATCTGACGTCTCCATATTCGGTCCCATAGCTTCTTTGTATGCAGTACTTTATCTGCTGGGTGGTCTGGGCCCACACCAACTTATACAGAGTCTTCCTGTGATCTAAAAGTATAATTTGTCCTTCACTTTCTTAGTGTTATACCTTGACATGTTGTGTACCAGTTGTGTATATTAAAATTTGAAACCTCCGATTTGTGTCTTGAGAGCTAACTGATATATAGTCAATAAAATGTGATTTGAGTTGATACTTGAAGCTGCTTACTTGAGAATGATTCACATCTTAGTATGATAAATAAAAATGGACACAAATATCTGAGCTGCTAGATTTCAAACCAACTGGAGAAATGTCTGATATAAAACATTTGCTATTTATATTATTTATAGCCCATTTTGTAATGAATACCATCACATGGTGTAATTCTGTACAGTGGTTCCAGCATAGAGTCATATTCTTATACTAGAAGTGCAAGGCCAATCTAAGACCAGTGAGTCAGTAGGTTCCTACACAATTCAAGTTCAAAGTTCAAAGTGTATTGTTACATGCTCAGTAAGGAAACACGTTTCCCTGCACAATGAAATTCTTTCTTTGCTGTCCACAGCAAATGACAAAACCAACGTATAAAGATAAACATAAATAATATGTAGCAAATAGATAATAAGTAACAGAGCAGCATAAAGTATAAAAACAGAATAGAAGTATAAAGTGTAATGTGCAGGTAGGTGTGTGATGGACAAATCAAATAGTTGTGTGAGGTAGATAGAACAAGGCGGACCATGGTTATGAACTCCAGTCAGTTAGTTAGGAGTCTAATGGCCTTGGGAAATGAAGAGTTCTTTAGCCTGGATGTCCTGCATTTCATACTTCTATCCCTCCTGCCTGAGGGTAGAAGTGTGAACAGTTCGTGTTGGGGGTGGATGGGGTCAACAATGCAGCTGTAAAAGTTGCCGAGGATCTTAGTCGACACACCAAACTTCCTCAGCCTCCTCAGAAACTACAGCCGCTGTTGAGATCTCTTCACCAGCTGTGTGGTGTTAAGTGTCCAAGTGAGGTCCTCACTGATGTAGACACCCAGCAGTAAAATCATTCACTCTAAATGCAGCCTCGTGTTTCTTTAAGGTAGATTTGTTCAGCATTTCTTGTTTTTAAATTGATTTTTTTTGTTTTGTTTAGATGGTTCCTCTTTTCTCGCTCCATCAGATTTCATCTCAGCATTCCTTTTTCACATCTACAGACATGACAGCAGCTCAGTGAGGTTTTTGTACGAGTCTCTGTCACTGTGTGGTGTGTAGTAATAATGCTGACAGTAGTAGTAACCAGCATCTTCAGGCTGAACACCATTGATGGTCAAGCTAAACGAAGTTCCTGACCCACTGCCACTAAAGCGACTTGGGGTATCAGAGTAGCGGGTGCTTGCATCATATATCAGGAGTTTAGGACTTGCTTCCTGTCTCTGCTGGTGCCAGGCCATGTAGTTACCCACGTCACTCCCAGTGGTACAAGTGAAGGTGACGCTCCCTCCAGGGAGAACTGACTTTGGTGCTGATGGTTGATTTATAGAAATCTGACATCTGGACTCTGAAAAAGAAAAAAATCAGACATAGTCAGGCAGTCAGAGTAAGCAAACTGTCAATAATATGCATAGAAGGTTAGATTATGAATATCTTTTTCCATCTTTTTGTGTCTTAAATTACTTAAGGTAGAAAGTCTCTCACCCGTAGTGAATAATGCAAGGACACACAGGAGGAGCAGTGGATTCATCGTAGCGGTAGATTCTGCCACCAAGCCTCACTCAGGAAATTATAAAGTCTGTCAGATTGCTGAACCAAGGTAGACATCAAAGTGGGGCGTTTCTATGCAAAACATCCATCTCTCTGCAGCTGTAGACACATTAAAACAACAATAACTTTTATAATAATACTGAAATGTTATCTTAAAAATGATGAAGGAGCTCACTTTGGATTTTGCTGTCAAACATTTTCACAGCTGTCCTTTGATGCTCATGATCAGTTTGAGAAAGCAGCACAATATTATGAAAACTAAAAACAACGACATACTATTAGGTGATAATGTGGCACAATACTTTGTGAAGGTACCCCACATCCACTAGGGCATAAGTTCAGTTCTTGACCAGTCCTCTCTGTGTGGAGTTGCCCTTTGCTCTTCTAGAAACCTCATAAGGTTTCTAGAAGTGCAAAAAAACTGGTTTAAAAATAAATAGATGGATAAAGTGGTGTTTAAATTTAGAGGGGAAAGGCAATGCCAGGAGAAAAAAGATTGAATTTGTCAAAATATTGGTGGTATAAATCAAAATGAGAAAAAAATTTCAAACAAGGCCTCACTCATATGTGTGGAGTAATATTCAGTTCTGTACAGGTAATTAGTTAACTGATATAAAAGTTGGAACATTTTACATTTTTAGTTAACATTATCAAAGAGTCCATTGGCACATTTTTTATAAAGTATTAAAATATATATTATTAAAAATATATTAAGTATTTTTGTAACAATGAATTAAATTAAAAGATAACAGTGATAATAAAATGTAACTACATATGTCGGAAGACTACATTAAATGCTTGCTTTTTAACAACATATTACACCGTCATATTGTTAAAAATGAAGCCCCAATTTACTTGTGGTGGCTCAAAATCTTCCATACACAGAAGTTTCTTATTCAAATGATGTGAAAACAGTATCAATTGATGTGCTGTTAATAGTTATGGAAGGTCCCTGAAGAATTGTAGTTTTTCTTTTCTTTTTTAAATAACAAAAGGGGTCCCAAACAGATAACAACCCTGATGACCAATGTAATGCATGGCCTCCCGTCCTTTACCTGGCCAGAAGGCCCAGATGGCAAATGGGCAAAAAGAGTGGCAGGAAGTTCCCTGCCAAAGCCAGGAGGGTGGAAAAAGATATCAAAACAGAAATGGGCATGCTGGCGTCCCAGCAGGGTTGGACCAAAGAACAATACCCAGCCAGGAGGCTAGTGTCACAGAAGGACAAGGGGAGATGCTCCGTAGACCCTGACAGGGTTACCCAACATTGTAGTTAACAGCATACCTGGGTCAGGAATCCCAGTCAGACACCTGCAGGGCATGCTGGGACCTGTAGTCTCATAGGACAAAGTTGTTGGGCTCCATAGAGGTCAGCCAGGGAAAGCTGTTGGGATTAATGATCCTTACTTTATGGAACCTCCGATTGACCTGGAAATGCTTCCATTGGACTGTGCCCTAGCTCCAGGAGTACTCTGAGATCCAAGATAAAAGAAGCCACTCGACCTCATACAGATGAGTTGGATGGAAGAGGGCAAAGCACACCTTTAAGGTATGGAGGTGAAGAAAGAGGGAGAGAAATTCACCAGGACTTGTGTGTGTGCAGTTGTTTCTGGGTTGGGGTGCTGCAGCCCACTAAAAGCAAACTCCTACTCTGTCAACAATGAAGTGAAAAAGAAATTTAAGTATAAAATGAAAATGAACAAAATTTTCAGAAAATCACAAACAATAATGCTCCATGAAAGAAGAAAAGCACCTGAAATAAGTTCCTCATAGTTGGCCTGTATGTAAACTGCTGTTCCCTTGTGCTCTCAGCTCTTATAAATTTTTAAATTTTCCTCACTTTAAGTTCCCAATAAAAGAAGACGTATTATGTCCAAATGTTATTGAAGAATTTTATCCCGAAGGGTTATCAACAGAAGAAATGAGTACACGGGCAGTCCTAGCACCGAGCAACAATGAAGTCAAATGAATTAATGCGAAAATTGTCGATTGATTACATGGCAAATTGGTTAAATGAGTATCAATAGACTATGCTGAAACAGTTGGTGGTGATGGTGCAGAAGATGAAAACATCAACTTACAATATCCCGAAGAATATCTACAACCATTAACACTGTCCTGTCCTCCACTGGCCGAATTACTGCTGAAAAAAGGATGTATCGTAATGTTATTGCGTAATTTATATATGAGTGATGGGCTATAAAATAAGACAAGATTATTGTATTAAAAACTAGCTGATTACCCAGTGGCTTCGCTCACTGAATGCAGTAAAACATTAACATGTAAGAAGTAAAGATACATTGAGCAGTACTGGAGTGCTTATGGGTAAACTACATTTTAAAAACGCTATAACACAACAGGTAAGTAGTACTAACAGCAGCTTAAATGTATTTGGATCATCTCTCGGTAGCAGATCCGTTGTGAAAGGCGCTACACGACCGCTGTGGTATAGAAATTACATTTTCTATGCGATCCTGCAAATTTCTGCCTGACAGCCTTGCACTACGTGCCTGTGATTTAAGAGAAAAATTATTCTGAGAAATGTGGATGCTGCCATTCCGTGCTTAACGGGCATAAGGTCCATACAATTCCCAAGTCCAAAACTTAACATGAAGAGGTCGGTACATCTTCTTAGATGTAAACCCTCCATCATCTTAAAAGAATTAGTCACAAAAGCAACCTTGAATGTTGCAGGATTTTTAGTGACCTGAACTCACCTTAAGGAGTTTTGCTTTGATGGTGCCAATCACACTTATTCACAAAGATTTTCACTCTCCCAGGAGCCGAGTCGGACTTGAAGTGTCACAAACAGTGCGAGAAGAGAGGACGCCGCCCGAAGCTGTGAAGCCCTGGACCCAGCGGAGCAGCCCGACATTCCGCGCCTCCCACCGTCCACTTTGTTGTCACGACCCCTCGCCGCTGAAGGCAATGTCGTCTTCACATTATTTACAACTCGGCACAGTTAAAAAGTAGAAAGACGCAAAGCTGTTTTTCTCATCTCTTCTGCTATCAAGTACTGCCAATTAAAAAAAAAGTTATAATGTGACAGTTTCCGCAAAGTCACGTGGATGAATAAATAAAACATCTCTGCCAGAATACAGTGGACGGCTCAGCGCTGGAGTCCAAAGAGGAGGGCTGGGAGAGGGCGACGCGAGGCGCACTTCTATGGGATAGATCGCCATGTTCGTGTTTACTTCTTTTCAATATTAGTAAAATAACTCTCACATAAATAATTCATAAAGACGATATAAAAATGGCGTCCACAAACGATGTGATTAGTTCCTTATTATAATATGTTCTGTGGTCATACGTAATTTCTGTTTCAAACACAAAAAGAATTTTATATATATAGATTGGTCAAACAATTCTGACATGTAAAATTTTAACAGGCAATAAGAAAGGTAATGTAGCACATATTCTGCGGATAACTTCAGACACCAAAGGAGATCTTGACATGCCATTCATATTAAAACATTTACAGTTTCCCATTAAAATAGCTTTTGCTATGACAATTAACAAATCACAGAGACAAACATTCGAAAGAGTCAGTTTATTTATTAGATAGAAACAAATGATATTCACTCACGGGCAGTTATACGCTGTGTTGTTACGATGTAAATTCAAACACGAAATCAAAATTCAATGTGATATTAAACAAAAATTCATTCCAAATATTGCTTTTACTGAAGTTTAAATCTAAAAGTGTAAGTTAAAAAGTATTGGTGTGTTAATTTCAAAGCCAAACAGAGCGAAAACGTATAACGCAACTAATACCTCTAACGCACCATGAAACATAATTTTCTTTCATCCATCCATCCATCCATCCATTATCCAACCTATTATATCCTAACTACAGGGTCACGGGGGTCTGCTGGAGCCAATCCCAGCCAACACAGGGCACAAGGCAGGAAACAAACCCCGGGCAGGGCGCCAGCCCACCGCAATAATTTTCTTTCAATTTATTACTTTTTACTATTTTTTACTATAGTTAATTACTCACTGTAATGTAAATAGATAGTTATATTATGCATATATAACAATTCCCATTAAAATAACAATCTGTTTAACTTGTACATCTCCTTCCCAATACGTGAGCGGCAGAGCAGCGAAGTGGCTAACGTATAACACTAGCAATTCACTTGTGGTGGCTCAAAATCTTCCACACACAGCAGAGGTTTCTTAATCAAGTAATGTGAAAACAGTATCAATTGATGTGCTGTTAATAGCTATGGAAGGTCTCTGACTAATTGTAGTTTTTCTTTTCTTTTTCAAATAACAAAAGGGATCCTGAACAAATAACAACCCCTTGTCATTCACCCCTTCCCTTACTTGGCCAGAAAGCTTAGGTGGCAAATGGGCAAAAAGAGTGACAGGGCGTACCCTACCAAAGCCAGGAGGGTGGCAGAAGATATCAATACAGAAGTGGACAGTTAATTCCATGATATCTTTATAAAACTTTGGGGAGATGCGTCTATAGTACATGTGTGTTTCATTAGATCATACTCCTGCTGACAAAAACTTAACACCTTTTTTCTTGAGTCAATGGCAAGATTCAAGCAAAATGCCATTTTTTGCCAAGTGAAGCACAAAGTTTCATGAAATGTTTCACTGCCTACTAGTCTTGGCTATAGGCCATTCATGTTTGCTTAGCCAAAGATGCTTGTGAGTTATAAAGTCACTGTTGTGAAAGTAAATGTTATATAGCAACTTCCATAACCAAGAAAATCACCTTTAAAGTTTTCTGACATTTAAAAATTAGATAACATCATGTTCACATGACATTTTGATAATAATTTTGTTTTTCTAAACTTATTGAAATATTTTTCCTTAGATAATTCTAATTTAATGATTGTCAGAGGATTTTGCCATAGCCACTACAGCTTTCCCTCCTTGAAGATACACACCAGTTAAACTGGAGTTCCAAAGACCTTGTGACAGAAAAGTACATGAAAATTCAGTCTGGACCTTCATTTGTGGTGGACAGAAGCATCTGAAAATATCAACGACTCAGAAAAAAAAAATCAAAAAACATTATACTTACAATGCTGACATCTAGTGGAGTTTTCTGTAACTTACTAATGTGATTCTATACCCTTTATTTTGCAGAACACACACACATTCGTGTATATACCTATATACATTGGCAGATAAGTTAAAAAAATATCTCTGTCATAACTGACTACCTACCAATAGATAAGGTAAGATAGATGTGTTTATCTATCTATCTATCTAAAAACATTATTGCCTCTCAGAATATAAAAGGCACAAGTAATCACTTTAATTCTTTTTCCTGACACTGGTGATGGCCACAGGTGACATGTTGGTTGGACAAAGCTTCATATCAAATTTCATAACTGAACTTTATTGACTTGACATGTCATATAGAGCCTTTTCATGGAACATTACCTTATAATGTCATGGCAGCTGTTTACAGATTGTACAGGGTGGAGTAGTGGTTAACACAGTAGCCGCAGTGCTGCACAGATCGAGGATTAACTTTCAGCTGCACTGAGTTTACATTGCTCGCCTTGTATTCTTGTGGATTCTCTCCCTACATCTTCATCATTTGTATACTGGTGTTTCTGTTTTCACATCAAACATTTTTTTTAGAATTGAATTTTTGGTTCTTTAACTTATTTCAGAGATAATGGTGAGTTCTTTTTTCATGGAGGGGTACCAAGACATTTGTCCACATCTGTGCATGCACAGTTAGTTAAAAGTTAAAACTACAAAGTTAAGTTAGTCTTTCAGTGTGACTTAAAAGTAAATGAATAAAAGTAAATGTTTAAAAGTGATTGAAAATAATCAGAGCTGAGCTTATTGAGAGAGGTAGGCTTTTCCACGGCTGAGGAACCATCACAGGAAAGGCATGATCACCCCATAGCTTCAAACGTGTGCATGGAACAGACAATAATAATTAATTAGAGGATCTGAGAGACCCGGTGGATGAGCAGGGATTGAAGATCAGCAAAACAGGGTGGAGCAGACTCATGAAAGGCTTTGAACACAAACTACATTTTAAAATCTACCACGTATTTCATAGGGAGCCATTGAAGAGAAGTTTACACAGGTAAAATGAGATGTCTCTTTTTTGTGTGACAGCTAAGACTTTGGCAGCACTATTTTCAATTAGTTATACAGTATGGTTATTCAGTACATGTTTATTGCTGGGTATAACTTAATAAAGTGTATTTAAATAAAAAAGTCTTCATAATTATTGTATTTTATTACTAACCAGAAAGCAGGAGACAGAACTGGAGGTGGCAGAGTTAAAGATGCTAAGATTTGCACTGGGCATGACGAGGATGGATAGGATTAGAAATGAGGACATTAGAGGGTCAGCTCATGTTGGACAGTTGGGAGACAAAGTCAGAGAGGCAAGATTGTGCTGGTTTGGAAATGTGCAGAGGAGAGATGCTGGGTATATTGGGAGAAGGATGCTAAGGATAGAGCTGCCAGGGAAGAGGAAAAGAGGAAGGCCTAACCGAAGGTTTATGGATGTGGTGAGAGAAGACATGCAGGTGATGGGTGTAACAGAACAAGATACAGAAGACAGAAAGATATGGAAGAAGATGATCTGGTTCGGGAGCTGCCAAAAGAAGAAGAAGATTCAAGAACACTGTAATAGCATAATACAGTTGTGTGTGAAAGTTTGTGAACCCTTTAGAATTTTCTATATTTCTGCATAAATATGAGCTAAAACATCAGATTTTCACTCAAGTCCTAAAAGTAGATAAAGAGAAACCAGTTAAACAAATGAGACAAAAATATTATACTTGATCATTTATTTATTGACGAAAATGATCGTAAATATTACATATTTGTGAGTGGCAAAAGTATGTGACCCTTTGCTTTCAGTATCTGGTGTGACCCCCCTTTGCAGCAATAACTGCAACTAAACATTTCCGGTAACTTTTGATCATTCCTGCACACCAGCTTGGAGGAATTTTAGCCCATTCCTCCGTACAGAACAGCTTCAACTCTGGGATGTTGGTGGGTTTCCTCACATTAACTGTTCGCTTCAGGTCCTTCCACAACATTTCGATTGGATTAAGGTCAGGACTTTGACTTGGCCAATCCAAAACATTAACTTTATTCTTCTTTAACCATTCTTTGGTAGAACAACTTGTGTGCTTAGGGTCATTGTCTTGCTGCATGACCCACCTTCTCTTGAGATTCAGTTCATGGACAGATGTCCTGACATTTTCCTTTAGAATTCTCTGCTATAATTCAGAATTCATTGTTTCATCAATGAAGGCAAGCCATCCTGGCCCAGAGGCAGCAAAACAGGCCAAAACCATGATACTACCACCACCACGTTTCACAGCTGTTATAAGGTTCTTATGCTGGAATACAGTGTTTTCCTTTCTCTAAACATAATGCTTTTCATTTAAATGAAAAAGTTCTATTTTGTTCTCATCCATCCCCAAAACATTCTTCCAATAGCCTTCTGGTTTGTCCACGTGATCTTTAGCAAACTGTAGATGAGCAGCAATGTTTTTTTGGAGAGCAGTGGCTTTCTCCTTGCAACCCTGCCATGCACACCATTGTTGTTCAGTGTTCTCCTGATGGTGGACTCATGAACATGAATATTAGCCAATGTTAGAGAGGCCATCAGTTGCTTAGAAGTTACCCTGGGGTCCTTTGTGACCTCGCCGACTATTACACGCCTTGCTCTTGGAGTGATCTTTGTTGGTCGACCACTTCTGGGGAGGGTAACAATGGTCTTGAATTTCCTCCATTTGTACACAATCTGTCTGACAGTGGATTGGTGGAGTACAGACTCTTCACTCACAAATATGTAACATTCGATCATTTTCCTCAATAAATAACCAAGTATAATATTTTTGTCTCATTTGTTTAACTGGTTTCTCTTTATCTACTTTTAGGACTTAAGTGAAAATCTGATGATGTTTTAGGTCATAGTTATGCAGAAATATAGAAAATTCTAAAGGGTTCACAAGCTTTCAAGCATAACTGTATAAGGCATGCAAAACTGAAAAAAGTAAACTCATGGGTCATTTATTCCCACTCCTTACAAAATCCAAAATGAACTGAACATGAACTAGTTCAAAATTGAAATGGTGAACTATGAACATGAATTTATTCATTTTAATCTGTGTGAACTGAACTTTGAGCTAGTTCTTGTGAGTTGTGAACTTGCACATCGCTGGGTTTCACTATACTGATACATCATATATGTACAGTATTGCATTCTACTTATTGCTTTTTGTTCATTTGTTTTGTTGGCGTCATATTACTGTCACTTTTAATGCAAGTCAAAATTTCTTTGTACTATGTACATGTTGCAATTAAGCGAAACTTGAACAATATAACATTTTTCGCCATTATACAAAGCAGAACATTAATTGCTGCTAACTTTCTCTCACTGACCCTGCATATTTTTGGCTTGACAGTGTCTTTCAAAATCAAATACATGAACTTAACTCAAGGATAGAAAGAGCCCACCTAGTTGTGTAACTACCAGCTCTGCTACTGGTGATGGGGGCTACAAAGGACAGTACCGATATTGTGTTGGGTTGTACTTCTGTTAGACTTGACAGTAACTTTAACAAAACACAGAGTGCCATATAATTGTGAAATGAAGCATTATATGACTGAAAATGTGCAAGAATACAATATTTACTTTGAGGAATCATTTGCATTAGAAAAAATTATGCGTTCATAAAAAGATGTGCCCCAAAAAAGACAATATTGTGTTCCTAATTGTCTTTGGCTTTGTTGTGGATTTTGAAATTTCAGCTTTTGTTAAGTGTTTTGATTTTGGTTTGGTTTTCCTTTTTTGTTGACTTTTGTCTTGTTTTTGTTACTGACTTCAATTTCTTCACGACAATCTAAATTATAAAGAACATACTTTTTTTGTTGCAGTGTTCCTGAGGCTTACTCGTTTTCGCCAGGCTCCACAGAATTTTCTTAGTTTTCAAGTAATTTTGGGTCCTTTGCCCATTCATATTCTGTGTATGCTGAAGTCTGCTCTGAGTTTGGGGAAAGGCTGATTTTGATTATTTAGACCTTAATTCAAGCTGGAAGTTGAATGGTGTAGGCTCAGCCTCACTTAAAGCCTGAAGGAATCATAAGAATATGCTGCTAATGACGTAATACAAAACAAAAACTGACAGTGTGCCTGAGCTCCATTTACAACAAAATTGCACTGGCAACTGATACCAGGACCTCAGAGAAGCACCAACAACTATGGCAACATGTTGAATATTTCCATATTTTAAATTTCTAACAGCTTTAATTGTTCTGGTTTCAAGAACACAGAAAAGAAGAACATAAGACATTTCACAAATCAGCCATTCAGTCCACCAAGCGTGTTTTGTTTAGCCAACAGCTAAGCTGTCCCAGTATCTCATCCAGATTCTTCTGAAAGGCTGTCAAGATGTTTACTTCCACTTCATGTCTTGGTAGTTTATTACTAATTCACAAAACTCTTTGTGTATAGAAGTGCTTTCCTGGCTTCAGTCCTAGATGCACTTCCGTTTAATTTTCACTGATGTCCTCAAGTGCGTGATTCACCACTAAGCTGATAGAATTCTGCTGGATCTTATTTATCAATACCTTTTGGAATTTTGAAAACAGGTTTGATTCTTGTGAGTCTGTCAAAGAAGAACATGTCCATCAGTCCTAAGGCCAGGTTTATACTTAAAGCGACGTGACACTACTCCAGCAGACAATACTGCTACACAAGCGTCATACTGTTTATACTTGTGCACATACTTTACGTAAATTTGGAAGATTCCACCAGGTAGCAGTGCGAGATATTACCATCACTGTGTTGTGAATTGTCTGAAACACCCATTAAATTCCAAGGACACCTTGCCACAATATCTCTGAAAAGGATGGATGCCTAATTATTAAATCCATCAATCCAGGGATGCACCTATTCCAGCAAGCATTGAGCGAGAGAAAGAAACAATCCCTGGACACGGCATCAGCTCATCGCAAGGCAAACACAAGCACTCACATACAGTATCGTCATTTTAGCATCTCAAAATCCCCAAACCTGTATATCTTTGGAAGGAAACCAGAGCACGCTGTGGAAACCCACCAGGGAAATATTCAAGTTGCAGGCGATGTGCCTCAATGCAAGGCGGTAGCACTACCGCTCCGCCAGCGTGTCACCTTCATGTGTGTAATTATTATCACTATTCATTATTTAAATGAAGTTAACGATTTATCTGTAAAATGTAATATATTTATATAGTTTAATGGATTTCATCATGAAAGTGATATCAAGTATAAATCTATGGATTCTAAATGCACAGAGAACTGGAATATCATAAATGTAATGTGTTCTGTGTGGCGATTGCTGCTGTCAGGTCAGGAGGAAGCCCCAGAAGCACGTAGCGATTAACAGCTGGGTCGGTTTTAAGATGACGTTTACGACAGTCTACTTCATGATAAAATAAACTAAGAGATCAAAGCGGACATTTCAAGATTTAAGCCGAAATATCCACTTTAATCACAAAATACACCTTTTCACTGTATCCCTAACTTTTTCTTCTATGTGGCTCAAATACGTCGGCGTACATACAAAGACGGCACAGAAGATGGTATGTGAGACCTTTAAAATGTATTGTGTCATTACAATGGGGAATATGTGACACTTCAATATACAGGCACCACAAATGCATTTATATGTCAGCATTTTGCTTCACCACCATTCATCAAACATCGAAGCACACACATTGATCCCAGAGGATCCTCAAAGTGGCTTTCTGTCACACGTAGATAATAAACAGATACTCTGACATCACATTCCAATTTGTTTACACTGCGACCACTGACTTTTTGCTGGTACAGCAACTCGCACACCTGTTGCGTTAATTTATGAGGACATGTTCAGAGGATACATCAAATGAATGCTGGGAATGTGTGGCAGCCATGATGCGTGAGTGTACGCTTTCTGAGTGTGAAGTATAAATGAGCCCTAAGATGTACCTGGTTGCTCGCCTGTGCACAGCTTCAAGTGCTGTAACATAGTGCTCATAATTGCACACAATACTCCAGACGCAGTCTCATTAGTGCTTGATTTATATTCAAAAGATTTTATGATGTAACCCAACATTTCATTTGCTTTTTTAACTGCTTCAGCTTAAAATATGAAAACATTTTGTCAATGATAAATCCCAAGACAATCATTTGTCAAGATAAACCCCATCAGGTTTATCACACATTGCTTCCTGTAAGAGTTTCTCTTATCTTGTATTTGTAATGGACGTTGCTTTTTCCTGCATGTAACACTTTGTGGTTTTCTACATTAAACTGGGACAGATATATTTATAAACACATAAAATTCATAAATTGCATTTTCCAGGTGTCCGTCCAGTTCTGAAGCCTGTCCAAGTCTTTTTGCTGCCTCCTCAGTGTCTGCTATTAACTCCTATTTTAGTGTCATGTTGTTTCCTTAACTGCCTAATCTAGACCATGGATGTGGGAGATGCTGGAGCGTACCCCAGTTAGCACAGGGCACAAGACAGGAACAAAACCTGGACAGGGTGCCAGTCCATCGCAGGGCAAACACACACACTCACTTGGGCCAATTTAGCGTCACCAGTTCACCTAAACGGCATGTCTTTGAACAGTGGGAGGAAATTGGAGCACCCGGAGGAAACCCACACAGACATGGGGACAATGTGAAAAGTCCATACAGGAAGGACACGGGACACAAACCCTGTCTTCCTTATTTTAAGGCAGCAGTGCTATCGCTGTGCCACTGTGCTGCCCCCAATTTGAGTGTCAGCTGTGAATTTCACAAATTTTCTAACTTCACAGGAATCAATATTATTAATATAAATCAGAAAAAGTAACAGTTCAAGGACAGACCCCTGTTTCAATTAGTTTTAGCACACTATTTATGAACATTGTTAAAATAATAAAAGTTTCCTTTTGGCAAAGTGTCTCCATTTCAAAACATTGCTTATAATGTTGTCTTTAATCCTATCAGTTACATATGGGAAGAATACATAAATCCATTATAACGTTTACAGTAGGTTTTTATCTAATAATCAAAGTTTAAATATACTTAACTTTAAAGGTCAATATTCCCCTGTCTCTCTTAAATTGATACTGAAATATGAGCTCCCTAGCCCCCACATTATACCTGTCTGATGTTCTTCAGGCCTTAAACGTTTCACGATAAAACTGTACCCAAATGGATTTTTCGTTACACGTTTCCCTCCTTTAAACCTCATGAAGTATGAGTCATTTAATTCTAAAGTCATATTCTTTCTCAAAGCCTGAGTGGTGAAGGTGTGGCACAGTACTAGAGTGGTTAGCATTTCTGAGTCACAGTTCAGATCCAATTGTCAATGTGGATTTTGCACATCCTCTTTATTTCTCTGTCAGTTTTTCATTGTAGCGGCCCACATCCATAAAGTCATGTAGATTTAGTTAACTGGTTATTCCTTGATAGCCCTGTGAAAATGAATGAGAGTGGCCTCTCCAGTGACCTGATGCTCTGTCCAAGGCTAGACTGTGCTTTATACATAGTTCTACCATGATGAGCTCTGGCCACTGTGACTCTGAATTGGATTAAGCTGTTTTGTTAATGTTATGTTATTATGCTTTCTGCTAAAACTAAAGCAGATAGAAAACTGAAGCTAAATTAAAGTACACACTGAGGTTGTAAAGAAACCTCACTCTACAAATATGAATGTCTTACTTATAAGACCTGAAGCCTTATAATTCACTTATTCACTTTGTGGCCAGTAGAGGACATAGCAGCACCCCAAACCCCAGACACAATTACTGCAGACACTTTCCTGGCTTCAAACCCAACCAAAATGTATCTTCTTCTTCCTCATGTTGTTGGAAAGGGTTTCAGCACCTGACAGTACAGCATAGCACTCAGGCAAGTGTTGTCCATCTCCTCTCGTGACTCCAACTCACTGAGCTGAGTGGAGGACTCTCTTTTAATTCCAGACACTGGAATATTTCCAGTGTTTAATGTATTGCCTACCACTGGGTCAGGCAAGACCACAACAGTCCTTGTATCATCATTTTCTGAAAGCTCCCCCTGATCGCCCCTATAGAACCTGACAGGGCAGGCCGATGGGACCACACCTCTCATGCTGCCCTACAGGCATCCATAATGGAGTTACCAAACAGCATGTTGTCACCCAGTATACAGAGGGACACTCTGCAGGCAGTTACCCACCAGTTCCCAAATCCATCGCTCAGTGGCTGTTAAGACTCCATGTCCAATGTAGCTGTTATAATGTCTCCTTCCACATCTGGGTCCTTGCATGGAAAGGGGTTATTGTCAGCCCTTCCCTGACATATTATCAATAATTGTATAAATTATTAAATAAAAGGGACAAGAATATTACTTGAGGTGCATGCCTAGCTTTGTACAGATTGCCGGTGTTTCAGTGTATTTTGCTAATTATAACAGCGACTGGTTAACATTCTCAACGATATTTATCTACATGCCTTTTATTATTCTCAGTAAGACTACGGGGCTCTTCCCCCTGCTCGCTTCGCTCACCAACCCTCGGGTTTAGTCTTGTGGAAATACAATGTAAAGTGTTTTTTTTTCATGGGAATTGTTACATATGCATTATGTTCACTTTTTATTTTAAAACTTCATAAAAAACAATATTTGGAATGAACTTTCCATCAAGATCACTTTGAATTTTTATTCCTTGTTTGATCTTGCAGCTTGATAATGCAACATATAAGTGGCCATGAGTGAATATCGTTTCTTTGTCTCTTATAATTAAACCGACTTTTTTTGTCCTTGTGATTTGTTAATTGTCATTGCAAAAGCTATTCTGATGGGAAAGTGTAAATGTTGTAATATGAATGGCATATCAAGATAACCTTTTTGCCCGAACACCATTTCGACTTCATTCAATAAAAATTAGACTTTCTGATAAAATGCCCTGCCCGGGGTTTGTTTCCTGCCTTGTACCATGTGTTGGCAGGGACTGGCTCCAGCAGACTCCCGTGACCCTGTGTTAGGATATAGCGGGTTGGACAATGACTGACTGACTAAACCACAAGTAAACTTTCAGAAGAATCACCTTGCCACTTTTAAAGCCACAGGAAACACCTAATGAAATAACAGTTACTCAGATAGCCACAGCTATTCCAGCACTGTTTCTGAAGTCACATCAACTCTTCCAGCATTCCTAATTGTCTTCTAAAGTCACAGGCTACACCTTTCTCCGTTGCTCCTCCCCACCCCCTTATTATTTTTGAGACTCTATTTATCCAAAGCCCCGGGCTTATAAAGTATAACATGAATATTTCAGGAGTTCGTGGAATACTGAGCTCAGTGTACCTGCGTGACATTTCTCACCTATGCTTGTTATGACTATACAGTTTACACCCATGACCACCTTTGTGCTGATACTGTGACACTGCTGGCACATAAGTCTACTCATGCACACTTGGGGCAATGATCTTTATGTACATGCCAATTTGCAAGAATGCAGCTTGTTTTAAAATTACTTGTATAAATCTGCGTAATACGTGTAATAGGTGTGGCAGAAAAGTAATGAGACTGGCAACACTGCAAGCGATCTGGCAACGCTGCGCTGTTGTCCTTGATAGAGCACGTGTATCAGTACCCTCCCATAGCTCAGTGCGAGTTTCAACTCCTTCCGTTAACTACGTGATTTTTGTGACTGCTATTAGCAAAGTTGTGTTTTTGGTTGTGCGTCACGCAAAATGGAACAGCAGAATTTGGAGCAACGTTGTGCCATTAAATTTTGTGTTAAGCTTGGAGAATCGACAAGTGTGACGTTTGAAAAGTTAAAACAGGCCTATGGGGAACATTCTTTATCCCGAGCTCAAGTTTTTCAGGGAGGCCTTCAACTTCGAAAACCAATGAAAACATCGAACGTGTGAACACTCTTGTGAGATCAGACCGTCGTTTAACATTAAGAATGTTGAGTGAACAATTAAATTTGAACAGATTTACCGTTCATCAAATTTTGACTGAACATTTGCACATGCGAAAGGTCTGTGCCAAAATGGCGCCGAAAAACCTCACAATTGAGCAGAAGGACAATCGAAAAAACGCATTCCTGTGGTTCCCCAGCCCCCTTATTCACCTGACCTCAGTCCGTGTGACTTTTTTCTTTTTTCCTAAACTGAAAAATGTCCTCAAAGGACGTAATTTCGGGACTTTAGAAAACATCCAAAAGAGTGTAACGGACATGCTGAAGACCATACCGGTTGAAGACTTCCAGCGCTGCTACCAACAGTGGGAACAACGTCTCCATCGGTATGTAGCTGCCCAAGGGAACTACTTTGAAGGGGATAACATTGATGTTTGAAAAAAATAAAAACTTTGGTAAATAAAAAATCAGTCTCATTACTTTTCTGCCACACCTCATATACCTTATGTGCTGTGTTCAAAGTTTGCTAAAAGATTTGAGAACTGGTTGGTTGCGACATACCCAAATCATGGCATTTGCAAAGCTGTGTTTTACACATGTTACACTTTCATTTTGGCTGACAGCACACGTAGGTGGAGCAATCACATAATGTGCAAGGTTTGTTTTTACAAGTTCAGTGTTGTCTAGTATTTCCAAACCATTCACCTTGTCAATGGATTAGTGTGCCAATTTTCTGCCTGCCATCTTTCTCGCAGCTCCTAGTGAGTTAGGACAGCTCAGGAGCTCTGCTAAATCCTGGTGAAGTTAGAAGTAGTTTATTAAATTAAGAAAACTAATTAAATTGTTTTACTCTTACTCATAAGAATAGGAACAAATCTGCATCACTGTGAGATGTTTGAGCCAGTTTGGACTGTTTTCCTACTCTGAGATGCTTGATACACACAGGCAAAGGTGCAGCAGATCAGGTTAAATGATAATCACATCATTAGAGAGAATGTGCTCTGAACCTGTCTCATTTCAACCTCAGACATTTAGCTTGGCTTAATGTTTTGTTGTTGACGTGTGTGTTATCACCATGCTTAGATCAAAAGATTTCTCTTAGGCCATCAGTAGTAGGGTGTTGTTCTTCAAAAGCTTGCATATTGTGTCATTTTGCTTGACTTCTCGTTGCCTCTGAAACCATCAGAAAGAAAGTTACAGATGACTGTGAGTAGAGCTGCTGCCGGGGGAGGCAACCATGACACCTGTCAGGTGTCCCGAGCGGTGGGAGGCTCTCTTGCACAAGGCTAAAGCTGCGGCAAATGAAATGGAAATCCCTGCAGTGTTCAAATCAGGTTGGTGTCGCAAAAGACCAAGACATCTTATTGAGTCTGATGGATCTGACACAGAAGCAGATGATCAGGAATCCCAAGATCCAGAAGTAAAATTCAGAAGAGGCACATTTCACATTATGATGGATTCTTTAATTTCAGAATTGTCTTGGCGTTTTAAAAGCCTAAACAACACATTTTGCCTTTTTTGTCAAATTTTAACCTTTAGGAGCATGAGCATGGAGGAGATCTCAGCCTCTTGTGCAAATTTAGATGCAAAATATTCAAAGGATCTCTCACATCATTGGACAGATGAGGTGATTCACGTCAAGAACATGTATGACGCAAATGTTAAGGTCCTAAGGAGGGCACTGTGATCGTTGATATCATATCATGAGATTCACATACAGAAATAAAAATGTTGCAAAAAGATACGTTGACTGTGTTAGTATTTTTAATTCAGAGCTACCAGACCCTCCATGCATCATGAGACACGACATGCAATATGCTGCTGTGAGTCTGGGAAAGGATTTAAAAAGATCTCCAAACAGTTGGAAAGCAATTATTTGACTGTTTGAAAGATCTTCAGCAAGAGAAGAATATTTCAAACAACTACCAGCTTGTCCAGATTAGGCTGCCCCAGCAATTTCAGCCTGAGAGGAGACCCCAAATTACTGAAAGAAGTCTCCAAGAAACCCAAAATTTGATCACGGGTAACTCTTGCCACTGTTGATGTCAAAGTACATGAGTCTTCCATTAGAAAAAAGGCTGCACAAATTAGATCTGCATTAGGGGAGGTTGGGAGGATGGAAGGAGGAAATCTCTTCTGTTCAGAAAGAACATCAGGTCAAAACTAAAGTGTGTTTATGCCCAACTACGCAAAGATTAGAACTTCTTTAGCAGTGTGCTCTGGACCTGTGGCTTTGCTGCTAATTCCTTATTCAGCTGATCATACTAAACAAAAATTAATCTAAAAGATGGTTTCTTGAGTTTCTGTAAGGTAGATTTTCTCTTCTCTGTTCTGTTTTTTTTTTCTTTTAAAATTTTCAGTAAGGTTGTTCCTCTTTGGTTTTCCTGTCACCTCACATTCAATTGTTTCAGTTCACTGGTTTCTGCTGTAAGTCTCATCTCAGTATTTTAGATTCACATCTGCAGACATCACAGCAGCTCAGTGAGGTTTTTGTACGAGTCTCAGTCACTGTGCGAGAGGGTAGCTGTAGCCCTGCTGACAGTAGTAGTGGCCGGCGTCTTCAGGTTGGACTCCACTGATAGTCAAACTGAATGAAGTTCCTGATCCGCTGCCACTGAAGCGACTTGGAGTGTCACCGTAGCGAGTGTCGGCAGCATAGATCAGGAGTTTGGGAGTTTGTCCAGGTCTCTGCTGGTACCAGGCCATGTAGCTACCCACATCACTCCCAGTGGTACAGCTGAAGGTGACACTCCCTCCAATGGAAACTGACTTTGGTGCTGATGGTTGATTCACAGAAATTTGACAACTTGAGTCTACAGAAAAGAAAATGAAAGATATAATCAGGCAAATCAAAAATATAAAACTGGTAATTGTGAGTTTGTAATTATGAAGACTAGACTTAAAATATCTAATTTCTAATTCACTTAATATAGAAACTCAGTTACCCTGAAAGAAGACAACGAAGACCGAGAGCAGCACCAGTGGAGTCATGGTGGCTGTAGTTTCTGCCAGCGCAACTCATTCAGGAAATTATAAACACAAGCAGAGTGCTGAAGTGAGACGGGCATCACACAGGGGGCGTCTTTATGCAAACTGACCACCGCACTGCACCTGCAGACAGAAAAGAGAAACAGAGCTTTACTGAACTTTGACAAATATGCTCAGTTGACCAACATATTTATTTAAAAAATGCTAATGAAGCTCTGCTCAAAGAGCCATGAACTTATAAGTTTTGAGTGAATATTAAAAATACAAATCCTGAATTCTTTTAGGTCTCTAGGTGGCCCAGTGGTGAGTGTGCATTCTCACAGCTTGAAGGACTCGAGTTCCATTCCCAGGCTGACCCTTGTCTGTATGGCATGTTCACTTTATTCTTGTGTTCTCATAGTTTTCTACTAAGCATTCAAGTTTCCTCCTACTGCCTGATTACATTAAACCAACTAATTGGTGGCAAAAGTGATTTTGTGATGGGATGATATCCTCCACAGGGTTGCTCCCGGCTTTACACCCATTGCATTGGGAAGCAGTCTTCAGTTCGTTGAAATCGGGTAACAGAGAGAAGAACTGGGATGTGGTTGGATGGACAAGGTGCAGAGTATAAGCATTACACGGGGACAACAGGAAAAATTCTCTTAAATTAGAAATGATAATTGCAGAAATGTTGCTTTATTTCACAGTCTGCAGTATTGGAGGAAAATATATCTAAAAAAATCTCACAATTCTAAGCAAAGTCATAAAACAACCAAAAGTATAAAAAAAAACTCAGCCAGAAAGTAGACTTGTCACAAAGAGAATTACGTTTGGTAGATCTCATCACCCTGATGGAGCAATAGAGATGGGTGACACGCTGTGAACAGTGCAATGGCACTCTCTGTCATTGTCATTGTTTACAGAGACCTGTAGGAGGGTCTCATGTACAGTTAAAGTCAGTCAGTCAGTCATTGTCCAACCCACTATATCCTAATACAGGGTCACGGGGGTCTGCTGGAGCCAATCCCAGCCAGCACAGGGTGCAAGGCAGGAACAAACCCAAGCAGGGTGCCAGCCCACCACAGGGTGCACACACACACACACACACCAGGGACAATTTAGGATCGCCAATGCACCTATCCAGCATATCTTTGAACTGTGGAAGGAAACCGGAGCACCAGGAGGAAACTCATGCAGACACAGGAAGAACATGCAAACTCCACGCAGGGGGGACCTGGGAAGTGAACCCGGATCTCCTAACTGCGAGGCAGCAGCACTACCCACTTTGCCATCGTGCCGACCACAGTTAAAGTTCTGTAACAATTTTATATTCTTAGGATGAGCTTTAGTCATTTATTCATAATCTGCAAACTGTGTGCTTGCTTTTGACTTTTTGTCACTAACTTTGAGTGTTGTTGTGACAT
This sequence comes from Polypterus bichir lapradei, assembly GCA_026402145.1. Taxonomy (NCBI): domain Eukaryota; kingdom Metazoa; phylum Chordata; class Cladistia; order Polypteriformes; family Polypteridae; genus Polypterus; species Polypterus bichir. The sequence goes on from JANRMT010062807.1 coordinate 37,974,318, forward strand.
TGAGCATTTTAATATTAGCATTACAATGTTTGATCTCTGTAATAGACATGTCAAATGATCTAGCAACTCATTTGAATTACATTTCACTACATATTGTACACATATAAACATATTTTCTTTACTGGTAGTGATTGTCTATTGTTGAAAATGTCTCAATGTGCTATACAAGCTACTGTAGAAGTGTCTGTTTGTATAATATGAGGGTGGCAGAGTGGCACAGCAGGTAACATTACTGCCATACTGCTTTAGAGACCTAGGTTTGTCTGTCACCTATGTGAGTCTGCTTGTGTGTTCTTTCCCAATACTAAAATATGATTTCCACAACCTAAAGATGATCAAATTAGGCCAATAGCCAAATTTATGTCACCAGGTGTAGTCCCATTCAAGATGCATTCATACCTTGTTTCCAGTGCTGCTGGGATAGACCCTAAGTATCCTAACCTTTTAATTGTTTAGGTTCATTCAGAGAAGAACGGATCAAAGGGAGGCAGATTAAGGAAACACACAATCATTTTAGATGAAGCACATGGTGTCCACTGGCAAAGACATAGTGTAGTGCTGAAAGACCTGCAACCTCAGTAACAGTGTAGTAGAGCAGAGGCAGATAACTCAGATTGGCAGACTGAATGGCTGTCTTTGGTTTTTTTTCCCTGAGGTTTTCAACTAAGATGTCCAAATAGTCTTTTGGTTTTGCTTGTTTCACTGTCTTTAAAAAAAAACTGTATGGCATGTCCAGGGCCAGTTTAACCCAACCTGGTGCCCCTGTTATCTGACATCTCTGTGTCTCCTACTCCCACCCCCTTTGATAAAATAACACACTTTTTGGAAACATAATATAATAGAATGAACAAAAATTAAGCCAATAATAATGAAATTGCAAATGAAACCAACAGACAGAAATTGTCAAGGCCAATCCTAAATAAAACATGACTGAAGAGGTTGAAGGATATCATGTGTCATGTTGACTATGATGGTGCTGTAGTACTTCTTTTTGAACCATTCAGCCTTTTTTAACACAATCTTTATTTCATCCCTTAAATAACTACATTATTACTGTACTGGAAGATCTTGCTTACCTGACCACAATGCAAATTACCCCATTTAGCATCTTAAAAGTCATTTGGAAGCTTTTGAATCACCAAAGAAGTCTTTACAGCTTCCCACAAATAACACCGAGTGTGGTACCTCATTGTGAAAGATGATAAAAGATCTCCTTATGGAGCGTACAGATTCACTAATGGCATTATGCAGAAATTTCTAGTATGGAATCAGGTCAGTCTCAACTCCACTATCCTGCATCATGTTGTGAAAACAGATCATTACACTTACATTAAAATAAATAGACCCGGAAGACTGTGGGTTGTAGGCTTAGTTGTAGGCTTACTGAAAACTTACTCAATGATTAAATTTTTTTTTTTCATCAAATGATTGCCTGAAGTGGTTTCCTGCTTTACTTTTAAAACTAAAAGAACCTACAAAATTTTCTCTGCTTTTGCAACCTGATGAAGCCTTACATTCTTATTGTCTGGTTCCTAAGATATATGGAGAGACATTCCAAGATAACACACTAGAAAGTCCATATTTAGTTTATACCAGACTATTTAACAGTGACATCCCAGAAAAGACAGGCAATGAATCCAATTATCAGGAGAGGTAAAAGTGTTGCTATACAGCCATATTTGCTCTATCCTGAATCCTTGGAGATCAGCCTTGGTCATTCACATCAAATGTCCAATCCTCCAGAAGATGTGCTTTAGGCAGTAGATCTATTCTCCTCCATTAGCACATTGTCTTTGTAATCCTACATAAGTATGATATACTGTTACACAGGAAGGCTTTTCTTGAGAAACTTCCAGTGAGAGTGAACCTTCTACTGAGGATACATTACTCTATTAAGCACAAAACTTGTGTTTTTCTTATCTATGATCCCGTTGCTCCAAAGGTATTATGGAGGGGCTCTAGGGCAGGGGTCTCCAACTATTTTTCCCCTGAGAGCTACTTTTACAAAATGAAAATGGCAGAGAGCTACTCATGTTTTTTAACATTTATTCTCATAGCTTATTTCAACCCAAACAAACTGAATAAGTTTGTTTTGCCTGAACATCTACAAAATGTTGGTGTCCACAACTCACATTTTGCATTAGAACATCACAAAAAATATTTAGTTCACCTGCAAGTGCATTAGTATGCATTTTCTCACACTATTGAATTAAAACATGAATGCTGTCAAATCAAAACAATGCAATTACAATTACAATTACAGCAATAGCAGACAAAATTTCTGTCTTACTTTTATGGTTCCTGAATAACGTTTCTACCACCACGGTCATAGCCTCCTTTACAGTCCCGCCATCGGTGAAGTGCTTTTTGTGCTTCGTTAAGATGTGTGCCACTTTAAATGAGGCCTCTGTTGCTGCATTGGCCTTCTTTGTAGGTTTGGTGAACAGAGACTGTTGTCTTTCAGGTGTTGTTTTCAGCTCTTTTATCTTCTCTTTTCATAGACTGCTACCTGCAGGAAAGTCCTGTGAAAAGTTGCTGTGGACCTTGATGAAATGGCGCTACACGTTATATCCTTTACCGATGGAAACGCTTGCACCGCAGATCAGACACACACACTTATCATTTACATTTGTGAAACAAAACTCTGTTTCCCACTCTTCATGAAAATAGCAGTTTTTAGCCTCTTATTGGTATATGTACCTGCTGTGTCCATGGTTGCTGCCCTTGTCACATCACCACTGACTCATCACGCTTGACAGCAGTGCAACTGTTTGATTCACAACTAATTGACAAATAATCATTTTGTGTAAGAAGGGGATGGGGCACCAATGAATTTGATTGGATGTACATGTAAGTTGGCTTGCCGAATGACTAATCAAATTTACCTAATCAAGTTTTCAAATTTATGTAGGATTCATTAACCCTTTGGCAAGCTACTTGGAAAGGGGTCGTGAGCTACTGGTAGCTCGTGAGTGATGTGTTGAAGACCCCTGCTCCAGGCGGTGTACCCTGTATTGTTTTTTACTGCTTGGATTTTGGCTGGAGGGTGTGGTGGCCGTAAGTGAAACAGCAGTGCTCTGGTCTTCTCCTGTGTCCGGCTTCTTCATTCAGTATTATCTCTTTATTTTTGTCACACTGTCCTGATAGCTAATCTCTTAGCACCTTCTTGGAATATTTCAGGGTCTGGTTCTATTGACTAAGAGGAAGAGCATCCTCGATTACCTGTAGTGTAAAAAAAGTGGATTTTGTCAGATTTCTGTGATATCTACTACAGGCCAGTAAACTTAATATGCATTACGGGTAAATTAATGGAAGGAATTATTAAGGATTTGATTTAGCAACACCTGACAAGAACAACAGTCAACATGGCTTTGGAAGAGGAATGTCATGCTTTACTAACATTGGTAGAATTCTTTGAGGAAGTAACAAAACAAAAGAAAGACTGGTGTGTATGATATTATTTATCTTGATTTTCAGAAAGCATTTGATTAGGTCTTGCAATTAGATTTTGGGCATCAAACTAAAAGAAGTGGAATTTCAAGGTGTTGTTAAGGTGGGTGCAAAATTGTCTGAGACAGAGGAAGCAGAGTGTGATGGTGCAAGGAACGTCATCAGAATTGGCCGATTTTAAGAGTGGTGTCCAGCAGGGATCAGTGTTGGGGCCGCTGCTATTTTTAATATATGCACATGATTTGGATAGGAATATAAGTAACAAGCTGGTTAAGTTTGCAGATGATACCAAGATAGGAGAATTAGCAGATAATTTCAAATCCGTCGAATCATCACATTGGGACTTGGACAGCATACAGGCTTGGGCCAATTTGTGGCAGATGAAATGTAATGTTAGTAACATGTAGGAGGTAAAAATGTGGGATTTAAATAAACAATGAGAGGTCTGAAAATCGAAAGTACACCTATGAGAAGGATTTAAGTGTCATAGTAGACTTGTCATTATCAGCTTATAGACAGTACTCAGAAGCCATTAAGAAGGTGTCACGCATGCGCGCATAGGGAACAGCTTAAGGACCCGACGCGGGGGAAAAAAATGGGGTACTAACCCCTCTTTTTTATTCCCGCAGAAAGAACAAAGCGACGCCGCCATAACTTCTCCCAGATGCCTAGGGAAGCCAGCCATTTCCGGGTTCCTTTCTTACCTCTGGTCCCCTCATGATGACGTCAGCTTCCCATCCATCACCACGACTTTCCCAGCATCGCTTCACTTTACTTCCTGTCCCCTCTTATAAATTTTCTGTTGTCATTTTGAAACACTGACCTGAACTGAACTATTTTTGTTTTGCAGTATATGGGGCCACAAACTCCAAACCTTTATGCTCTCTTGTGTTCTTTCTTACAAAGGCTAAGATAATGTCAGGTTATATAGTGCCCTGATGTGTGGAGTACAAGTCCATGGAGGTTATGCTCCAACTTTATAACACACTGGCGAGGCCTCATCTTTAGTACTGTGGGCAGTTTTGATCTGTAGGCTAAAAATAGACATATACAGTAAGTGCTAGAAAAATTTCAGAGAAAATAATTCCAGGACTTCAGGGAATGAATGTATAAATGAAAAATTAGTTTACTGAACTCCACAAGACCAGCAACAGTCTAGAGAAAACAGAAACTGTGAGGCACCAGCACTATGTGGTAATACGAGTCCCGGAGGTGTTTTAATTGATTACTTTTTTGCTTTATACTGATTTTAGTTCAATCCATCAGCATAGCTCAATCTGGAGAGGGATTCAGACATAAGTTCATGTGCTAGTCTAAGTGTAATTACCATTTAAGTAGTGGCAATGTGGTAATTAACAACCACCAGCAGAGTGACAAACAATATAAAAAGGGCAGGTTATTGCAAAGGAGCGAAGCTTTTTGATAAATAAGTTTTAGAGGAGAAAAGCAGTTCTTCTTCTTTGGAGAGGTATCTGCCAAAAAGAGAGAGAAAGTGTACAGGAAGGATAGCTTCAGCCATGCTGATTAGTTAAATGGAAGAAGAGCAAGGGCCATGAGTACTTTTAGTGTTGTGGCAGTAATTGAGTCTGCTGATCAGAGGAGCAGATGCAGTGAAGTGGGGCCTCCTGGAGGTGGGAGGATGAAGACATTGCATCATTTAGAGAAGGGCAAGGAGCCATGGGAACTGTAGATTACCAACTGAGGTGGCAGTTTGGGTTTGCATTGTTTATGCAGCGGGTTGTATGGTTGAAATTCTCAAAGATATAAAGAGTGAGAGAACGGAAAGTGCTTACCTCTCAATTTTTGTGTTTTATGGGATTTAATTATTTATTGATCTCTCCAAAGCACTGTTATTTTTTATGACATGATTTTAAGGAAGATTTAATTATTGTTGAATGCAGTGTTTATTGCATTTTTTGCACACTTTTATTCTCATTATTTTAGTAAACTCTGCTTTACTGCTGAACAAAAGGTTTTGCTTGTCTACTCACTCACCCTAGTCCATCTTGAATATGACTATCGACTGTCCCAGAACTTAGGGGTGGGCACATGGCTGCAAGCATTAGGGCATCACATACTAACAATGAAATGTGCCCATTTTAAAATGCAAACCATTCATATGATTACTTAATTTTCATTTACCAGTAGTGGTTTGTTGATATAATTTAGTAAAATAAAAATATTTCTTTAGTGAGGTTTAAGTTGTTTATAATATTGCTTTTATTCTTGTCAGTTATGCTTGGGCAGAATAAAGCAATTTGAGCACTTTGACTGTGAATGTTAGAGTTATTCAGTTCAACTTTTAGATTGATTGATAAAGTTTCAGTATAAACCACTAAGCAATTAGCACATGAATCTATCCACCAAAGTTCTACTGTATAAGGTGTGGTGAGAAAACAACCTCTGCATATGCAGACTGACAGCATCACGTCCTCCAATGTTGACCCTCAAAACAGGCACTCCACGGGGTCGTGTGCTGAGCCCCCTTCTGCACTCTGTGTTCACTTCTCACTGTGTGGTCAGTCACAGCTTCAACTCCATCATTTAGTTTGATGGATGCACCACCATCATCGGCCTGATTACCAACAATGACGAAATGACTTACAAAGAAGAGTTGTCCTACTGACTCCATGGTGCTCACTACATCAGAGGGAATGCTGTTGAAAGAGTAAGCATTGACATTTCTTGGAGTGACCATTAATAATGAAATGAGTGAACATGTCACATTTCATTGTTTCACAAGGAGGCGCATGAGCGCCCCTACTTACTCAGATGTCTAAGGACAGTTCACATTTCTTCATCTATTCTGTAGTGTTAGGGTTCAGTTAGCCAATAAGAGGTGTCATTTTGCTTAACTTCTCATTCCATCCATCTGTTCTCAATTATTTACTATCTTTGCCCCCACATTTAATGTTTGTCAAAAACTTCAGTCGAATATTCCTGTCCTTTTGACTTTATACAATACACAGCATTTAAAAAGTAAGGGATTGCCTATTTTAAAAGTAATATTTGTGCAAAAAAAAAAATTACCAACTGTTGCATTTTACTTTCTTGTTTTAATGCCTGTCTGCTCCAAAATTTGTAAAAATTAAATCAAAGAAAGTACAGAGAGTGCAAAGAAACAGAAATAAAGCTGTCCTACATGTTCAGACTTAATGACTGTGGTCTATGGCCGGCTTGTCATCCCGGCCAATACCCCCAGGCTGCCAGATGGAGCTCTCCCTGCAGCATGGAGGTGCCCCGGATACCAGCAGGGAATCATGGACGAATGAGTTTTCCTTTACAGCCCTGCTGGATACCACAGGGGACAACAGAGGACGTTGCCGGGAGGCCCAGAGAGTTGTTTGTGCCCTATAACCCGGAAGTACGTCTTAGTCACAGCGACAGGGGAGATGACGTACTTCCAGGATGAAGAGGAGGACTTTTTATCTGACCCGAAAGTGATAAGGAGTCACATGGACTGAAAGATGGGAAACACTTCCAGGTCAGGGACTATAAAAGACTGGGGAAAACACCAGAGCATTGAGCTGAGCTGAGCTGAGCTGGGTGGAAGGGTGGCAACGCATCTGGGAGTGGTGGAATTGGTTTATTGTGATTGAGTATTGTGGAATTTATGAGTATTGTGGAGAGGAGGGTGCTTTGAGCACTATATAGTTCAAAAATAAATAATAATTAGGCTTTTACCTGGTGTCTGGCGTATTGTCCAAGTGTTCAAGAGGATGATAACGCCCTCTATCTGTCATATGACGTCCTTACTGCTACATGAGGAGTGCAGGCAACACAAGTTACACCAGGCAGCCATTTGGACCCGTGACTGTGCATTTGATTCCTTATTTGGTTTGTAACACTAAGCAAAAATAAATCTATGAAATGGAGTCTCATGTTTCTGTAGGGTAGATTTTCATGTTTTTTTTCAGTAAAGTTGTTCCTCTTTGGTTTTACTGTCACCTCACATTCATTTGTTTCAGTTCACTGGTTTCTGCTTTAAGTATCATCTCAGTGTTTAAGTTTCACACCTGCAGCCATGACAGCATCTCAGTGAGATTTTTGTGCGAGTCTCAATCACTGTGTGAATGGGTAGCTGTTATGCTGCTGACAGTAGTAGGGGCCGGCGTCTTCAGGCTGCACTCCGCTGATTGTCAAACTGTATGAAGTTCCTGACCCGCTGCCAGTGAACCGACTTGGGGTGTCACCGTAGCGAGAGCTTGCAGCAGTGATGAGAAGTTTAGGAGTTTGCCCAGGTCTCTGCTGGTACCAGGCTATGAAGCTGTACACGTTACTCCCAGCGGTACATGTTAAGGTGACGCTCGTTCCAATGAAAGCTGACTAAGGGGCTGATGGTTGATTAAAAGAAATCTGACAACTTGAGTCTGCAGAAAAAAAATGAGAGATATAATCTGGCAAGTCAAGATTATAAGATTAGTAATTATATTACTGTAATCATAAAAAGTAGACTTAGCATTTGAATTCCTTGTGTTTTGATATACTTAATACAGAAACACAGTTACCCTGAATAAAGACTATGAAGACCAACAGAAGCACCAGTGGAGTCATGGTGGCTGCAGATTCTGTCAGTGTGTTTCATTCAGGAAATTATAAATGCAGTAAGAGTGCTGAACTGAGACGGACATCACAAAGGGGGCGTCTTTATGCAAACTGACAACTGCAGTGCACCTGCTCATAATGATCAATATGCTTAGTTGCCTGTGTTGACCAACATATTTATTTCACACGGACTTTGAGGTTCAGATCAAAGGGCCACAATTGTGTTACTAACAACAAACCCTGCATGATTTTTTATGTGGTCCAGTTATGATTATGCTGCCTCACAGCTTGAAGGACCAGAGTTCAGTTCCCACGCTGCCCCTTGTCTGTGTGCACACAGGTTTTCTCCAAGTGTCCGGTTACATTAACAACCAAGTGTAAATCGACTAGTTGGACGTAAAAGTGAATGTGTGATGGAATGACATCCTGCCCAGAGTTGGTCCCTTCTCTACACCCATTGCATTGTGAAGCAGACATCAGCTCCTTAAACTCAGGTAACACAAAGAGGAATTGAGAAGTGGGTGGATAAACAAGGTGCAGTGGATAGACAGTGCACAGGAACAACAGGAAGATAATATTTTGAAGAAAAATGATTGTAAAATGTTGGTTTATTTCATATTCTGCAAATGTGG
>JANRMT010062807.1:37983527-37999290 GCA_026402145.1 Polypterus bichir lapradei
CATGCAAAAGAATAATAAATCAGGAAGGGGGCAAATAGTTTTTCACAACACTGTATATTTAGGAAGAGCGACTTATCATACTTGAAAAAAATCAGTTGGTTTCAATTGGTTTGTGGCACTTCAATCTGCTCTGTTATACACTCTGCCTTTTTCACTTTCTGTGTTTATTTTTTTTAATCATGCGTGCATAGGAGGTGCCACGGGAAAGGCGGCTTTGCTGTTTATAAAATCTAAGCAATTTAAAAACTTTACAGTACAGTGTAATCAGTACACATTTATTGTTATGTATTGTCTCAAACTTGACCACAAGTCATAGCAAGGATTAGGGAAGCCACCTGCATAATTGGTATCCTGGCTGCAAAATTGTGAAAATGTTACCCAGCAATGATGTGCAGAAAACAGAGTCCAAAACAGAACTGAGGGAATAGGGAAAAGGTGGAGGCTTTTAAGGGGGAACACAGGAACTGAGGTCAAAGGTGTCGGGCTCATAAGGGTCTTCAGTCATAGGTTCAAGCCCGGACATAATATCAAAAGGGCTGGAGTCGACAAGGTCTTCTTCCATAGGCTCGGATCCGGAAGTGACGTCAAGATGGCCAGGTGGAATTTCCTGTGAATGGCCTGCAGGAAAGGGAGAAAAAGAGTCAGTGCACTCTGCCACATCCCGGTCTGATTCAGAATTGCCCTTATTCAAGCCCTTTATCTGACTCCCATGCGCACGAGTGTGACAGTATACAAAGTACAATGACACTTCTATGTGCTCTTCTTACTGCGCTGCCACTCGCCGTGCATCATTCTTTGTTAAATAACATCACACAAAGAAATGGGCTGCTTGGAGAGTTGTCAGCATTGGGTTGTCATAACTCCAGCCGTGATGGCTGCTGAAAATAGGCAAATGCACAAGAAACGTATCTTTATCTTTAGAAAAAAAAATAACCAGCTTATTATTTTGTTGTCAAAAGCATCCCTCAGAAATGTGCAAGGCACACTTTCTTAAATAGAAATCTTTGCTATAAAATCTCTCAAAATTCTATAAAATCACTGCTTAAATAATCACTTTACATATTTATTGAGCAATAACATAAATGTGCCCAATGTCATTCCCACCCTAGCACCACAAGCCCCTTCCCTTCCGGCACCAACGGTACCTTTGGACAATCAGGCATCCCTCAGGGCACCAACTCTATATCTGTCCGTCTTGTATTTCATTCAGAATGTAATTAAACAACACTTTAAACAATATAATACAGAAAATATTAATAAATAATTCAATCAACAAAAACGAAGGAAACAAAAGTAAAAGAAATTACTTTGTAAGAAAAACAGATGACAACGATAAAGAGTTAGGGTACCAGCCTAATCACCCCACAAATGGGGTTTGCAAAGCATTAACAAAATACAAGCAATGATTTCGGAGATGTGTTTGCAGATGTGAATTCAGATCAGAACAGTTAAAGATGGCAGAGTTTACCGTTTTGGGTCTGTTCGGCAGGTCAGATGGACAGACACAGGAAGTGATGTTAGAGGTGTTATAGCTATCAAGAACAGAAAAGCGGCATTTGGACACAGCACCAACCTCTGGAGCAGCGGTAGAAGTACAGTCACTAGAGCCCTTGAGCTGTTACCTATGCCCATGTGCGTGACAATCTCAGAATGTAGTAAACAGTAAAGAACTTTTAAGGGCTCTAATAAATAAATAAATATAAAAAATAAGGAAATAATAATTTTGTAAAAGAACCTCTTAACTGAGCAAGGTCTAAATGAAATTCTAGCATAATAAATTAAAACTGAAGGAGTGGAAAGACCTCAAAATCCAAAAAAAATCAGTATTTAATTATGTAATCCAATATACCAAAACTTAAAAAGAAAAACAGAAACTTAAACCAGAAGTATATGAAAGTTTTGATCAGAATAAAAACTCAGTCAGGCAACATTAGATTCTTTGTTGGTTGTTGCAAGAGAGGCAATCAGCCCAAAGTTAGGAGCAATGCACGTCTCCTGTCATACTGGAGTCCCCTCAGCAGTGATGTTTTCATTTTCATCTCTGTAATAAGGTCTGGATGGTGAGTTTTTGGGTTTTAAATCCCTGAGGAGAGGTGATTGTGTTTGGTGCAGCAGGATTCCCTCAGAGGCTGATAATAAATTCATTACATTAAGTGAAATCCTGTAAGAATGGATTATGATGTTGTTATTTCATATGCTTTGTAACAAACTGATGCCATGTCCCAAGTTGTCTTCTGCACTGTGTCTACTGCTACTGAGCTATTATGATATTATATTACGTTATGCTGGGTTAGTTTATGTGAAGTTGCTACTTGTGCAATGGTAACATGTTAACTAAACAGGGTTCCCAGACTTTGAAGGACAAGCAACCATCAGGCAAGATCCATGATGAGTTTCACTTATATGTTACCCATTTTACGCCATGTTACCCATAACAAGGCACACAAGGTGTGAATGTAATCTGATGGCACTTTTAAACTTTAGCTGGACCTCAGACCTTCTGATAGCCTTATCTACATAGCAAAGGTGACAGAGAGTCCCACTGGACTGTTTATGGCACTTTACTTTCCTCTGTTGCTTGGTCAGCCAGACAAGATCCACAGACATTAATGCATTTTTGATCACTGGCACTACTTAGAATTTTCAGAATTTTTTTCTTATAAGTTTCCTCATTTTTCAAATGTGATCTTCAAGTCCTCCATTTTTCCAACATGTCTAATAGCAATTTTCATCACTTGAGGCATTTGCTTGCACATGCCTTCACTGTATATGTTACATTGTTATTGAATGTAAAACGCACTTTGCCCGTTCATTTAATTTCTGATTTTCTTCTTCTTCTTCTTCTTCTTCTTCTTCTTCTTCTTCTTCATGCATGATTATGAGAGCCTGCTTTCCATAACATTGGGTGAAAAGATGAAATTTGCTTTGGACGGATCCTTTTACATTTCATAGCAGTGAACTCACTGTAAGCCACCACTTTAAGCACAACTGAAGATTCTGAGGCTTCAAACCACTCATAACTGTGGACGCTTAAGTCGGAAACATGAGAAACAAAAAACCAATTTAAATTAAAAAGCAATTTCTTTATTCTTGGTGGCAGACAGACTATAGCCCCCCCTAACCCCCAAGCAGCTCAGTGCCAATGACTGGTCATTTCAGACAGCCTGTCCAAAGAAGGGAGTTAGCTCAGTTTTATACCAGTTTGTTTAATAAACAAAAAGAGGAAGTATAGCAGTTCAGTTTGAGGTCACGACGAGTTTGCAAGTAGCTTAAGATGACACATTAAATCATTATGTGCAGAAGTACACAGTAGTCTTTATGGCTAGTTTTGCAAGACAGTTACAGAGACAGCACTTTGCAAAACATGTACTGTACTTCCCTATTCTTCTGCACCATCAAGGTTACAACACCTTAATGGCTATGTGGCAGTTACAATTTAAGAATCTTATTATAGCTTACATTTCGCACATAAAAATCATTACACATAATAACTGGTTATACAATATCAAAAGCTACCTTTAGAAAAGAAGAGAATATCTTGCTGAAGGGTTAAGCATTTGGGCAGAGTGGTTGCTCTGTGGCTAAAGGATCTGGACTGGTAACTCAAATGTTGTTGGTTTGAATCATGGCAGTGACAGAAGGAATGGTACTCCACTTGGCCCTTTCAAACTGCAATTGCTCCAAGGGCACTGACCCCTATAAAGTTGGGGTATGCAGAAAATGACAAATTCCTAATACAAGAAATTCCATATGGAGATTAAAGGATTAAAAATAAAAGGAAACAACCAATTTCAAATCAGATGCAAATTTCCACATGGAGTAAGTTGAATAAAGAATACGGAGACCAGGCAGGAGAAGGGTGTTCATTAAGTAGCAGGTCCATGAAAGCATTTGCATCCATGTCCAAATATATATCAAAATATTAGATTTTTGAAAACTGTCTTGTGATGTGCTGTAGAAGGATAGATTGGTAAGATGTTGAGCAGTAGGCAGAGTATCCAGAAAGCATTTCGGTTAAGAGAGAGGATTATTAGAATGTCCAGCAAACAGTTCAGAGTAGAACTTAACAGTTAAAATGAACAGTTAATCGATATAGGATTATTAGTAAATATGCAGGGCGGCACGGTGGTGCTGCTGCCTCACAGTAAGGAGACCTGGGTTTACTAACCGGGTCCTCCCAGGTGGAGTTTGCATGTTTTCCTTGTGTCTGCATGGGTTTCCTCCGGGTGCTACGGTTTCCTCCCATGGTCCAAAGACATGCAGGTTAGGGGGATTGGCGATCATAAATTGGCCCTGGTGTGTGTGTGTCCTGCGATGAGTTGGCGCCCTGCCCGGGATTGGATCCTGCCTTGCGCCCTGTGCTGGCTGGGATTGGCTCCAGCAAATCCATGTGACTCTGTGTTAGGATATAGTATAGGATATATATGTTGGAATCTGACTGAGTGAGAAAATATGCAGATTTTACTTTTAATGGCTGGGTTGGAGGTGAACTCCACAACTTTGATGCTAATGTTTACAGTTTTTTTTTTCAATTGCTTAAATGAAGTTCTCAAAGCAGTAACCTCATTCCAGTAACATAGCCTCAAAACTCCACAACCTTAACGCCATTGGCCACAGCACTGTTTCATTTCTTAATGTGTATGTGTGGCAATTAATAAAGCACATTTTGCAAATGACTAAGTACATGCACTGTTCACAGTATGTCACCCGTCTGTATTGCTCCATCTGGGTGATGAGATCCACCAAATTTAACTATTCCTGTGACTCCCTGAACTAATTTTTCATGAATACATTCATTCTCTGAAGTCCTGGAATTATTTTCTCTAGAATTTTTCTAGGACTTACTGTATATGTCTATTTTTAGCCTACAGATCAAAACTGCACACAGTACTCCAGAGGCACGCAGTACCTCCTTGGACTTGACCTGACATTCTCTTAGCCTTTGAAAGAAACAACACAAGATAGCATAAAGGTTTGGGGTTTGTGGCCCCATATACTGAAAAACAAAAATAGTTCAGTTCAGGTCAGTGTTTCAAAATTACAACAGACAAAAAAAAAAATGGTGGATAGACTGACAATTTATAAGAGGGGACAGGAAGTAGAGTAAAGTGATGCTGGGAAAGTTGTGGTGATGGATGGGAAGCTGACGTCATCATGAGGGGACCAGAGGTAAGAAAGGAAACCAGGAATGGATAGATTGATAGATAGATAGATAGATACTTTATTAATCCCAAGGGGAAATTCACATTTGAATTTCACAATTCACAAATGGCTGGTTTCCCTAGGTGTCCGGGAGCAAGTTATGGCGATGGCGCTTTGTTCTTTCTGCGGGAATAGAGAAAGAGAGGTTAGGACCCCGTTGCTGTCCCTCAGCACGGCTTGTCGCGGTGCGCGTCAGGTCCTTAAGCTGCTCCCTATGCGCCCGTGCTTGACAGCTTCTTAATGGCTTCTGAACACTGTCTAGAAGCTGATAGTGACAAGTCTACTATGACACTTAAATCCTTCTCATAAGGTGTACTTTCGATTTTCAGACCTCTCATTGTTTATTTAAATCCCACATTTTTACCTCCTACATGTTATTAACATTACATTTCATCTGCCATAAATTGGCCCAAGCCTGTATGCTGTCCAAGTCCCACTGTGATGATGCGATGGATTTGAGATTATCTGCTAATTCTCCTACCTTGGTATCATCTGCAAACTTAACCAGCTTGTTACTTACATTCCTATCCAAATCATTTGCATATATTAAAAATAGCAGCGGCCCCAGCATTGACCCCTGCTGGACACCACTCTTAACATCGGCCAATTCTGATGACGTTCCTTGCACCATCACACTCTGCTTCCTCTGTCTGAGACAATTTTGTACCCACCTTAACAACACCTTGAACTTCCACTTCTTTTAGTTTGATGCCTAACATCTAATTGTAAGACCTTATCAAATGATTTCTGAAAATCAAGATAAATAATATCATACACACCAGTCTTTCTTTTGTTTTGTTACTTCCTCAAAGAATTCTACCATATTAGTAAAGCATGACATTCCTTTTCCGAAGCCATGTTGACTGTTGTTCTTATCATGTGTTGCTCAATCAAATCTTTAATAATTCCTTCCATTAATTTACCCGTAATGCATGTTAAGTTTACCTGCCTGTAGTAGATATCACAGAAATCTGACAAAATCCACTTTTTTTACACTACAGGTAATCGAGGATGCTCTTCCTCTTAGTCAATAGAACCAGACCCTGAAATATTCCAAGAAGGTGCTAAGAGATTAGCTATCAGGACAGTGTGACAAAAATAAAGAGATAATACTGAATGAAGAAACTGGACACAAGAGAAGACCAGAGCACTGCTGTTTCACTTACGGCCACCACACCCTCCAGCCAAAATCCAAGCAGTAAAAAACAATACAGGGTACACCGCCTGGAGCAGGGGTCTTCAACACATCGCTCACGAGCTACCAGTAGCTCACGACCCCTTTCCAAGTAGCTTGCCAAAGGGTTAATGAATCCTACATAAATTTGAAAACTTGATTAGGTAAATTTGATTAGTCATTCGGCAAGCCAACTTACATGTACATCCAATCAAATTCATTGGTGCCCCATCCCCTTCTTACACAAAATGATTATTTGCCAATTAGTTGTAAATCAAACAGTTGCACTGCTGTGAAGCTTGATGAGTCAGTGGTGATGTGACAAGGGCAGCAACCATGGACACAGCAGGTACATATACCAATAAGAGGCTAAAAACATACTATTTTCATGAAGAGTGGGAAACAGAGTTTTGTTTCACAAATGTAAATGATAAGTGTGTGTGTCTGATCTGCGGTGCAAGCGTTTCCGTCGGTAAAGGATATAACGTGTACCGCCATTTCATCAAGGTCCACAGCAACTTTTCACAGGACTTTCCTGCAGGTAGCAGTCTATGAAAAGAGAAGATAAAAGAGCAGAAAACAACACCTGAAAGACAACAGTCTCTGTTCACCAAACCTACGAAGAAGGCCAATGCAGCAACAGAGGCCTCATTTAAAGTGGCACACATCTTAACGAAGCACAAAAAGCCCTTCACCGATGGCGGGACTGTAAAGGAGGCTATGACCGTGGTGGTAGAAACGTTATTCAGGAACCATAAAAGTAAGACAGAAATTTTGTCTGCTATTGCCGTAATTGTAATTGTAATTGCATTGTTTTGATTTGACAGCATTCATGTTTTAATTCAATAGTGTGAGAAAATGCATACTAATGCACTTGCAGGTGAACTAAATATTTTTTGTGATGTTCTAATGCAAAATGTGAGTTGTGGACACCAACATTTTGTAGATGTTCAGGCAACAGTAACAGTAACAGTATATCATACTTATGTAGGACTACAAAGACAATGTGCTACTGGAGGAGAATAGATCTACTGCCTAAAGCACATCTTCTGGAGGATTGGACATTTGATGTGAATGACCAAGGCTGATCTCCAAGGATGCAGGATAGAGCAAATATGGCTGTATAGCAACACTTTTACCTCTCCTGATAATTGGATTCATTGCCTTTCTTTTCTGGGATGTCACTGTTAAATAGTCTGGTATAAACTAAATATGGACTTTCTAGTGGGTTATCTTGGAATGTCTCTCCATATATCTTAGGAACCAGACAATGAGAATGTAAGGCTTCATCAGGTTGCAAAAGCAGAGAAAATTTTGTAGGTTCTTTTAGTTTTAAAAGTAAAGCTGGAAACCACTTCAGGCAATCATTTGATGAAAAAAAAAAATTTAATCATTGAGTAAGTTTTCAGTAAGCCTACAACTAAGCCTACAACCCACAGTCTTCCGGGTCTATTTATTTTAATGTAAGTGTAATGATCTGTTTTCACAACATGATGCAGGATAGTGGAGTTGAGACTGACCTGATTCCATACTAGAAATTTCTGCATAATGCCATTAGTGAATCTGTACGCTCCATAAGGAGATCTTTTATCATCTTTCACAATGAGGTACCACACTCAGTGTTATTTGTGGGAAGCTGTAAAGACTTCTTTGGTGATTCAAAAGCTTCCAAATGACTTTCAAGATGCTAAATGGGGTAATTTGCATTGTGGTCAGGTAAGCAAGATCTTCCAGTACAGTAATAATGTAGTTATTTAAGGGATGAAATAAAGGTTGTGTTAAAAAAGGCTGAATGGTTCAAAAAGAAGTACTACAGCACCATCATAGTCAACACGACAAATGATATCCTTCAACCTCTTCAGTCATATTTTATTTAGGATTGGCCTTGACAATTTCTGTCTGTTGGTTTCATTTGCAATTTCATTATTATTGGCTTAATTTTTGTTCATTCTATTATATTATGTTTCCAAAAAGCGTGTTATTTTATCAAAGGGGGTGGTGGTAGGGGGCACAGAGATGTCAGATAACAGGGGCAACAGGTTAGGTTAAACTGGCACTGGACATGCCATACAGTTTTCTTTCAAAGAGAGTGAAACAAGCAAAACCAAAAGAAAATTTGGACACCTTAGTTGAAAAACTCAAGGAAAAAAAACCAAAGACAGACATTCAGTCTGCCAATCTGAGGTATCTGCCTCTGCTCTACCGCACTGTTACTGAGGTTGCAGGTCTTTCAGCACTACACTATGTCTTTGCCAGTGGACACCATGTGCTGCATCTAAAATGATTGTGTGTTTCCTTAATCTGCCTCCCTTTGATCCATTCTTCTCTGAATGGACTTAAACAATTAAAAGGTTAGGATACTTAGGGTCTATCCCAGCAGCACTGGAAACAAGGTATGAATGCATCTTGAATGGGACTACACCTGGTGACATAAATCTGGCTACTGGCCTAATTTGATCATCTTTAGGTTGTGGAAATCATATTTTAGTATTGGGAAAGAACACACAAGCAGACTCACATAGGTGACAGACAAGCCTATGTCCCAAGAGCAGTACGGCAGTATATCATATTATACAAACAGACACTTCTACAGTAGCTTGTATAGCACATTGAGATATTTTCAACCATAGAAAATCACTACCAGTCAAGAAAATATGTTTACCAGTACAATATGTAGTGAAATGTAATTCAAATGAGTTGCTGGATCATTTGACATGTCTGTTACAGAGATCAAACATTGTAACACTAATATTAAAATGCTCAATGTCACAACAACACTCAAAGCTAGTGACAAAAAGTCAAAAGCAAATAAATAGTTTGCAGATTATGAATAAATGACTAAAGCTCATCCCAAGAATATAAAATTGTTACAGAACTTTAACTGTGGGCGGCATGGTGGCAAAGTGGGTAGTTCTGCTGCCTCGCAGTTAGGACACCCGGGTTCACTTCCCGGGTCCCCCTGCGTGGAGTTTGCATGTTCTCCCCGTGTCTGCGTGGGTTTCCTCCGGGTGCTCCGATTTCCTCCCACAGTCCAAAGACATGCTGGATAGGTGCATTGGCGATTCTAAATTGTCCCTGGTGTGTGTGTGTGTGTGCGCCCTGCCCAGGATTTGTTCCCGCCTTGCTGGCTGGGATTGGCTCCAGCAGACCCCTGTGACCCTGTATTAGGGTATAGTGGTTTGGACGATGACTGACTTTAACTGTACATGAGACCCTCCTACAGGTCTGTGTAAACAATGACAATGACAGAGAGCTCCACTGTACTGTTCGCAGCGTGTCACCCATCTCTATTGCTCCATCAGGGTGATGAGATCTACCAAACGTAACTCTCTTTGTGACAAGTCTACTTTCTGGCTGACTTTTTTTATATTTTTGGTTGTTTTATGACTTTGCTTAGAATTGTTGTGAGATTTTGTTAGACATATTTTCCTCCACTGCTGCAGACTGTGAAATAAAGCAACACTTCTACAATCATTATTTTTAATTTAATAGAATAGTTTCCTGTCGTCCCTGTGTAATGTCTACCCTCTGCACCTTGTCCATCCATCCACATCCCAGTTCTTTTCTCTGTTACCCGATTTCAATGAATTGAAGACTGCTTCCCAATGCAATGGGTGTAAAGCAGGGAGCAACCTTGTGCAGGATATCATCCCATCACAAATTCACTTTCACCGCCAATTAGTTGGTTTAATGTAACCAGGCAGTAGGAGGAAACCTGAATGCTTAGTAGAAAACTATGAGAACACAAGAATAAAGTGAACATGCCATACAGACAAGGGTCAGCTAGGGAATGGAACTGTGAGGATGCACACTCACCACTGGGCCACTTAGAGACCTAAAAGAATTCAGGATTTGTATTTTTAATTTTCACTGAAAACTTATAAGTTCTTGGCCCTTTGAGCAGAACCTCATTATCATTTTTTTAATAAATATGTTGATCAACTGAGCATATTAGTCAAAGCCCAGTAAAGCTCTATTTCTCTTGTCTGTCTGCAGGTGCAGTGCGGTGGTCAGTTTGCATAAAGACGCCCCCTGTGTGATGCCCGTCTCACTTCAGCACTCTGCTTGTGTTTATAATTTCCTGAATGAGTTGCGCTGGCAGAATCTACAGCCACCATGACTCCACTGGTGCTGCTCTCGGTCTTCGTTGTCTTCTTTCAGGTAACTGGGTTTCTATATTAAGTGAATTAAGACAAGAAATTAGATATTTTAAGTCTAGTCTTCATAATTACAAACTCACAATTACCAGTTTTATATTTTTGATTTGCCTGATTATATCTTTCATTTTCTTTTCTGTAGACTCAAGTTGTCAAATTTCTGTGAATCAACCATCAGCACCAAAGTCAGTTTCCATTGGAGGTAGTGTCACCTTCAGCTGTACCACTGGGAGTGATGTGGGTAGCTACATGGCCTGGTACCAGCAGAGACCTGGACAAACTCCTAAACTCCTGATCACTGGTGCAAGCTATCGCTACGGTGACACCCCGAGTCGCTTCAGTGGCAGCGGGTCAGGAACTTCATTCAGTTTGACTATCAGTGGAGTCCAACCTGAAGACGCCGGTCACTACTGCTGTCAGCAGTATAGCAGCTTACCACACAGTGATTGAGACTCGTACAAAAACCTCACTGAGCTGCTGTGATGTCTGCAGATGTGAATCTAAAATACTGAGATGAGACTTACAGCAGAAACCAGTGAACTGAAACAACTGAATGTGAGGTGACAGGAAAACCAAAGAGGAACAACCTTACTGCATAATTTAAAAGAAAAAAAACAGAACAGAGAAGAGAAAATCTACCTTACAGAAACTCAAGAAACCATCTTTCAGATTAATTTTTGTTTAGTGTGATCAGCTGAATAATGAATTAGCAGCAAAGCCACAGGTCCAGATGTCTGTCCAGAGCACACTGCTAAAGAAGTCCCAATCTTTGCGTAGTTGGGCATAAACACACTTTAGTCTTAACCTGATGTTCTTTCTGAACAGAAGAGATTTCCTCCTTCCATTACCCCAACCTCTCCTAATTTCTGCAGCCTTTTTTCTAATGGAAGACTCATGTACTTTGACATCAACAGTGGCAAGAGTTACCCGTGATCAAATTTTGGGTTTCTTGGAGACTTCTTTCAGTAATTTGTGGTCTGCTCTCAGGCTGAAATTGCTGGGGCAGCCTAATCTGGACAAGCTGGTAATTGTTTGAAATATTCATCTCTTGCTGAAGATCTTCCAAACAGTCAAATAATTGCTTTCCAACTGTTTGGAGATCTTTATAAATCCCTTCCCAGAATCACAGCAGCGTATTGCATGTCATGTCTCATGATGCATGGAGGGTCTGGTAGCTCTGAATTAAAAATACTAACACAGTCAACGTATCTTTTTGCAACATTTTTATTTCAGTATGTGAATCTCATGATATGATATCAACGATCACAGTGCCCACCTTTGGACATTAACATTTGCGTCATACACGTTCTTGAGTTGAATCACCTCATCTTTCCAATGATGTGAGAGATCCTTTGAATATTTTGCATCTAAATTTGCACAAGAGGCTGAGATCTCCTCCGTGCTCATGCTCGTAAAGATTAAAATTTGAAAAAATAGGCAAAATGTGTTGTTTAGGCTTTTAAAACGCCCAGACAATTCTGAAATTAAAGAATCCATCATAATGTGAAACGTGCCTCTTCTGAATTTTACTTCTGGATCTTAGGATTCCTGATCATCTGCTTCTGCGTCAGATCCATCAGACTCAATAAGATGTCTTGGTCTTTTGCGACACCAACCTGATTTGAACACTGCAGGGATTTCCATTTCATTTGCCGCAGCTTTAGCCTTGTGCAAGAGAGCCTCCCACCGCTCGGGACACCTGACAGGTGTCATGGTTGCCTCCCCCAGCAGCAGCTCTACACACAGTCATCTGTAACTTTCTTTCTGATGGTTTCAGAGGCAACGAGAAGTCAAGCAAAATGACACAATATGCAAGCTTTTGAAGAACAACACCCTACTACTGATGTACTAAGAGAAATCTTTTGATCTAAGCATGGTGATAACACCCACTTCTACAACAAAACATCAAACTAAGCAAAATGTCTGAGGTTGAAATGAGAGCACATTCTCTCTAATGATGTGATTATCATTTAATCTGATCTGCTGCACCTTTGCCCGTGTGTATCAAGTATCTCAGAGTAGGAAAACAGTCCAAACTGGTTCAAACATCTCATAGTGATGCAGATTTGTTCCTTTTCTTATGAGTAAGAGTAAAACAATTTAATAAACTACTTCTAACTTCACCAGGATTTAGCAAAGCTCCTGAGCTGTCCTAATTCAATAGAAGCTGCCAGAAAGATGGCGTTCAGGCAGAAAATTGGCACACTAATCCATTGACAAGCTGAATGGTTTGGAAATACTAGACAACACTGAACTTGTATAAACAAACCTTGCACATAATGTGATTGCTCCACCTACGTGGAGAAGCCATGTGCTGTCAGCCAAATTGAAAATATAACATGTGTAAAACACAGCTTTGCAAATGCCATGATTTGAGTATGTAGCAAGCAACCAATTCTCAAATCTTTTAGCAAACTTTGAACACAGCACATAAGGTATTACACAGATTTATACATTTCCTCATGACGCCATGTGAAGTAATTTTAAAGCAAACTGCATTCTTGCAAATTGGCATGCACATAAAGATCATTGCCCCAAGTGTGAATGAGTAGACTTATGTGCCAATAGTGTCACAGCATCAGCGCAAAGGTGGTCATGGGTGAAGACTGTATTGTCATAACTAACATAGGTTAGAAATGTCACGCAGGTACACTGAGCTCAGTATACCATGAACTCCTGAAATATTCACGTTATACTTTACAAGCCCGGGGCTTTGGGATAAATAGAATCTCAAAAATAATTAGGAGGTGGGGAGGAGTAACGGAGAAAGTTGTTGCCTGTAACTCTAGAAGACAATTAGGAATGCTGGAAGAGTTGATGTGACTTCAGAAACAGTGCTGGAATAGCTGTGGCTATCTGAGTAACTGTTATTTCATGAGGTGTTTCCTGCTGCTTTAAAAGTGGCAAGGTGATTCTTCTGAAAGTTTACTTGTGGTTTAGTCAGTCAGTCATTGTCCAATCCGCTATATCCTAACACAGGGTCACGGGGGTCTGTTGGAGCCAATCCCAGCCAACACAGGGCGCAAGGCAGGAAACAAACCCCGGGCAGGGTGCCAGCCCACTGCAGGGTACACACACACACACACACACATACCAAGCACACACCCGGGACAATTTAGGATCGCCAATCCACCTAACCTGCATGTCTTTGGACAGTGGGAGGAAACCAGAGTACCCGGAGAAAACCCACGCAGACACGGGGAGAACATGCAAACTCCACGCAGGGAGGACCCGGGAAGCGAACCCAGGTCTTGTGGTTTATCTATTGTTAAATAAACGAGCTCGATGTTGGGCTTTAAACTTATTCAGTGTGTGTCACTTGGTATTTCTATCTCAGTGCCTGTCACAGTTTTATTTTTGGCATTATCATGAAGTGCAACGTAGTGCAATATTCTACCTTATTATATTTTCTTTTTTCTTCATCTACTACTTTAATTTTTAACATTACTACTATTATTATTGTTATTTTTATTATTATCCTTGTAGTGAAGCCTTAGCATTAGTAATAGAAAACTACTAAATACCATCATTATTTCCAAGGAAACTACAAATTGACTTCGTGAGTACCATTTTGAGATGTTATTCATTTTCAAATGTCATTTCCTACTCCTCACTGAGAGTAAATACAGTGTACTTCGTAAATACTTCTCATGTACTCCTCTGGGGTAGGACAAATCCTTATTCTCGCTAGACGTTTAGTGCAATTCCTAAGAGAAAATCAACATATGTTAATAATTAGTCCTAAAACTCACTGTCACTCATAGAACAATATATGGCTGTGTAAACGGAAATTTATCAACATCATCAAAACCTTAGCTCACTAACTAATAAACATTTTTTTCAGTCAAGTTGTTCACATGAATTTATTTTGGCACATCATAATTGACAGGAAGAAAAGCAAAGTTATAAATGATTTTGTCAATCAATGACACGCACCAATTAAGCATTTTGTTTTATCAGCTTTCAATGCCAGATCTACTAAAAAAAGTTAAAACAAATCAATCAAACAAAATACAAATAGTTTAAAATGGAAAAATTTTGGGAGGATGACATAAATGATAGTGCTGCTGCCTGACAGCTTCCACCTTTGACAAAGTTATTGTTTATGATGAGCTTCAGTCAATCAATTATCTCATTCCTTCATTTTAAAACACCCTTAATCTTATGTGATCTCATTCTGAAATGCAAATAATTCGTTTCAATTGGTTGGAGTCTATTCTTGAAGTAATGAGTACTAGGCAGGAAACTTCCATGGACATGACATCAGAGGGCATCTGAAATATCAGAGGTGGGGGGCATGGTCCCAATAATCCATCAAGTGATATTCCTGTAGGCTTCGCTTGGCTTAATGACCTCCTGAAGCAGGGCCTGCACGACGCCAGTCTATCACAAGTCAAGCTTTATTTTTACCAGCATCATTGTTATGGTGCAGCATCCCAAAGTGCTATACAGCATTAGAAAAAAAAAAAACTTTCAGAACTTTAGGAGGAATGTGCATAATTTTTCTAGCAGTTTTTACAAACTGTAACTTAAGGACTTTTACAAAGACACTTTATTAATTTTCTATGCTAAAAATGTTATATGTTATAAGAAAAATCCATCTTTTTTGTAAATGCTTTAACGTTCAAATAATAATTGCCTGAATACTTTGATAATTTGTTTATTTGAAAACTGTGAAAGACCCTGCAGCATTGTATTCCCACAGTTTTAGGAATGCAGCTGTCTCAGGTGTTGTTTGGCTGTGTGTGCTTTAGCTGTTAAGAGCTAACAGTCGGTTTGGGCTGAATTCATACGCAGAACTGCTCAAATCATATACACGATTTATGGTTTACATGTGCTTCACTGGAGCAACCTGTGAAAGGTTGTGTGCTCACACTTCCTGTAATTATGTTATTAGACTTAAGTGCAGCATTTGACACCATTGACCATTCTATTTTACTGCACAGGCTAGAAAATGATGTTGGTCTTACAGGCACCGTGCTCGCTTGGTTCAGTTCTTATTTATCAAATCGATTCCAATATGTACAGAAATGCGCTGACAGTACTCCATCATTATACACAGAAGTTCAATATGGTGTCCCACAGGGCTCAGTACTGGGACCTTTACTGTTTTCACTTTACATGCTTCCACTGGGATCTCTCATTAGGAAACATAATGTTAATTTTCACTCGTATGCAGATGACACCCAGTTATACCTTTCATTTAAATCAAATGAAGTTTCTCCGATGT
>JANRMT010062807.1:38008632-38035409 GCA_026402145.1 Polypterus bichir lapradei
CTGATCATGAGGCTGCTCTGGGCTTAGTTGTTCTCCCAGGGTAGTGGTACAAGTTGCATGCATCAGCTGTTCGGTCCCCAACTGATCGTGCAGCTGACGCACTTACGGCAATGTTCACTTGGGATGACCACACAGACATTTATTGAACTCCGATTTTGATGCAAATGATCTGGAACTTGAAAAAGAAACAACCAGTACCCAGCTGATCGTAGTGTTGAACACGATGTAGCTGACATGCCTACAGCAACGTTCGCCCTGGTTTGACTACACAGACATAGATCTGTGGGAGGCAAGCTGGCTACTGGACTTCATCAAATTACACGCATGCTAGTGAACACTATGGATTACCAGCTACTCAACTACCTCAAGCTGTTTGTTTCCAGAAAGTTCCTTTCAGATAATGAGTGATGAGATAAACAGGCATTTAATAAGTATGTAAGTATGAGGCTCGTGGAACATAAAGGAGAATTACATTTGTCATAAATAAGTATTTTTTGTTTATTAATGTGTGAAAGCATTACTTTATGTGATTTTTGGAAAATATTCAGCCTTGGGACAAAATAAAAAAAAAAAATTAGCCTTAAAAGAATTAATTCAGCCTATGATTGTGTTGGAAGTCTGTTGTGTAGAGGGTGAACACGAAGGGAGGCAGGACAGTTCCCTGAGATACTCACCACAATTCCTGACACAGTCCCCCACCATCGCAAACTTCTGTCTGTTGGTAAGGTAGTCCATGATCCAAGAGATTGTAGGGGGCATCAAGATTCAAAACCTTGAGTTTTTACGCCAGTTGATAAGGCAGAATGGTGTTATAAGGACTGGAAAATTCAAAGAACATTATCCTGACTGTAGAGCCGACTTTGTCCAAGGGGAGAAGACTCTGTGGAGTATGTAGATCACAGCATCCTCCAAACCAATATGTGTCTGATGGGCAAGCTACAAAGGATCCAGATTCCGAAACCAGCTTCACAAAGGTCTTGATGATGTATGAAGTAAGAGCAACTGGTTTATAGTCCTTGGGATCACTGGAATGCCCTTTCTTTGACACTGGGAGCACACATGATGTTTTCCACAGCTGGGGAACTTTCTGCAAATGCATGGAAAAGGAGAACAGGTGCTGAGGGACCCCGCAGAGCTGGCTGGAACATGTTTTCAGCACTCCTGGGGTTGATTCCATCTAGCCCTGGGGTCTCATGCATAACACCCTGCGTAGAATTCACATTAAAATATGGCATATGGACAAAAGCAGAAATGTGCGTACACACAAAAAAATCAAGATGCATTAATCTGAGCATACACCAACTTCCACGTTCTTCCGCTCCATAAATCCCTGTCAGTGTGAAAAGTATCGCTCGTGCATATGCCTGTTGCCCCTTCCCGACTGCGTTTTATGAAAATATAATGGCAAAAGCATGGGGGATAAAGAAGAATTTCAGTAAATACCAAGTAGAGGCAAGGCAAAACTTACTATTTATTGGTTTATGCAGTGATATAAACAAAAAAAGTATGTTAATCGAGTGACAGAGTGGTGAAGAAACTTGAAAGTTCAAGTTCAGAAAGTCACACAGTGCCCGAAATAAATAAGAAGTGGTTAGATATCAAAGTCACCATGAAAAGGTGAGTCATAGCCCACCATCTGAGTGTCATATGGAAGCGTATTAGGGTACAGAGAAAAGAAAAAAAAAACTTTAACCTTGAAATTTCCACTTTAATCACGTAGTTTGTCATTAAAGTAGAACTTCATAAACTTCATCTTTGAATCACTTAATTTACTAGTTTCTCAAATACCACCGTAACTAAAGTAGCACATTTAATGCTTCTGTATTCTATGTGTTCTTCTATGTACTCTATTTTTGTAAATCCCTACATTATTCTTAAATGGGCTTTCTCTTCTGCCAATAGTACACAGAATGCATTGCATTCATGATATTACAGCTCCCTGAACAATTTAAATACTAAGATGTATACTTGATATAATTTTCATAATGATAGGAATTAAAGCATGTATTAAACATGGGGACACGGTGGCACAGTGGTAGCGACGAGCTGGCGTCCCATCCAGAGATTGTTCTTGCCTCCCAAAAGATGCTTGATGCACCATGTGAGACCTTCGATGAAATAAATGTTTGCAGCATACTGTCTCTCTCAAAGGTATTAATCCCCAATTCCTGTCCTTCCTTTTCTTCCTCCAAGTAACTAATCGACACACAATCAGCTCTGTAATAGATGTCAAGCCTTCAGTAAGCTTTTAACGCCAATTCTTCAAAAATTTTAAGGACATTGAAAAATCGTTGTAGTACATGTTTAATTATTCCATCCATCTATCCATCCAGGGTCGCACCAATCCCAGCAAGCATAAAGCGCAAGGCAGGAACAATCCCTGAATGGGGCGCCAGCTCGTTGCTACCGCTGCGTCACCGTGTCCTCAAATGTTTAATTTTTAACAATATACATTATTTAAATGAAGTTAAAAGTTTATCTGTTTAATATAATATACATAATTTACTGCATTTCATC
This sequence comes from Polypterus bichir lapradei, assembly GCA_026402145.1. NCBI lineage: Eukaryota > Metazoa > Chordata > Cladistia > Polypteriformes > Polypteridae > Polypterus > Polypterus bichir. The sequence continues at coordinate 38,011,150 of JANRMT010062807.1, forward strand.
TTAAAAATAATATCAAGAGCTCCAAGAAGATAGCGCCTGGAAATCTAAATCGACTTAGAAGCCAGTCGTCATCATATGTAAATAAGCGCTTTATAAAGTGGCTCAGGTTGTGCAATATTATAACTTTAGTGCAAGTTTACAGTGAGGTGATTGTACTTACAAGTACGAACAGTTCCACCAGGAGAACTTGATGGACTGATTGTGTGTGTGTTTAGAGCACTTGGGATGAATTTGTTTCTGAACTGCAAGATCCCTACAGGAAAGGCTCTGAAGCATTTGCCATACTGTATGGGAGAGGTTCAAATAGACACATGGCTGAGGTAGTGTGTGCTATATGCTGTATCCCAATAATCTGATCAGCTTCCATAGAGCTGTGAATCCACACTCAAATACAGTGGGTTAAATACTCTGAGTGGTGAACTGAGAGTGAGAACACTTAAGCAACGATGGTATTTGGAATAGTTTGGTCATTCCATGCACCATTATACAGTATAGTTACATGTTGATTACGATCAGATGCTGTAAACTAATAAACACTATGCGGTTAATTTTAGTGTATTTGATAAAGCCGTGTCAGGGATGTGAATCTAAAAAAGAAAGGGAAACCACACTGGAAAAGTAGCACTGCTTTGATGCTGGGTGCTGCCAGTTTGCAAAACCGAGCGGAGAACTTGTGTATGCAAGGGATTGAGCTAACATGAAAATGTGAGTGGCATTAAGCCAGGTTTAGTTTTTATACATCACGATGTGAACGTGGAAACAGGCGTACGCAACATTTTTGTGCATATGCACCATTTATACATGTGGTTGCTGGAGCCTTTTTTATGCAGAGTTTTTTTCAGGGAGTTGGGGGGAGGTTGGAGACCACAAGTGTGATGTCATTGTAGGAGAAGATCAAGCAGAGTGCAGATGGGATTCAGGAAAATCCTCATCTTGCTCACAGAGACAAGCAATGTTGGTGGAAGGCCGTCTTCACAAGAATGAGTCAAACCTGTTGAAGAACTGTTTCAGTTCATTAGCTCTCTTCTTGCTCCCCCCTTCTGCATGTTTTTTAGCCCGATTGTACCCAGTGGAAAAAAAAATCATAAATTAGTTGAGCTACTTGATATTACCCATGTGACAAAGTAGAAAGGGTAAAAGGTTAAAAGTAATTGCATATTATATATTACCGCACTTTATTACTGTTACGATCACTGCATTTTAGAACATAACTATTCTTAGTACTGGATAGATTCTGTCTACATAATATTCCTCGGTTTTCCTTTGTGGTGTAAAAACCCAAAATTGCAATAAATAACACCAGTGATAATATATTATAATAATTCTTAATACAGTAATCCCTCGCTATATCGCGCTTCGACTTTCGCGGCTTCACTCTATCGCGGATTTTATATGAAAGCATAACTAAATATATAACGCGGATTTTTCGCTGCTTCGCGGGTTCTGCGGACAATGTGTCTTTTTACTTCCTGTATATGCTTCCTCAGTTGGTTTGCCCAGTTGATTTCATACAAGGGACGCTATTGGCGGATGGCTGAGAAGCTGACCAATCAGAGCACGCAGTTAAGTTCTCCTGACTGAGAAGCTAACCAATCAGAGCACGCAGGAGCTATGCAGTGTTAACCAGGAAGTCTCATCTCGCTCATTCAGCATCAACGTGCTTCGCTGTGTAAAGAGTTGTGCTCTTTAGTGTTTATCTTTGTGCATAGTCAAGCCCTTCATTATGGCTCCAAAACAATCTGCTACTGCTTCAGGTGCCGTGCCCAAGCGCAAGAAGAAGATGTTAACGATTACCGAAAAGGTAAACGTTTTGGATTTGTTGAAGGCTACGATTCTTTTTATTTAAAAAGTAGGAAAGGAATATAAGATCTACGGCTGCAGCGTCCTTTTAACCAGGGTGCAAAACGAGTTGTAAGTGGATGTAATAAGGCAGTAGTCTGGATGGAATCTGCTTTAGGGATTTGGATTGAAGACTGCCAGAAGAAGAACAACGGCAGTGCTACACAATCGCCTGAAGTGGCTCCTTTACAAGGGCTGTAATGCTCTCCTTTGTTGTGCAGTAAAATTAAACTCATTGTTATCGGACAAGTCATCGTGTCATTGTTGGTGAGTAACCATAAATAATTAATACATTTACTGTATACTATTTTTCTTGCAATGTACGTATTTATTGCTGGTGACCTGTCTATCGTAATGGCTGTAACATATGTGATATCGGAGACACTCAATATCTTTAAAATAATATTTAGGTTTTACTGTATATAAACAGTGTGTGTTTATATACATAATTTCAATGAATCTTACCTAATATCTAAGAGAATACAAAGGGATTATGCTGTATAACGCTGCGGGGAATATTTATAAACAGTGCGGGAGAGTTTATAAGGGCTTAAAATATATAAAAATAACCATACAAACATATGGTTTCTACTTCGCGGATTTTCACCTATCGCGGGGGGGTCTGGAACGCAACCCCCGCGATGGAGGAGGGATTACTGTATTACTTATGAGAGAAAAATTTGGACTTAACAATAGTTAAGTACTTTTGTTTGCCTTGCATATTGAAATATAGAAGCATTTGTTTTAGAAATGACATGAAGAGAACTACTGAAAAGGTTAAGTGAATTAAAGACAAGAATGTACTTGGAGAAATACACAAAATTTCTTAATAATGAATAAGAGTTCAGCAGATGTCCTGTGAAAAGAGACTGGACAGTTGTCATATACACAGAGATTTCAAGGGTAATAGCTGAGACTAAAAGATATGAGAAGAACAAGAGTGCTGTAGAACTGACTTTAATTTATATAAGTTATTTGGGTGTAAGCCAGCAAACCAATCAGATTACGTGTATGCATTAATCAGCACTGTTATGTAAATTCATGTGTTATAAAATGGCCTCTGCTCTTATTTCTTTGACCATTCGGTAACAGACTAATGTGATGAATGCTCTCTCTTCAGCATTTGCTGAGGAGTAATAAAAGACGCAATGGACAAATTTCCTCCTGCCAGCTTCCTGTCTCAAAGAGGTCCTAGTCTGAGGAGATTTCTTTCTTTAATGCATTTCCAATTTAATTTCTAGCATTTACTCAAACTGGCATGGCATGGGAAACAGAGACACAGCAAAATAACATGAAACTATTAACATGGTGGCAGGATTGCAACTCCATACTATGTATTTTACGAAACTGTATACTTTGAAACACTGCTAGTTTTCAATTGTGTGTCAAACCAAGTTCAAGGGAGAGTTAAGATTACTTCAGCATATCAATATACATAAACTATGATGTTCTGAGATGAGTTTGATTTGGAAAACTTGGACAACCTAACTTCAATGACTTTCTAAAATGTTTCAGCCATATGTTCTCCATAACTTACTTATTTCTTAAACCCGATATTTAAACACAAAACCATGGAGACATTCCTAGGGCAGGTCAGAGACTGTGCTTATAGTGGACATGGCATCACAAGGCACAATTCAACACTAACAAGATTACAATGTCATACTGATCAATTGAAAACCAACTCAGCAATTACTAAATAATGCAGAACTAGCCAATAACAAAAGACACCAAGAAGGGTAAGTAACATATTTTAAGAATAAGGATCAAAACACAGAATTTCAAAATGAAAAAGGTTAAAATCCTGAAGAAGGATAAATACTAAATGGTGAATATAAAGCTATCAAGCCAGTACAACGTACACAATGATAGTGACTAATGTCATAGTGAGCAGGAGGAACTGCTAGAAGTCCATCTTTTAACCACAACTCTCAATAAATATCCATTGAATTTTCTGAAATATACAGATGCACTTTTAACAACATTTGTCTGAGGTAATTCCTGGTTTTTATTTTGGGTATGTTTAGATTTGCTTCTCTGGTATTTTGGCCTGTTTGCTCTTCAACCTTGAATTTTGTCTTCTCCATTTTGTTAATTCTTCTCCTGGTTTTCTAGCGTAGTCATTTGTCCAATGGGTTGTTGTGTCCTGTCAAGGCCCTTACGCCTTTACTAGAAGCAAAGTATGCACACTTGCTGAGTATGCAGCTCATTGTTTTAGAGATGGGCACCATGACTATTTGACTGCATGTTCGCCATCACCTGAATGCCATCTCTGAACACATACTGTTGTATCATAGCAATGAATTCCAAAATGGCATGGCATTATTATATCATCCATCCATCCATCCATTTTCCAACCCGCTGAACCTGAACACAGGGTCACGGGGGTCTGCTGGAGCCAATCCCAGCCAACACAGGGCACAAGGCAGGAACCAATCCTGGGCAGGGTGCCAACCCACCGCAGGACACACACAAACACACCCAGCACACACTAGGGCCAATTTAGAATCTCCAGTCCACCTAACCTGCATGTCTTTGGACTGTGGGAGGAAACCGGAGCGCCCGGAGGAAACCCACACAGACACGGGGAGAACATGCAAACTCCACGCAGGGAGAACCCGGGAAGTGAACCCGGGTCTCCTAACTGCGAGGCAGCAGCACTACCACTGCGCCACCGTGCCGCCCATTATTATATCAGAAACAAAAAAAAAAAAAAATAAAAAAAAATAAAGAAATGGTGACAAAATAAAATAAGCAAGAATAAAAAATAAAAAATAAAAATAATTTCATAGAGATCAAGAGGACTAGTAATCACCATCATATCACTCCAAAAAACTTGTAGCCAAGAATACGTTTCAAAATGCAACCATGATACTTCTTTGTTTTTGTTTTTTTTATTATTGTCAGTCTCAACATTGTTCCCTTCTTTTTATATCCAGCTCTGACATGAGTTTCTGCACAATGGCATCCTTTATTATGACATGATGACATTACTCATCATTCTAAGTGTCTAGAAAAAAGAAAGTTATAACTACTGTCAACAATATGGCTGTGCTCGTCATGCATAAAATTGGGGTGCTCAAAACGTAAAACAAAATGGTGGTACAATGACATAATGAACCTAGTAATAAAATTAACAATAAGAGCACAACACTATTAAATCTAAAATTTAAATAAAATTAGTCAGGACAAAACTAATGAGTTACTGACAATATGAAAAGACAAGCAAAAAACCCAGACTGGAGAAACAAAGGGGGTTAAAAGATTCATGACAACAGCACTAATGAACATTGTGGATCAAGGATTATCAATGTAGGGATATTTTATAAGAGAAAGAAAGAAGATAACTTGATGGAACAACAGCCTTAACAAGTATATCATCTAGCAATAAAGAAATCAACAAAAACAGGTCAAGAAAAGAGGGCTTAAAGTTTGGGTGTTATCTTCATCAGAGACACAAAACAGAAACCCATATGCACTGACTCTTCCTAGGCCAGTGTAGAAGCAGCAATTAGTAGGACATGCATAACTTTGGAATGTGCGAGAAAAGCAGTGTGACCCAAGGAAACCCACGTAGAAATAAGGAGAACATGAAAACTACAAACAGATAAAGGGCTGAACCACAATTGAAATCAGGTCTATGGAACTGTCAGGCAAAAAGCACTGTGCTACCTAAGAGTGCGTGGTGCCAGCTTTTAATTTACTCAGGAAACTAACTTGGCCGTGACCAAATGATGGATGTTTTAAAAGATGGAGAGCACAGTTCAAGGTCAGCCATCATATCTTTTTTTGAGACGTCTTGTCAGTTTTGCTGCACCAGTTTCTGTTGTTCTTGTTATCTGCAGCTGCAATGAGGAGTGTAGTTTGCATATCAGACACCCCTTTGTGACGCCTGTCACGGTTGAGCAATTTCATAGAGTTTAAAACTTTCTGTATGTGCCTCACTGACAGTATCTACAACCATGATGACACCACTGGTCCTGTTGTGTTTCCTTATATTCTTCACTAAAGGTAAGAGACTATATTTACATTTACATTTTACATTTACTGTTTAAAGAATTTCCTGATTATGTGTTATTTCTCTTTTACAGACTCAAGTTGTCAGGTCTCTGTGAATCAACCGTCAGCACCGAAAACAGTTTCTCCCGGAGGAAGTGTCACCTTCAGTTGTACCACTGGGAGTAGCGTTGGTAGCTACATGAACTGGTATCAACAGAGACCAGGAGAACGTCCTAAACTCCTGATCTACTATGCAAGTAATCGCTACGGAGACACCCCAAGTCGCTTCACTGGCAGCGGGTCAGGAACTTCATTCAGTTTGACTATCAGTGGAGTGCAGCCTGAAGACGCCGGTCATTACTACTGTCAGCAGAGCTACAGCTTACCACACAGTGATTGAGACTCGTACAAAAACCTCACTGAGCTTATGTCATGTCTGCAGGTGTGAAACTAAAGAAATGTGAGATGAGACCAAAGAGGAACAGCTTTGTGAAAAAAATAGCAAAAAAGAATCAACAGCGTGAAGCAAATCTATCTGGTAGAAACATTAGCTTCCACATTTAGGATTCACTTAGCCTTAAGAATCCTGAAACAGACAGGAGCCTTCCTGGTTTCCTGAGCTGACTGTCCTGCTAATTTAAGAATATAAACGTCTGTCTGAGCTGCTGGTCAACACAAGCATGTCGTGATGATGGTCTGACTAAAAGTTACTTGAAATGACAAAAAGGCAATTAGTCTTTGTGCTAGACTGCACATTTAATAGTGTGTGACATCAAAAGTACTTGGCAGATCAAATAAGATTAGAATAGAGAATTGAATATTTACAATACATCATATATGAAAAACAAAAATAAATTAGCTGATGTACTTGATGTTGCCCAGGTCACAAAGTAGAAAGGTGAAAAGGTAAAAAGTAATTAGATTTTATACTCTATGTTGCCACACTTTATTGCTGTTATGAGTGCTGCATTTAGGACATAACTATTAATAATATTGGAAAGAGTCTTTCTACACAATATTCTTTGTTTTCCTTTCTGGTACCAAAAAGCCAAAATTGCAGTAAATAACACCAGTGCTATTATGAACTCACCATTGCTTGTTCCACAAGGAGTGACAACAAGTGGCCCTGACAGAAGTGGAGAGGAAGATGCATGAATAAAGAAAAAGTGAAAAGCAGAGGCTAGGAATCAAACTGAGGAGTTTTGGTTGTAAGGCCTCTGAGCTGACCACCACACCGACAGGCACAGCGCTGTTCCACCTGTGGACTGTCAGCCATCTGTTTACTTCTTTTAAAAATTTGACTTATGCCAGAAAGCACCTGGGTGCCAAAATTAGTGTTTGGAAAGAAAATAGCATTGTATTAAAAAACTAATAAACAAAGAAAATAAAAAATAAAAGTAAAAACTATCTTGGCAGGCTATGGGCACCCACATTGCTTGCAGGCAAAATTCTTTTTCCAATTTTTCAAATCCAGTTCAATATCTGCCAAATACACAAAGTATGACCACAGTAAAGGATATGATAAAATATTACATTATGAAGGCTTTATATCGAAATAATACAGAATAGATATCCATCCATCCATTAATTATCTAACCTGCTATATCCTAACTACAGGGTCATGGGCCAATCCCAGCCAACACAGGGCGCAAGGCAGGAAACAAACCCCGGACAGGGCTCCAGCCCACCTCAGATAAAATAAATATTACAAATTCCATTTCATTTGTATAACTAAATAGTCACTGAAAGATACTCATTTAAATTTATAAGTTGAATGTCCCTGCTGGATTTTTTATACACTGTACACATGGATATTTTAACATCCATCCATCCATCCATCCATTTTCCAACCCGCTGAATCCAAACACAAGGTCACGGGGGTCTGCTGGAGCCAATCCCAGCCAACACAGGGCACAAGGCAGGAACCAATCCCGGGCAGGGTGCCAACCCACCGCAGGGATATTTTAATGTTTTTAGGAACATATAATGCAAAAGCATCCATCTGTCCATCTGCATGAAACAGCTTGTCTTCCTAGTGGATTCATTTTGTTGAATTTTGTTTTATTTATTCTTCAAAGAAATGTGTCAGGAAACTTTAATTTTCATTGAGATTTCACAAGTATAGCATGATGTGTACATTTCTGTAATGTCAAAATTGTCCATTGAGGAATGTTGATTAATTTGTGAACTTGTCTATCTTAAAATAGAAATGTTCTGTGCATCTTCAGTTATGAATAAATTTACTGTTTCAAATTTACCTTGAATAAGGCCACTGCAACTTGTATATTTTGTATGCTTTCCTCTTTAACTTTTCCATTGGTAACCTTTTTAGCAAAAAAGAGCACCAATATCAGTTAGTCAAACACAGGGAGCGGCACCTGCTGCTCATGGACTAAGAAAAGGTCATCTAATCTGAAATTAATTTAAGAGAAAATTAATTATGTAAGGATGGAGTGAACAAATATGTGCTCAGTAATTACAGTACACTAACGACCTCACGGCTGCATTGCCTTCAAATTGAAATGACTAAGTATTTCAGTATTCCAGACAACAACAACAACACCAATGCATTTCTTGTATTGCCCACTATTACACAAGGAATGCCTAAGTGGGCTTCAACAGGCCCTCTTTCTTTATAGCACCTTGACTCTCTAGGAAGACAAGAAAAAAACTGCCAAAAATTGCTGTATAGGAAAAAAAACAGGAACAAATATTGGGAAGGGCAAATTAAAAGGAAACCTTCTTCCACGTAGGTTGGGCATGCAATGGGTGTCAAAAAATGAGCTAAATACAAAACAGAACACAAGTAATCCTCTTGGCCAATCTATCACTGCCACCTCAAAAATACAATATAATATCACAAACTACTTTGTTCTTCACGTCACGCCTCACCACGTGCAAGCACAGAGAGCTGCAACAGCTCTCAAGACAAAGCACAAGAATAGATTATACCACTCATTAAATACAAAACTACCACATATGCTGATGCAGATTTGTCCGTATACATCAAAAAGAAAGTAGAAACTAATTAACATAAATGAAAAATAACAATAGCTGTCCATCAGCTAACTGTAGAACTATGGCCAGATTGTTGAAAAGGACTCAGAGTCAAGCCAGACACAGTCACAGTCCTGGAGACGCACTCTTCATCACGGTCCAAAGTGGATCAGAATTTTACTTTGCGACTTATTCGTATTTTAACTCTTCTTTAGGTATGTTTTTCAAAAATCCTTTGTTTAAGACGTATGAACTGCAGTGAGTTACTGATCGTCTGCAACCAACAACTAAAAATAAAATATCATTCAGTGCTAGTTTAACGTCATTTGAACTGAATGCTGCTGTCTGTGAAAGCTATCGAGTCACCAAAAGCCTGAAGGGCTCTGTTTTTAAATATATAATACTGTAGTGTATTATTTAATATTTTTGGTTTTTAATTTATTTTTTTATTAACTCAATTTTATGTTCAAATTTATCTTGTGCTCTTAAGTCACAAGTCGTTGTTTATCCCACCTGTTACTTTCCTGTAGCTGTCACCCATAATCCCTGTTGTGGGGTATCTTATAAATTTAGTCTTGATGACAACTTAAAATTACTTATTAACCAAAAAATAAGGTGTATAATTAGATCAAGAGATAAAACCAGATCATGCACCAGGGCACCTGTAATACTAACAGATCAAATTAAAACAAAAAATATATCACCTTACAGATACTGTATACTGTGCATCCGGAAGGTATTCACAGCACATCACTTTTTCCACATTTTGTTATGTTACAGCCTTATTCCAAAATGGTTTAAATTCATTTTTTTCCCTCAGAATTCTACACACAACACCCTATAATAACAACGTGAAAAAAGTTTACTTGAGATTTTTGCAAATTTATTAAAAATAAAAAAAATTGAGAAAACACATTGAGCTCAAGTGCATCCTGTTTCCCTGATCATCCTTGAGATGTTTCTGCAGCTTGATTGGAGTCCACCTGTGGTAAATGCAGTTGATTGGACATGATTTGGAAAGGCACACACCTGTCTATATAAGGTCCCACAGTTGACAGTTCATGTCAGAGCACAAACCAAGCATGAAGTCAAAGGAATTGTCTGTAGACCTCTGAGACAGGATTGTCTCGAGGCACAAATCTGGGGAAGGTTACAGAAATATTTCTGTTGCTTTGAAGGTCCCAATGAGCACAGTGGCCTCCATCATCCGTTAAGTGGAAGAAGTTTGAAACCACCAGGACTCTTCCTAGAGCTGGCCGGCCATCTAAACTGAGCGATCGGGGGAGAAGGGCCTTAGTCAGGGAGGTGACCAAGAACCCGATGGTCACTCTGTCAGAGCTCCAGAAGGACAACCATCTCTGCAGCAATCCACCAATCAGGCCTGTGTGGTAGAGTGGCCAGACGGAAGCCACTCCTTAGTAAAAGGCACATGGCAGCCCGCCTGGAGTTTGCCTAAAGGCACCTGATGGACTCTCAGACCATGAGAAACAAAATTCTCTGGTCTGATAAGACAAAGATTAAACTCTTTGGTGTGAATGCCAGGCGTCACATTTGGAGGAAACCAGGCACCGCTCATCACCAGGCCAATACCATCCCTAAAGTGAAGCATGGTGGTGGCAGCATCATGCTGTGGGGATGTTTTTCAACTGCAGGAACTGGAAAACTAGTCAGGATAAAGGGAAAGATGACTGCAGCAATGTACAGAGACATCCTGGATGAAAACCTGCTCCAGAGCGCTCTTGACCTCAGACTGGGGCGATGGTTCATCTTTCAGCAGGACAACGACCCTAAGCACACAGCCAAGATATCAAAGGAGTGGCTTCAGGACAACTCTGTGAATGTCCTTGAGTGGCCCAGCCAGAGCCCAGACTTCAATCCGATTGAACATCTCTGGAGAGATCTTAAAATGGCTGTACACTGACACTTCCCATCCAACCTGATGGAGCTTGAGAGGTGCTGCAAAAAGGAATGGGCGAAACTGGCCAAGGATAGGTGTGCCAAGCTTGTGGCATCATATTCAAAAAGACTTGAGGCTGTAATTGCTGCCAAAGGTGCATCGACAAAGTATTGAGCAAAGGCTGCGAATACTTATGTACATGTGATGTCTCAGTTTTTTTATTTTTCATAAATTTGCACAAACATCAAGTAAACTTTTTTCATGTTGTCATTAAAGGGTGTTGTGTGTAGAATTCTGAGGAAAAAAATGAATTTAATCCATTTTGGAATAAGGTTGTAACATAACAAAATGTGGAAAAAATGATGCACTGTGAATACTTTCCCGATGCACTGTATCTCTGCAGTCGTAAATGCTACTTATTAAACATTCACTCTCTTGAAAGTAATGCTGCTTTAGTAAATTATATCATTATGTTAAGTACAAAATCTGGTTTGTGTCTTCTCACTGAAACCTGCCTTAGTAAATCTGACACTATTCCCCTAGCTGAGGTGTCACCAGATGGATACACATTCCTTCATAAATTTAAAGATTCTGGTCGAGGAGGTGGCCTTGGAATAATTCATTGTGCAAAATGCTAAATTGCTTCTAAACTTCATCGTGATGGGAGTGAGTGCTGTAGAACAATAGTCATTCCCTGAGTACACAACCTGGTATGCTGTTAGGACTTACAACTTTTCATGGGTCGTCCCTGCACAGTTTCTTCCAAACATCAGCTATGTCGAAAAAGCGTACTTCATTGGTCCAGGCTGAGAGGGGTTTTCATTGTTATTATGTTGTTCTTTTCTTCAAATTGGCTGAAATAGTTGTTAAGTGAATTGAGGAAATCAATGTTGTCATCGCAGGGTAGTGGAAGAGACCGGGAGTTTTTGATTGACTGGATGCCTTGCCACAAGTGCCTGGGGTCTTTTGAGTCATTGTAGTGACCCTGGATTTACATCCATAAACATGCAATGCTGTCATGCCCGAGTTCAAGTTGGCTCGTACAGATCTAAGAGTATCTTTGTCCCCAGGTGTTCTCAGAAGTGCATGCATCTCTCAGTTGAGCCAGGGTTTCTGGTTGGCACATGTGGTACTATTCTTGATGAAGATCACATCTTCCACACACATGGATATGAATCCCATGACAGACACAGCATACTCCTCCAAATTGATGTACTGATTGATAGTTCAAGCCACTCTGAACAGATACCAGTCTGTGAATTCAAGACTGTCCTGGAGTGCTGAAACTGCACCCTCTGGCCAAATTCTTATCTGCTTCACAGACAGCATTCTACTAGTTAGCAGTCGCCAGTGTGCTGGAAAAAGAATAACAGTAACAGTAAAGGGAGAAGTTTAACAGAAGAAATATCTGAGGGACTTAAAGTATATTAGTAAAAGAACGGAAGACAGAAAAGTAAAAGTAGCAGATCAGAAAGCTTGAATCAATGGGCATTCCCAGAACATGTGCAAAAATATGCTTGGGGCAATCATCATACAATCATGGCAGTTAGGATCCACAGCCAGAGAGAGTGGTGAGGAGTACTATGGTATAACAGTTCCAGGCAGTATGTATAAATGGTGAAGATATTTGAATTGGATGAATTAATGATTTGGGGTCTAGAGAAAACATAGAATATTTTAAAAACAATTTAGTTGAAATAGGTTTAACACAAGAAAGATCACACTGACAGATTGAGAATATTGGTAGGATACCTTACACAGAGACGCATAGGCATACTGCCACCAGCTTCAAGGAAGGGGAAAAACAGTCAGTCAGTCATTGTCCAACCCGCTATATCCTAACACAGGGTCATGGGGGTCTGCTGGATCCAATCCCAGCCAGCACAGGGCACAAGGCAGGAACAAACCTTGGGAAGGGCGCCAGCCCACCGCAGGGCACACACACACACACGCACTAAGGACAATTTAGAATCACCAATGCACCTAACCTGCATGTCTTTGGACTGTGGGAGAATACCAAAGTACCCGGAGGAAACTCACGCAGGCACGGGGAGAACATGCAAACTCCACGCAGGGAGGACCCGGGAAGCAAACCTTGGTCTCCTTACTGCGAGGCAGCTGCGCTACCACTGTGCCACACTGCCGCCCAGGAGAAAAACAGCAGCACAATTTATAAAGAGAAGGAGAAAAAAATGAAGAAAATAGCAGCACCACTCATCTTAAGAATAGGCCTAAGTTGAAAGTAAAAGTTAAAAGTTGGTAGAAAAAAGAATTGTCCTTGGGTGATTACATGGACAATGTAAGAAGTCTTGTAAAAGTATTGTGAAAATAAAATATCACTTGCTTGAACCCAGGACTTCTGTTGAAGTTGGTGTGTTTGGGGCTTGGGGGTTCAGTGGCACCCCCTACAGGTCACACCTAGAACAAGTTCAATGAGGAGGAGAAAAAAAGTAGAAGGGTTAAGCAAATGAAAGGAATCAACTAAACTGAAATCAATCTAAATTTTCATATCAAGAATGTCAAATAAGGAACGCAGTGACAAGCAGGGGGCGAGTGTTTATCAAGGAACGGGTCCATAAAAGCCATTTACATCCATGCCCAAAATGATTTCCTAATCTTTCAGTTTTAACAACTATCCCATGATGTACAGTAAAAAGCTGGGTTGTTAAATAGTTGAACAGTACCATACACAGTACTATGTTTCTCCCACTGATCTCGATATGACCACACATCCAGCATTTCTGCGTGTAACTTGCAGCATGTAAAAATTATCATTCCTCCTTTTTTAGAATTAGCAGACACTGAAACAAAAACAAAATGATGATTGTAGAAAATCTAGCCACATCACTTTTAAGTAATTTAGATTCTTGCATAAATGCAACAACCACTTTTTATACTAAAGGTAATCAAGGGCAGCCTTCCTCTTAAAATTTAGATCTTGCCCCAAAGATTCCATGAAGCTACTTAGAGACTGGTAATCCGGAAGGTGTTAGAAAAACACAAAGTTAAGACTGAAAAAAGAAACTTGATTTGGGAGCACCACCCTTTGCCTCCCCTCATCTTCCTCCATCGACGAGCATACACACTCAAAAAATACACTCAACAAACCAGTAAATAAGTCATATCATGAAAGTGTGAAATAAATTAAAATCCAGAGTTATTACTGTAAACCCAGGCATTTCACTTCATCACTGTACTAAGGATGACCCTCCGTTATGACCCCCAAAGGTTATGCGAAAAGTCAAATTCTCTTCAGGGATTAATTAAGTAAAAAAAAATCAAAAAGAGGCCATCCCAGTCCCATCATTAACCCCTGCTACAGTAAATATTTTGAACAACCTACTTAACAAGTCTAAAATTACAGGTAAAGATTTTGTGTTTTTAGAGCACTCTCAGTAATACAGTGTAGCAGAAAATTGTATCAAGACGATCAGCAGCCGTGCCACATGCACTTCAGAAGAGGTCATCCACCTGAAGCTAAGCATGTTTGGGCCCAGTCAGCACTTGGATGGGAGACCAACTATGAAAAGCTTGGGTTGTTTTTGGAAGAGGTGTTGGTGAATCCAGCAAGGGGTGCTTACCCTGTGGTTTGAATGTGCATCCCAATGCCCGAGTGCAGGGATGGGGACACTGTGCTGTAAAAATGGCGCTGTCCTGGCTCTCTGTGGTCATTAAACATCCCTGCACATCCTTCGCAATGAGTAGGGTGTATCCCGATGTCCTGGCTAATAGTCATTCAGATCCTAATCATCCCCTGTCTCTCACAGCACCTAATAACTCATGTGTGATGAGCATGCTGGTGCAAACATGGCTGCTGTTGCATCATCCAGATGGATGCTACACATTGGTGGTGTTGAAGTGGCTCCCCATTCATTATGAAAAGCGCTTTGAGTAGTGAGAAAAGTTCTATATACCGTAAATGTAAAGAATTATCCATCCATCCATTTTCCAACCCACTGAATCCGAACACAGGGTCATGGGGGTCTGCTGGAGCCAATCTCAGCGCACAAGGCAGGAACCAATCCCGGGCAGGGTGCCAACCCACCGCAGGACACACACAAACACACCCACACACCAAGCACACACTAGGGCCAATTTAGAATCGCCAATCCACCTAACCTGCATGTCTTTTGACTGTGGGAGGAAACCCACACAGACACGGGGAGAACATGCAAACTCCACACAGGGAGGACCTGGGAATCGAACCCGGGTCTCCTAACTGCGAGGCAGCAGCGCCACCGTGCCGCCCCGTAAAGAATTATTATTATTATTATTATTATTATTATTATTATTATTATTATTATTATTATCAGCATTGCAGATTGTACCAAAAATCAATAATATTGTTAATTCTGAAAAGAGCAGTGTATCCTAAATGGAAGGTCTAATCTGACTGAAAGTTTCTCAAGAGGAGCCTTTCTATGTGACATTTTATCAAACCGATGAAGGACTGAGAGCAGGTCTGTGAAGACGAACGTCTCAGCTGTGTGAAGCACTTCTTCTGGAGAGTCAAACACCTGACGAGAGTTAACAAGGCTGAGCTTCAAAGATATAGGAAAGAGCAAAGATGGCTGAAAACCAGCATTTTTTTGTCCTCATGATAAATGCATTCATCAGCTTTGTTTTCTGAGGTGTTACTGGTAAGTGGTCTTGAAAAAACTTAATATGAGGTCCCTCATGGGATATCTTGGGATGTTTATGGGTACTGGCCAGCAAAGGCTGCCTGTTCTCAGACCTTAAGGATTGGATGACAAGAAAGCAGAACTTGTTCAGGACGACACATACTGAGAAGATTACATGGGCTTTTTCCATTTCAAAAGTAGTGTCAGTTAAAGCTAAAGACCACATTGGGAAGATAACTGATTACAAGCAGAAATTATGTTGCCTTTCTCTGAGTTTTAAGGCATGTCAGCAATTAGTAAATTCTTGTAACACTCATCATATCATCTTCTTGGACATTTCATTTTAGTTTAGAAGTAGCAATCTCATTGCAAAATGCTCTGATTTCATTGGCATGATGGGAAAAGGTGGAGTGAAGACAGTGTAGCTCCTTTTTGACTTGAGTTTGATCTGATTCAATGCTAGAGGCTTCTTCTTGTAGTTCTGTAAAATTAGATTGCATAGTGTTATTCAGTGTGTCTGCATGCTCCATAAAGAGATGGCTTATCATCTTTCAGAATGAGGAACAAGACCCAATAGCATCCATTTGAGGACTCCTTTGGTGATTTGAAGGGGGAATTTTGCACTTCATTCAGGTAAGTATAGTTTTCCAACACAATAATAAGGTAGTTATTTTGAGGGTTAAAATGAAAGTTGGATGCAAAGCACTGCGTTGGTAGAGCAGAAGTAGCATAATTCCATTACAGACAGCATGTCATTTGATCTGCTTTATTCTCTAATATTTTGCTTTGTTTAGTTTTAGGCTCATCAACTTCTGTAAATGTCTTCATTTGAGACTTCATTGTTATTGGTTGTGTTACTTTTACTTCTGGGCAATGATTAAAATTTTTAATCGCAGACAATCACAATAATCACTTTGTTAAGCAAGAAATTCAATAACGAACTCAAAAGTAATGTATTGTATGTATTTGGTTTTCAAACACTTTAAACAAATAAGGTGCTTTTTAACAGCAGTATTTCCTTTACATAGTAGCAGTTAAAATATTTATTGTAAATCTCAACTTAAACATTAATGTATTCAAATGAAATATAAAACCAAAGCTATTTTCCACTGCCAGTGCATTAACGTTTTATCTAGTTTGTTATAGAAAAACAAGTTATCCTCAGAGTTTTAGAGCCACGATCACAACATTATAACAAGCACCTTCCGAGCAACAGCAAGTTAACATTTCTAAATCTGTCTTCGTTTTTATCTGAACGGATACCAGCAGAAACATTTTCTTTTATCAGAGAGCAGCATAAACAGTCAATGATCAGTAGCACCTCTTTGAGGGCTAATGTTTTTTCCAAAAAACTCAAGTTTTCTGAAAAGCACACAAAGCAATGGCTTCACACATAGCTGCCTGTTGTGCCTGCTGTCGACGCATGTTTGCAGCAGTAATGGCTTTGTTGGGTGGCTCGACGACCAGCAGGAATGCACGATGGGCTGGCAGCCTGGCTATCTGTGAGAAAGTTGCGCAGGGTCGGCAGTTTCTGTATCGTTTGTACCTCCGGTCATCGTAATTGTCTGTCCTCCCAGGTGAAAGTTTCCATGGTGCATCAACTACACGAACATGTTCAACACCACGATCAGCTGGGGACGAGATCACTTGCATCAAAATCGGAGTCCGACAAATCAGAGTCTGATGCAACAATAATATGAAAATAAGTCATCCACTGATTATTTTGCTTTGAGCATTTCACTTTCGTATGTCTCCACATGCCATTTTTGAAGCTGTTTGCTCTTCGCTACTCATGTATGCACAGGGAATCGATGTCAGATCAACAAAGCTAACTTTCCTTCTAGCAAAAACCTATCGAAAAGTGCTGTAATAAGATTATCACTGATCTCTATCGATCGCTAGCGAGACTGAGGTTTTCAAAATAATAATAATAATAACAAAAACTGCATTAACACACGATAAAATTATTGTTGGCGTTAATTAATTTTTGTGTTAATGCGATAATAACGTGCTAACTTGCCCAGTCCTGGTTATTTTACTAAACAGGTCAGGTGAAGGGAGTGCAGAGGTGTCATAGTTCAAGGGTTAATCTGGCCATTGACACCCCATGTGTATTCTTCCACAAATACTGAAACAGGCAAGCCTCTCATTTCAAAGACATTATCTGTAAACCTCTGGGGAAGAAACAAAGATGAGCATTTCATACATCTGCCACTTCTTCACTAAACTGTTGACCTATTAATCAGATCAGACATCTCTTATTGAGGTTTGCAGATCATTCAGTACTATGGATACCATGTTTTCCAGTTTAAAATGACTGTGTGTGTCCATAATCTGCTTCTCTTTCATCCATTCTTGTCTGAACCGACATAATTGATTAACAGGTTAGGGCTGTTAGGGAATGTCCCAGCAGCACTGGAAACAAGGCCTGACTGTATCTTAAATAGGACAAAGGACGCATTCACAGACACTCCACCAGTTGAATTAAATGCAGTCACACTTGAACATCTTTAGGTTTTGAGAGGAAATTTTAAGTATGGCAATGAACAGACATGCAAAATGCAGATTCCACACAGGTGACAGTTGAGCTCAGGTCCCAGGAGCAGTGTGGCAGTAATGCTATCTGCTGTGCTGTGCCACCCACCTGGTGGTCATATTAGATAAACAAACAATTCTGCTGTAGCTTGAATTGAACACTGAGATGTTTTCAACAATAGAAGATAAGAAAATATTTTTTATCAGTACAGCATGAGGTGATATGTAATTCATATGAGTTGCTTGATAATTTGAAATGCCAGATTCAAACAAAGACAACAAACATTGTAACACTAATATTAAACTGCTCAAAGTCTCAATGTTTATATGTAAAGTCAATAACTCACACCTGCTGACAAAAATTTAAACAAACAGCAAACACACAATCTGTGACTAAATCTCATCCCAAGAATAGAAAGATGTTCTGGATCTTTGGCTGGACTTGACACCCTCCAACAGATCTGAGTAGACAATGACAGTGACAGAGAGCTCCACTGCGCTGTTCACAGTATGTCACCCTCTCTATTGCTCCATCAGGGTGATGAGATCTATCAGACATAACTCTCCTTGTGTCAAGTCTGATCTCTGGCTGGCTTCTTTTAAACGCTCTTTGGCGTTTCTGAGAATTGTGCATAATTTTTTTTACATATATGTTCATCCATTGCTGCTGCAGACTGTGAAATATACCAATGTTTCTACAATTATCCATCATCATTTAGGAAATTATCTTTCTGTTGTCCCTGTGCACTGTCTATCCTCTGCACTTAGTCTGTCCGTCTTCTTCTCAATTCTTCTGTTTGCTTCCAAAAGCAGTGTGGGATAAGCAAGGACCAGCTTGGGGTAGAATGTAAGCCCATAATGCATTCACCTTTACCTTCAATTAGCCAGTTTAGACTTGGCAGTTAATGTAAGTGGGCAGTAGGGTTTCAAGGTTTCCCTAAAAAGTAATTTCTTAGTAGCCCTTTGAGCTGAACCTCAATGTCAGTGTGAAATAAATACGTTGGTCAACACAGGCAACTGAGCACACTGATCATTATCAGATGACTTTTTAGCTTTACCACACAATACTCTGCCTCTCTTGTCTGTCTGCAGGTGCAGTGCGGTGGTCAGTTTGCATAAAAACGCCCCCTTTTGTGACACCCATCTCAGTTCAGCACTCTCACTGTGTTTATAATTTCCTGAATGAGGTCGCACTGACAGAATCTCCTACCACCATGACTCCACTGGTGCTGCTCTCGGTCTTCCTAGCCTTCATTCACGTTAACTGATTTTCTATATTAAGTGAAGTAAAAATAAGGCATTGGGAAAATTAAGTCTAATTGCAAACATATGATTACCAGTTTTATATTCTTGACTTTCCTGATTTTTTTTTTTAAATCTACAGACTCAAGTTGTCAGATTTTTGTGAATCAACCATCAGCACCAAAGTCAGTTTCCATTGGAGGGAGCGTCACCTTCACTTGTACCACTGGGAGTAGCGTGTATTGTGTACATGGCCTAGTACCAGCAGAGACCTGGACAAACTCCTACACTCCTGATCCGTAGTGCGAGCACTCGTTACGGTGACACCCCAAGTCGCTCCACTGGCAGCGGGTATGGGACTTCATTCAGTCTGACTATCAGTGGAGTCCAGCCTGAACACACTGGTCACTACTACTGTCCGATTGAGACTCGTACAAAAACCTCACTGAGCTGCTGTCATATCTGCAGGTGTGAAACTGAAGCACTGAGATGAGACTTAAGGCAGAAACCAGTGAACTGAAACAACTAAATGTGAGGTGACCGCAAAACCAAAGAGGAGCAACTTTACCCAATAAAAAATAATAAATGGAAAATATACCTTAAAGAAACACAAGCTTCATTCTTTTAGATTCATTTTTATTCAGTGTGACCAACGAAATAATGATAAAACCTGGTGTCATGTGTGCAGCCTTCACTTCTCATGTAGTAATTTGGATGAAAGTCTGAACAAGAAGAGCAGCTGAATTTCTTTTTATTTGGTTTAAATAACATTTTTAAAATTTTTGAAACATTTTAGACCTTAAACAAGAACTTGAAAAGTATCAATGTTCTTTTAATACAAGTGTTTTTTTTTTTGTTTTTTTAAAAAGTCATTCACTTCAGTTTTTACATGTTTATTATGAGAAAAGCCAAGCAAAATGACACCTTTTATTGGCTAACTAAAAAGATTACAATATGCAAGCTTTCGAGGCAACTCAGGCCCCTTCTTCAGGCAAGATGTAATACAGAAACTGAAGTTCCCTGTGTTTATATCCACACACTAGGACAAGAAACAACATTGGTAAATCTTTAAATGAAAAATCTTAAATGAAAAAAAAATTAATAGGTTCATTCAGGCTAAGATTAATTTAAGAAGACAGAGAAGAACAATGTATGGTCAAGATCTTTGGATAAGATAACTATCCAGCAAAGTCCTTTGAAGTTTGTGATGAGTTTTTCAAAACAATGTTGGTCTGTAGACAAGTTATCTGTGTTAGTCTGAGAGATGCAAACAGTCCTCATACCTGGCCATAAAACTCTTGTCTCTGTTCAAGCCATGTTGTAATGTATTAAATTTTAACATCAGATTAACTTCCCATTCTTTTCTTTCTTGCTGTGTTCTGAAGTTGCCCATAAGCACTGTGACTTTAAAGTCCCTCTCACAGTGTCCATGGCTGTTGAAGTGGGCCGCTACAGGAACATCTGTGTTGCCTCGTTTAATGTGGAATCTTTGTAAATTCATTTTCTGGCGGAGTTTTTGTCCAGTTTCTCCCACATAGAGTGCAGTGTCAGGACATTTCATGCAGAGAATGAGGTAGACAACATTAGATGATCTGCAGGAAAATGATCCCTTTATGTGATGTTCAAGTCGGCAGTGTGGTATAGCTATACGGTCTGTATTGTAGATGTGGGCACACATTTTACATCTTTGCTGTAGGCAGGGAGATGTGCCATTTTCTGTCGGTTCATTTAGGGAGTTTCGGACAATTAGTTGCTGAAGGTTTGGAGGTTGTCTGTATGCCAGGAGGGGAGGTTCAGTAAATACATTTTTCAGTGTTTGGTCGTTGTTTAGCATTGGCTGAAGTTCTTTTATAATTTTTCAAAGTGTTTCAAGATGTGGGTTGTAGGTGACAACAAGGGGGATGCAGTTCTTGTTGTCTTTGTTTTTATATTCCAGAAGGTCGTCTCTGGGTATGGCAGTAACTCTTCTTATTTGAGTGTCTGTTGTTTTGGGGGTATAACCTTGTCTGATGAAATCTTGTCTGAGCTCCTGCAGTTGTTGATCCCGGTCTGTTGGGTCTGAGCAAATACGATTGTACCGTATTGCTTGGCTAAAAAATAATGGAGCGCCTTATATGTTTGGGTTGGAAGCTGTCACTTCTTAGGTAGGTCCGGCTGTCTGTTGGTTTGTGAAAAACAGAAGTTACAAGGGTGTTGTTTTTCAGTTGAATGGCGGTGTCAAGGAAGCTGATTTCTGTTTTTCAGTAATTCAACTTCAGCTTTATGTTGGGGTGGAAAGAATAATATTCATTATGAAAATGGAGGAGGTCCTTCTCACTGGCAGTCCAGATTATGAAGATGTCATCTATGTAACAGAGATATAACATTGGTTTTAAGATGCACATTGACATGAAATCTTCCTTCAATTTTGCTATAAATAGGTTTGCATAGTGAGGTGCAAACCAACAACCCATTTGCAGTCCCCATTTGTTGCAAGTAGCAATTTTGTCCAAAAGAGAATAGATTATGTGTCAGAGTGAATTTTATCATTTCTATTACTGACTTTGTGGGTAAATCATGTTGTCTGAGGTACGTTTCACATGCCAATATGCCATCATCATGGGGGATGTTTGTGTACAGGGCCTCAACATCCATTGTGGCCAGTAAGGTTCCCTCAGGTAAGGGGCCTAAAACAGACAGTTTTTTTATGAAGTCAGTGGTGTCCTGGATGTAGCTGGTTGGTTGCGGGCGAGGGGTTTAAGAATGTGTTCCACCCAATCTGAGACCTTTTCTGTAAGGGAGCCATTTCCTGAGATGATAGGCCTTCCTGTGTTCCCTTCTTTGTGGATTTTAGGAAGCATGTAGAAGTAACCCATTTTGGGGTTCTCAGAAATTAAACTGTTTTACATGATCCCTGATGTCAAAAGGAAAGCTACTTACTATCTTTTTTAGTTCCTTTTTATAGAGATCTGTTGGATCTTCTTGCAGTTTGTAATAATGCATAGTATTGGACAATTGTCTTTGTGCCTCCTGTATATAATTTGATGTGTTCATGATGACTGAAGCAACCCCTTTGTCTGCTGGTTTGATAATGATTTCTATATTTTCCCTTAGTGAATGTATGGTTCTCCGCTCATCCCCAGTAATGTTTTCTATCCGATTTTGCTGCCTGTTTAAGATTCCTGTTTTCACTCTCTGTCGGAAGCAGTCTACAGGGTGGGCCATTTATATGGATACACCTTAATAAAATGGGAATGGTTGGTGATATTAACTTCCTGTTTGTGGCACATTAGTATATGTGAGGGGGGAAACTTTTCAAGATGGGAGGTGACCATGGTGGCCATTTTGAAGTCGGCCATTTTGGATCCAACTTTTTTTTTCAATAGGAAGAGGGTCATGTGACACATCAAACTTATTGGGAATTTCACAAGAAAAACAATGGTGTGCTTGGTTTTAACGTAACTTTATTCTTTCATGAGTTATTTACAAGTTTCTAACCACTTATAAAATGTGTTCAATGTGCTGCCCATTGTGTTGGATTGTCAATGCAACCATCTTCTCCCACTCTTCACACACTGATAGCAACACCGCAGGAGAATTGCTAGCACAGGCTTCCAGTATCCGTAGTTTCAGGTGCTGCACATCTCGTATCTTCACAGCATAGACAATTGCCTTCAGATGACCCCAAAGATAAAAGTCTAAGGGGGTCAGATCGGGAGACCTTGGGGGCCATATAAATGGCCCACCCTGTATATAATTATCCAGGGTGGAGTTTCTGCCAGCTTCTGGTGTCCATGTGGATTTACTGGTAGGGTTGTTGTAACTGCTTGTTGTTGGTTCCTGTGTGTTACCGTTTTCTTTCTTGTGGAAAAATTCTTTTAGTCTGAGTTTTCTGAAGAATTCTTCCCTATCACTGCAGAGTCTGATGTTGTCAATGGGCTTTGCAGGACAATATGAGAGTCCCTTTGTGAGTACTGAGATCTCGGCTTCATTTGGTGTGTATGAGGAGAGATTAACAATGCAGGTCTGTTGCTCTTTGTTTTTTGCTATTAAGTGTCCAGCTTTCTCTCATAATCTATGCAGCTTTTTCTTTTTGTTGATAATAAGGAGTTTCTGGAGTCTTTTGTAATAGCGATGGAGCTCCTTTACCATCTCCTGCCTGTCATTTCCCAGTAACAGGATGATGTCTTGGATCTCTCTTTGTGTGTTCTTCTTGATGTTATGGAAAGTTTGGATTAAGTGGTTTCTTATCCTTGCAGCTGTCTTGAAACAAAGTTGTCTCTAAACCGAATATTATAAGTGTATATGGTTGGATTCCTTATCATGATGCCTTTCGGGATAAGATTTTCCTTTTTGAATTTCTTTAAGAAGAAGATGTTGCTGTCCATGTGCGCCAGTTTCTTCCACCGGGTCTTCAATTCCATGTAGTAGCGGTACATTTCGGTCTCTTATATGTCTATAGTACTAGGGTGTTGTACCGTGTTAGCCATTATGAATGTAGAGAAAAGCCAAGCAAAATAACACCTTTTATTGGCTAACTAAAAGATTACAATATGCAAGCTTTCAAGGCAACTCAGGCCCCTTCTTCAGGCAAGATATAATACAGAAACTGCTTAAATCTTGAAATGTCCGCTTTAATCTCTTAGTTTATTTTATCATGAAGTAGACTGTCGTAAACGTCATCTTAAAACCGACCCAGCTGTTAATCGCTACGTGCTTCTGGGGCTTCCTCCTGACCTGACAGCAGCAATCACCACACAGAACACATTACATTTATGATATTCCAGCTCTCTGTGCATTTAGAATCTATAAATTTATACTTGATATCACTTTCATGATAAAATGCATTAAACTATGCAAATATATTACAATTTACAGATAAAGCATTAACTACATTTAAAAAATGAATACTGATAATAATTACACACATGAGGGAGACACGGTGGCGGAGCTGTAGTTCTACGGCCTCGCATTGAGTCACATCGCCTGCAGCTTGAATATTTTACTGGTGGGATTCCACAGTGTGCTCTGGTTTCCTTCCAAAGATATGCAGGTTTGGGGATTTTAAAATGCTAAAATTGCGATAGTGTATGTGAGTGCTTGTGTTCACCTTGCGATGAGCTGATTCCCTGTCCAGGGATTGTTTCTTT
>JANRMT010062807.1:38038858-38049722 GCA_026402145.1 Polypterus bichir lapradei
GTATTGTAAATATTCAATTCTCTATTCTAATCTTATTTGATCTGCCAGGTACTTTTGATGTCACACACTATTAAATGTGCAGTCTAGCACAAAGACTAATTGCCATTTTGTCATTTCATGTAACTTTTAGTCAGACCATCATCACGACATGCTTGTGTTGACCAGCAGCTCAGACAGATGTTTATATTCTTAAATTAGCAGGACATTCAGCTCAGGATACCAGGAAGGCTCCTGTCTGTTTCAGGATTCTTAAGGCAAAGTGAATCCTAAATGTGGAAGCTAATGTTTCTACCAGATAGATTTGTTTCACACTGTTGATTCTTTTTTTGTTATTTTTTTCACTAAGCTGTTCCTCTTTGGTCTCATTTCACATTTCTTTAGTTTCACACCTGCAGACACGACATCAGCTCAGTGAGGTTTTTGTACGAGTCTTTATCACTGTGTGGCAAGTTATCATACTGCATACAGTAGTAGTGACCAGCGTCTTCAGGCTGGACTCCACTGATAGTCAGACTGAATGAAGTTCCTGACCCGCTGCCACTAAAGCGACTTGGGGTGTTATCGTAGCGATTGGTTGCTTTATAGATCAGGAGTTTAGGTTTTTCTCCAGGTCTCTGCTGGAACCAATTCATGTAGCTACCCACACTGCTCCCAGTGGTACAGCTGAAGGTGATGCTCCCTCCAGCAGAAACTGACTTTGGTGCTGATGGTTGATTCACAGAGACCTGACAACTTGAATCTATAAAAGAAAAATAACACGTAAACAGGAAATTCTTTAAACGGTAAATGAAGGCTTTAGACTTGAAATAAAAAGTTTGCAGGTCTTTGTGTGCTTACATCACTTAATGTAGTCTCTTACCTTTAGTGAAGAATATAAGGGAACACAA
Source organism: Polypterus bichir lapradei (assembly GCA_026402145.1). Lineage (NCBI taxonomy): Eukaryota > Metazoa > Chordata > Cladistia > Polypteriformes > Polypteridae > Polypterus > Polypterus bichir. The sequence continues at coordinate 38,039,746 of JANRMT010062807.1, forward strand.
CAGGACCAGTGGAGTCATCATGGTTGTAGATACTGTCAGTGAGGTGCATACAGAAACTTTTAAACTCTATGAAATTGCTCAACCGTGATAGGCGTCACAAAGGGGTGTCTTCTATGCAAACTGCACTCCTCATTGCAGCTGCAGATAACAAGAGCAACAGAAACTGGTGCAGCAAAAAAAGATATGATGGCTGACCTTGAACTGTGCTCTCCATCTTTTAAAATATCCATCATTTGTTCTTGGCCCAGTTAGTTTTCTGGGTAAATTAAAAGCTAGCACCACACACTCTTATGTAGCACAGTGCATTTTACCTGACAGTTTCATGGACCTGAATTCAATTGTGATTCGGCTCTTTATCTGCTTGTAGTTTTCATGTTCTCCTTGTGTCTACGTGGGCTTCCTCGGGTCATGCAGCTTTTCTCGCACATTCCAAACTTATGCATGTCCTACTAATTGCTGCTTCTATGCTGGCCAACAATGAGTCAGTGCTGAAGTATTTCTGTTTTGTGTCTCTGATGGAGATAACACCCAATTTTTCATCCCTGTTTTTTTGACTTGCTTTTCTTGATTTCTTTATTGCTAGATGATATACTTGTTAAGGCTGTTGTTCCATCAAATTATCTTCTTTCTTTCTCTTATAAAATATCCCTTCATTGATAATCTTTGATGCACAATATCCATTAGTGGTGTTGTGAGTCTTTTCATCCCCTTTTCTCCTTATTTCCTTTGGCCTCCCCGTGTTTCTCTAGTCTGGGTTTCTTGTTCTTGTCTTTTCATAGTGTCAGGAACTCGTTAGTTTTGTCCTGATTAATTTTATTAACATTTTAGATTTAATAGTGTTATGTTCTCATTGTTCATTTTATCACTATGCTCATTATGTCATTGCACCACCATTTTGTTTTATGTTTTTTGATGAGGAGCCCAATTTTATGCATGATGAGCATAGACATACTGTTGACAGCAATAATAACTTTCTTATTGCTAGAACTTAGAGTGATGAGTAATGTCATCATGTCATGTTATTAAAAACGATGCCATTGTGCAGAAACTCATGTCAGAGCTGGATATAAAAAGAAGGGAACAACATTGAGATTGACAATAAAAAAACAAAAACAAACAAGTATTATGGTTGCATTTTGAAAAGTATTCCTGGCTGGAAGTTGTTGGAGTGATATGGTGGTGATCACTAGTCCTCTTGATCCTTATGAAATTATTTTAACATTTTTATTCTTTATTTTTTATTCTTGCTTATTTTATTTTGTCACCATTTCTTTCTTTTTTTTTTTTTTGTTTCTGATGTAATAATGCCACGCCATTTTGGAATTCATTGCTATGATACTACAGTATGTTTTGATAGATGGCATTCAGGTGGTGGCGAACATGCAGTCAAATAGTCATGGTGCCCATCTCTAAAACAATGAGCTGCATACTCAGCAAGTGTCTTTACTTCGCTTCTAGTAAAGGCGTAAGTGTCTTGACAGGACACAACAACCCATTGGACAAATGACTACGCTAGAAAACCAGGAGATGAATTAACAGAACGGAGAAGACAAAATTCATGGTTGATGAGCAAACAGGTCAAAATACCAGAGAAGCGAATCTAAACAAATAACAAACCCAAAATAAAAACCAGGAATTACCTCAGACAAATGTTGTTAAATGTGCATCTGTATATTTCAGAAAATTCAATGGGTATTTAATGAGTCTCTGGTTAAAAGATGGACTTCTAGCAGTTCCTCCTGCTCACTATGACATTAGTCACTATCATTGTGTACGCTGTACTGGCTTGATAGCTTTACATTCACCATTTAGTATTTATCCTTCTTCAGGGTTTTAATCTTTTTCACTTTGAAATGCTGCATTTTGATCCTTATTCTTAAAATATGTTACTTACCCTTCTTGGTGTCTTTTGTTATTGGCTAGTTCAGAATTATTTAGTATTTGATGAGTTGCTTTTCAATTGACCAGTATGACATTGTAATCTTGTTAGTGTTGAATTGTGCCTTGTGATGCCATGTCCACTATAAGCACAGTCTCTGACCTGCCCTAGGAATGTCTCCATGGGTTTGTGTTTAAATATCAGGTTTAAGAAATAGGTTAGTTATGGAGAACACATGGCTGTAAAATTTTAGAAAGTCATTGAAATTAGGTTGTCTAAATTTCCCAAATGAAACTCATCTCAGAACATCATAGTTTATGTATATTGATATGCTGAATTACTCTTTCCTCTCCCTTGAAGTTGGGTTGACACACAATTATAAACTAGCAGTGTTTCAAGGTATACAGTTTAGTAAAATATATAGAATGGCGTTGCAATCCTGTCACCTGTCTCTGTCGCCCATGCCATGTCAGTTTGAGTATGTCCTAGAAATTAAATTGGAAATATATTAAAGAAAGAAATCTCCTCAGACTAGGACCTCTTTGAGACAGGAAGCTGGCAGGAAGAAATGTGTCCATTGCGTCTTTTATTACTCCTCAGCAAATGCTGAAGAGAGAGCATTTATCACATTAGTCTGTTACCGAATGGTCAAAGAAATAAGAGCAGAGGCCATTTTATAATACCTGAATTTACATAACAGTGCTGATTAATGCATACACTTAATCTGATTGGTTTGCTGGATTACACCCAAATAACTTATCTAAATTAAAGTCTATTCTACAGCACTCTTGTTCTTCTCATATCTTTTAGGCTCAGCTATTACCCTTGAAATCTCTGTGTATATGACAACTGTCCAGTCTCTTTTAACAGGACATCGGCTGAACTCTTATTCATTATTAACACATTTTGTGTATCTCATCAACCATTCTCCAAGTAAATTCTTGTCTTTAATTCACTTATCCATTTTCAGTAGTTCTCTTCATGTCATTTCTAAAACAAAAGCTTCTATATTTCAATGTGCAAGGCAAACAAAAGTACTTAACTATTGTTAAGTCCAAATTATTCTCTCATAAGTAGTGCTAATATTGTGAGGTAAATTCATGCTTCACAAATTACTAAGTATTATTATAATATATTATCACTGGTGTTATTTATTGCAATTTTGGGTTCTTACAACACAAAAGGAAAACCAAGGAATATTATGTAAAAAGAATCTTTTCTGTACTAAGAAAAGTTATGTTCTAAATGCAGTGATCATAACAGTAATAAAGTGCCACTACTTTTAACCTTTTACACTTTCCACTTTGCCACATGGGTAATATCAAGTAGCTCAACTAATTCATGATTTTTTTTCCAGTTGGTACAACTGGGCTAAACAACATGCAGAAGAAGGGAGCAAGAAGAGAAGTAATGAACTGTAACAGTTCTTCAACAGGTGTGACTCATTCTTGTCAGGACGGCCTTCCACCAACATTGCTTGTCTCCGTGAGCAAGATGAGGATTTTCCAGAATCCCATCCTCACCCTGCTTGATCTTCTCCTATAATGACATCACACTTGTAATCTCCAGCATTCCCCCAACTCCCTGAATTGTACATCTCTGCTGATAAAGTTAGGAGAGAGCTGAGAAAACTCTGCATAAAAAAGGCACCGGGGCCTCATGAATAAATGGTGTGTACACACAAAAATGTTGTGTACGCCCATTTCCATGCTCACATCACGATGTATAAAAACTAAACTTTGCATAAAGCCACACACATTTTCACACCAGCTCAATCCCATGTGTACGCAAGTTCTCCGCTTGGTTTTGCAAACTGGTGGCACCCAGCATCAAAGCAGTTCTACTTTTCTTGTGTGGTTTCCCTTCCTTTTTTCGATCCACATCCCTGACGTGGCTTTATCAAACACACTAAAATTAACCGCATATCGTTTATTATCGCTTTCTAGCTTACATTACATTTTAGACATCATGTTTCACAAACTTGTCTTGGAAAAATAAGTGGGTCCAAATTTTATATATATTTATATATGACTACTATTACCCACACCTCCCACATTCCATTCTCACAAAATTATTTTTTTTTATTACAGCAGCTGTAATAAAGCGATTTAAAAAGTTATTACAAATTTCATTTTCAGAGCCTGTTTCTTTGTCACCAGAGTCACATCAATGCCCAGCCAGCCCCTGGGATCTAGTTGCGAATTTTGCGGATTGTCCTACTGATTTTAATGCGGATTCATATATATTACTAACAGTTATTCTAGACAGGAGGGACCCACCTCTGTGCGCTGCACAGGGGCCTTCAGCAAGCTTGCTACGCCACTGCCAACATTCATCCTATTTAACCCACTCCCAAACTGGCAAACAATGAAAAGTATTAAAGAAATAGAAAAAAAGGTATATTTAAATATTAACAGACAAGACAGTTTAAAAATAACTCCCAACAACAAGTATATAATAGGAATAAAGACAGAACTTTGGATGCACAATGCTATTGCTAAAGACAACCCATTTTCTTCAGATTATCACAGTTTCGTTTACTGTCCTTAAAATTCAAGAGGACGATGAAATGCCGGAAGCACAATGGACTATGCGGCCAGCTGATGGCATTAGCATAAACATTCTGTCTTTCTGGTCCATAGGTCGATAGTTCCAGAACAACTACAAAACAGTTCGTCTTTGGAGGCGCACAAAAGAAACCTTCTTCCAGCAACTGGCTTTCGTAATGGATTTTAAAAGCTAACACGCTGATGCTCCTTGCTTCATCGCTCAGTTTATCTTTCTTCCTTCCTTTCTGAGTTAAATCCTCTTTAGGCCAACTGTCCTGTCCGTGCTGTGTCTTCTCCTTAAAGGCAGAGACGCACATTAAGGAGACACAAACTAACAAAGGGACAATAGTACGTGTGGCTCGTGCTACAACCTGACTTTCGTTTTCAGTCTTCAGATCACTTGCATCAAAATCGGAGTTTGATATGTCAGAGTCCGATTAAGTAATAATATGCACAGCGTATTTTGTTTTGCTCATTTGCTTCACTCTCTCGCCCAATGTCAATGTCATTCTAAACATTGTTTACTCTACACTACTCAACAACATGGAGTGATTCAATGTCAAGTCAACAAGTCTAACAGTCCTACTAGCAAAGAGGGTCTCCCTATACCATACCAGCAAATTTTATTGATGTTTACAGCTTTTTTCGCCCTCTGTCCTTGGACTGTTGTTGACTTTAAATGACATCCTCCCTCAACCCCTTGTATTGACAAAAGTCATTCACCCTAAAAGAGTCAATAATGGAGATGAGTTGGAGTACACACAGGTTGTGAAGGACTTTGTCTTGTGGTTCAGGGACAACAACCTGCAACTCAACATCAGCAAGACAAAAGCACTGGTGGTGGACTTCCAGTGCACTAAGAAGCCTCTAAGATCATTCACCATTCAGGTGGATTATGTGGAAATAGTGCAGAGTTACAAGTACCTGGAGGTTCACATAAAAAACAACCTGGACTGGTCTGACAACATAGTGGTGCTGTACAAGAAGCCCAGAGCAGACAGCAAGTTGCTGGGAATGCTCTAATAGTCCATAGTAGCCAACATGGTTTTCTACACTGCAGTATCCTGGGGAAGAAACCTGAACTCAAAAGAAGCACAATGCCTAAACAAACATAACAGGAAAGCCTGCTCTATCACTGGGTGAACCCTGGACAAGAGTATAATATCAAAATTAGATACCATCATGAAGAATTTCCTTCATGCCATCCAGGAAGTGCTCTCTTTGAGGACTTTTAGCCAAAGGCTCATTCAACCACAGTATGCTAAGAGGCTCCTCTGGGGTTTTTTTTTCAACCCACTGCTGTCAGGCATTTCAATGTTTCCTCCCAATGTACTTGAGTTAATTTTGAAATATAATTCTGAAATCTCAGAGATTAAAAAAGTGTATCCTGTTAAATCAAAAACATTGATTGATTGATTGATTGATTGATTGACTGATACATTGAATTATTACCACTGATAAAAGTTCTCCATCTTTGAAGAAGGCAGTCAGGAAGCTCAGATGAACAAATGTCTCAGGCCATGGAGTTATCCACTGATTAAACAACTTCTTCTATACTTTTCTACTATCATTACATCATTTAATACAGTGGTTCCAAAAGTAGGGGTTGCGACCCTCTGGGGGGTCGTGAGACATTGGGGGGGGCGGGGGTCGCGAGATGATTTCCAAGAAATCAAATACTTTTTTAAAACTTTTTAGAAATTAATTAATTTTTTAGAAATAACATTTTATCCATAACTAACAAAAGATAAACACTAGTAGTTAATAGTTACATTTAAAAAAAAAATGCAAATTAAAAAGCCATCAGCCTTTCAAATTTCTTTCCGTTCGATCGCGACCCCTGAGATGATTATGACAGTTTAACAACACATCAATGGCGTCAGTTGCAGCGGATCAATTTTCAGCACCATGTTAAACATTCCGACATGTGCATGTAACGTGTAGGTTATTTTCATCGCTTTATGCTTAGGATATTATTTTTGTTGAAATGAAACGGTTAATATCGACTGGATGTACTGATGCCGTTTTGCACTACCTACTTGTGCGAAAAGACTTTTTCGGCACTCACGTACATTAAAAATAAATACAGGTCACGACTGAACTTGGAGGATGATCTCCGAGTCGCGGTCTCCAAAATTAACCCAAGAATGGACTTGCTGTGCTCCAAACATTGTGCCCACCCACCTCATTAGGTGAGGTGTTTTATTGAAAATAAACGAATGAGTAAATAACAATTTTTTAAAAAGTTATATGGTTGTTAGAGCGTTATGTTCTTTTTTATTGTCATGCTCTTGTTTGCATAGGATATTTTGTTGAAATTAAACAAATGAGTAAATTACTATTAAAAAAAATTATATGGTTGTTAGACCATTGTGTTCTTTCGTGTTGTCATGCTCATGCCTATTGGCGCATGTGCACCGTTGCGCGCAACATTTGTATATTTTAACCACTTCCGAGGATAGTGGGGGTCACGAGTCACTGGCACGGTTATTTTGGGGGTCATGAGCTGAAAAGTTTGGGAACCCCTGATTTAATACATCATATCATCAGACTCTTAATATGCAAACTTTTATCACCTTATTCAATCAACTAAAGACACAAGTAATTTCTGACTTATGTCGACTCTCCCATTATTTTGAATGCCACCTCGTCAAGAGGGGTGTTTTGCGGATTGTCCTACTGATTTTAATGCGGATTCATAGCAGGGTGTTTGGGCTTTCCCATCAGTTTATCTTTGCTTTTTGGAGGTGTGTTCACTAACGTCTTACCTCATTTTAACCTTGGAAAAACCCATTGATTTCTTCTCTAAGAAGAGACAGAGACCTCACATTCTTAAGTTTTATAAGGTACATTAAGTTAACCCAAGAGTCAATTCTTTCCCATGTGTTTAATAATTGATTCTGTTATACCTTAGATTGCCTTCAAAGATCATTATATATTAACTAAAATTGTATATTATCTGTCCTGTGAGTCTGTACCCTTTGTGGCAGGAGTCTGGAGGCCAGACCCAGCCGAGACGTCTGGAAGGACCGGGAGGCAGTTTGTATGTCCCCTGGGCCGCGACGGTGCAACCGCCCTGGATAAGGGGAGGACCACAGGGACAGAGCAAGGAGGCTCAAACCCATTGGGGCCTGTAGCTGCCACCAGGGGGCGCCCCGAGCATCGTTGAGGCCTGGAGATCTGCACTTCCGACACACCAAGGAAGGTGGAGGAAGGACCTTTCAGGGACGCCCAGAGTGCTTCCGGGTGCTCATACAGCACTTCTGCCACAACAGGAAGTGCTGCCAGAAGGACATCAACAAGCACCTGGAGCACATCTGGGTCACTATAAAAGGGGCCACCTTCCTACAATCGGGGAGTGAGAGTCGGGAGCTGGGAGCTGGAGGAGGATAAAGCTCCAGCGAGATGAAGAAAGGCGGCCCACGGACGTTAAAAGGCCCGTGTAAGTGTGGTTGCTGCTGGAAGCACTGTGTGTGTGCAGGACTTGTGTCTTGGGGGACTTTGTTTTTGAATAAACATGTGTGTTTTAAGAACTGACGGTGTCCGTCTGGTTGTGTCCGGGCTGAACTTCTTACACCTTGTTTCTTATGTGTCTGCTGCTGTATACATTTGAATTTCCTCATGTGAGTAATACTGTTTATCTAATCTAACCTAAACTAATCTAACCTAATCTAATCTGTTTTAAATATTCAATTCTCTATTTTTTATCTTATTTCATCTGTCAAGTACTTGTGATGGCACGCACTATTAAATGTGCAGTCTAGCACAAAGACTAATTGCCTTTTTGCCTTTGCATGTAATGTTTGGTCAGACTATTATCATAAAATGCTTGTGTTGTCCAGAAACTCAGACAGATATTTAAATTCTTAAATTAGCAGCACAGGCAGCTCAGGAAACCAGAAAGGCTCCTGTCTGTTTTAGGATTCTTAGGTCTAAATGAACCATAAATGTGGTTACTAATGTTTCTACCAGATAGATTTACTTCACGCTGCTGATTCTATGTTGCATTTTTTTTCACTAAGCTGTTCCTCTTTGGCTTCATCTCATTTTTTTTTTAGTTTCACACTTGCAGACATGACAGCTGCTCAGTGAGGTTTTTGTACGAGTCTCAATCACTGTGCAGAAGTGTAGCTGTAGCCGTGCTGACAGTAGTAGTGACCGGCGTCTTCAGGCTGCACTCCACTGATAGTCAAACTGAATGAAGTTCCTGATCCGCTGCCAGTGAAGCGACTTGGGGTGTCTCCATAGCGATTACTTGCCTGGTAAATCAGGAGTTTAGGTTTTTCTCCAGGTCTCTGCTGATACCAGTGTATGTACCTACCCACGCGACTCCCAGTGGTACAACTGAAGGTGACACTTCCACCGGGAGAAACTGTTTTTGGTGCTGATGGTTGATTCACAGAGGTCTCACAACTTGAGTCTGTAAAAGAGAAATAACACATAATCAGGAAATTCTTTAAACAGTAAATGTAAAATGTAAATGTAAATACAGTCTTTTACCTTTAGTGAAGAATATAAGGGAACACAACAGGACCAGTGGAGTCATCATGGTTGTAGATACTGTCATTGAGGCAAATACAGATAGTTTTAAATTCTATGAAATTGCTCAACCGCGACAGGCGTCACAAAGGGGTGTCTGATATGCAAACCACACTCCTCATTACAGCTGCAGATAACAAGGACAACAGAAACTGGTGCAGCAAAACTGACAAGACATCTCAAAAAAAGATATGATGGCCGACCTTAAACTGTGCTCTCCATCTTTTAAAACATCCACCAGCTTGACATGGCTCAGTTAGTTTTCTAATATACTTAAAAGCTAATGACATGGGCTTTAACTATAGTATAGTGGTTAGTGTGGTGTCTCAGAGCCCCAAGGGCCAGAGTTCAATTGCAAGTCTGCCCTTTATCTGTTTCTAATCATTATGTTCTCATCGACATTTAGGGCAAACTGGTTTTCTCTCATCTCATAGAAATGCACGTCATAACTAATTGCTGATTTCCACAATGGCCTGAGTTCGTGCAGAAGTGTTTCTGGTTTTCTGTGTCTGATGATTTTTTTTTTCACCTGCTTTTGCTGATTTTATTATTGCCAGATGATAAGCTTCTTAAGGCTATTGTCTTGTTAGAACATTAGACCACTCTAGACGAGAACTGCCATTCAGCCCAACAAAGCTTGCCAGTCCTATCTATTTATTTCTTCCAAAAAATATTAAGTGGAGTTTTGAAAGTCCCTAAAGTCTTACTGTCTACCACACTACTTGGTAGCTTATTCCAAGTGTCTATTGTTCTTAGTGTAAAGAAAAACTTCCTAATGTTTCATTACACTGTTCAATTTCTTTCTTAAAATGTCCCAACATTGATGATCCTTATCCATCATCATAATAATAATAATAATAATAATAATAATAATAATAATAATAATAATAATAATAATTGATAAGAGCTGCCACTGGCATCTTAAACATGCCATTGACCCAAACATATTTTTCCTGTCTGGATTTTCTTTTGCCTTTTTTCACTGTCAGGACTTCATCTGGAATAGTAGC